>JAHWDG010000001.1:3052500-3517412 GCA_023158955.1 Sungouiella xylosa | reverse complement strand
ATCCATACCTCCCTAAGAAACATCCATACCTCCCTAAGAAACATCCATACCTCCCTAAGAAACATCCATACCTCCCTAAGAAACATCCATACCTCCCTAAGAAACATCCATACCTCCCAAAGAAACATCCATACCTCCCTAAGAAACATCCATACCTCCCTAAGAAACATCCATACCTCCCTAAGAAACATCCATACCTCCCTAAGAAACATCCATACCTCCCTAAGAAACATCCATACCTCCCTAAGAAACATCCATACCTCCCTAAGAAACATCCATACCTCCCTAAGAAACATCCATACCTCCCTAAGAAACATCCATACCTCCCTAAGACTAAGGGCCTATATAACTAAGAAAATTTCCGACTCCGTTCGTGAAATTGGACATTTTTCGAAGGATGAGAAGTCAAATGCAGCTGACTATAAATCACCAGGGGCAACGTGTGAGCAACACACCAGCCACCGACACGACAGCAGTGGATGGAATCCCTTACCGTCTGTTGGTGCCCCAGAACCCCAACTTTACCTGGCAACTTCTTAGTAAAGGCCGCATCGACAAGTACATTGCGGACGTTAGGAAACACTGGTTGGCTCACTGGGATCGCGTTGAATCCGTATGCACCCAGATCAATAACCTTCAGACGTACGTCTTACGCGCAGTTATCCCTAAGAAGTATATGCAAAGATGGACACAGGTTCGCCAAGCGCAGCTGGAAAAAGCTGCGCATTATGAAGTCATCGCACTTATGGAGAAGGACATCGAGATTCTTTTCACACAACTCGATGATCTTGAACTCCAACGACCACTGAATTTGTGTATTGAAGAACAAGTTTGCACTTGGGCCCAGACGATATGGCCCGAGAAAAACATTGCTACACTTCAAGATGTGTCCTCTATTTTAGATTCTAAAGGACATCTACTCACATATATCATGGAACAGTTCCTGACGCTCTATGCCGAATTCACTGCAGACGGATACAGTGTATTAGCAGAAAAAGTTCACGCAAAAGCTCAGAGGCAGAGCGAGTTTATCCAGGAGAAACTCACAGCGACCGAACAAGAGAGAGCAGACAGGAGATTCGACCTGGCAATGAGCACTCTGCAACAACTCTTAGTCGCCGATCTCCGCAAAGAATTGGAAGCGACAAGAAAACTTGCAGAGACTGCAGTTCAGACAGCTAGAACCTCGCCCTCCAATAATCGACAGCCATCGAACGGAGGACAAGCTGGACGAAGAAAAGGTCAACCATCCAATAAGGGCAAGAAAGGAAAACAAAACAAGGGACCGATAAAAAACGGTCAGGCGGTCGCCAAAGTCTCGAGCAACCGCCGTTACAAAAATGCACGCATGAACCAGCGTCAACTGAAGCAATAAGGAAGCAAGGCAAAAAACGATGCCGCAGGAGCGTGCCCGCATGGAAGCGCCCCGACAGTGTTGTAAGACCTCGCAAATGGGAACGTGTCAGAGATGTTAACAGGGAAATATTGAGTCTTGCCAGAGAGGTAGAGTGTCGCCAACTCCACCCTATTTGCCCTAAACACAAGGTCTACCTCATCCCCAAGTCATTCTTCCAAGCTTCGAAGGCTGCCCAAGTCGGGCTCCTAAGAACTTACACCCGACCTAGTTATCTAGACGCCCAGCCCCTCCTACCTAAGTTACTCTCGGTGGATCTCCCTAAGAGTTGGGTGCAGACACTCGCCCAGAGTCCCCTAAGATTTGGACAAAAGTTCATCCCTCAGGCGACCCCCCTAAGAAATGGTACGGAGGAGACTGAGGAACTATTCTCGGATATGGAAGAAGACTTCTTGGACCAAATCAGACGTTACCTTAAGTACACGCGTACTAGAAAGGTACAGAGGAGAAGAACATTACCCTCCAATGAACCGGAGAAGCCTAAAGACGACACCGATCCACGCTTTTACGAAAAAGGAGACCCGATCGAAATGATTCTCTCTGCTGAGATTTATCAACTCAAAAGAGACCTCAAGGCCGAGCGCGAAGCGCTCCTACCAACGTTTGATGATGTGACTCACATACAAAACATCCCTTCCCATTCACTCCCTTTCCTTCAGGAGGCACTACTAAAACTGTTTGTTCTTGTCAAACCAGCGGACAAAAATTTGGGGCTTACTGCCATGTCCCTTGAATGGTATCAAAAGCAGGTACTGGACCACTTAGCGACAGCAAATGCCTACGAACGACTAGGCAACAGACGTGATCGAGAAGAACGCCAAGCCGTAGCTAGCATTATAGTCTACAGCAAGTGGGTATTTACCTTAACCAATTTTATCGAACCGTGGTTGAGAATTACAAATCGAAAAAAGTTGCGCGCTTATTTGCGAAAGACAACTTCAGAAAGTTTCACTACATTCCCTGAATTTCATGCGATCCCAAAAATGCATAAAAGTGAACCGAGCATAAGACCCATAGTCCCTACTCATAGCTGGGGAACTATGCGGCTATCTAAGGTACTTTCCTTTTACTTGAGAGAATACGTCCTCAAGTTACCTTGGATACTCAGAGATACAGCAGACCTCATAGAACGACTAAAAGCGTTCAGGATGGACCCAAATAAGAGGTACTGTATTCTCACATGCGACGTGTCGAGCCTATACACAAACATCCCGACTGAAGCCGGGATTATGGCAATCTACAACCTCACGCGCATTCTCCAATCGACTGATGACCCGTTTGCCGAAGAACCAGCTTCTGAGCTTTCCTTTAATCAGGAGATCTGCAGCGATTTCTTCCGTTATGGTACAGAATTCGTGATGCAGAATAATTATTTTTTGGCTGATGATTACCTATACCGACAAACACAAGGCACAGCGATGGGAACCAATATGGCTCCCGAGTATGCCAATATTTATCTTGGCAACCTGGAGAGAATTCATTTAAAGGAAGTATTGAGCGAGGATTCAAAGGAGCTCTACCTCAGGTACATCGACGACATCGTCGTCGTATGTCCTGTGGAGAGCGTAGATCGGTACTTGCATATGCAAGACTTTTTAGGTCTCCCCCTCACGTTTAATTGGGAGAAACCAAGTCAGACTCTCCCGTTCCTTGACTTGCAGATTTCACTCCTTAGAGACTCGATTGTGTATGAGCTCTATCGAAAACCCATTAACACGTATCAATACCTACCATGGACCAGCGCCCATCCTATCGACACGAAGAAAGGCTTCGTGTTGGGTGAGATTATGAGAATCGTAAGAAATTGCTCTTTTATGACAGATGCTCAACGTCATATTAAGATCTTCTACGAGCATATTAGGAGTCGAGGTTATCCTCCAAAAATCACCCATCAATGGATAAAGCAAGCTCTCGATCAAGTTGAACGGAAGCGACTCTCGGCAGAATCCACCGCCTTGAATCCTCCCATTGAGTTTCCGACATTTAGACTCAAGGTCAAGTACAACGAGCTGTGGGAGACCCCCGCAGCTCGAAGGTATCGACGTTCACTCGAGAACAGATTGATTTACCGGAGACTTGCTGTTAACAAAGTCCCGGACGGCTCATTTCTGAAACATAAATGTCATGTCCAGTATTGCAAGAGTCGTTTGCGCAACATCGGGGATTTTTGCGCAATAATCAATAAGAAGATTCTACGGAACTTCTCCGCTAGGCGCCGTCTAATTGAGGAAATCGGCCAAACTACGACAGTACCTTTGGTCGTGGAGGCGAAGCGAGCTAGAAAACGAGCTATGCAGAGGCTCGACATTCGCTATCTCGCACAAAGGCGTTCAGATGCACGCAAACGTGAGCTTAAGAGACGTCGTCGCGGACGACGCACTAAGCTCCGTAAACGCCGTCGGAATAATATCAATGACCCCGCAACGGAGGGCACTGTTACCGTACGATCTGAGCCCCGACTTCGGCCGATCCGGAGACGTACGATGGAGGAAATGTGCAGAATGCTTGGCATTCCTCCGTATCGGCGAGAAACATAAATACTGAGTTCGCCCCTTACTCAAAAGCTGCTGGTTTATCTCAAGTCCCACTGAGGAGTTCCGGTGAGGAACGAACGATCATCCCCGGACCGTTGGGCCAGGCCGCACCCTCTTCGTGAGTACCGTGGTTCCGCCCTCTGTGTCTGGAGGCTCCGCCAATACCGTTGGGTGTAGATTGTGACCTTCAAAAAATATCCTGTCCTCAACCTTAGCCCCCTCACTGCGTGAGCGGACTAAGGGCCTATATAACTAAGAAACATCCATACCTCCCTAAGAAACATCCATACCTCCCTAAGAACTCAAATCGATTGAAACCACATACAGGACAATCTCAATTGTTAAATAGTATTCTCTGAAGCAGATTTGCCCAATTTCTTCAATGGAAGCACGCCAGAAGAAAGGAAATTTAAACCAGCTCCTTCAATCCCAACACTTAACTTCCTTAACACTCCCTTGGATTTCTTCTCGACTTCTATCCTGTGTTCAATGCAACTCTTCTTAATGATCGCATCGAAGAAGTGAAATCACCTCCCGAAATCATAAAAAATATTAGAGACTTCCACTAATAGAATTTCGTTAAGAGTGCTTAAGATCTGCAAGTTTTCATACTGTATCGTTTTCGCGATTGGTGAGGTATAAATGAATGACAAGCCACCCCAAATAGCTACTCCACTATCGATCATAATGTTTTATTCCATCTTCACCTTCTGGCTCTTCTTCACGGGTGCATGGGCAGTTGGCTTTGGCGGCCAGGTGTTCTGCCAAGGAGCCGCAACTGAATATGATGCAACCTACAGATGCGACGGTGTTGTCCGAACTATCGACGACTATATGAGTCTTGGTCCATCAGTGTTAGTCACTCTGACGGTGGTAGTGACCCTGTCAGTGGTCCGGACAGTTGAGCTGGCAGAACGTAGAATATAAACGGCGATGTAGGCATGAACAGTGTTAAAACTGGAGAATGGAGCACATCTGGGAATTTTCCGATTGGGACAGTTTACTCCATTTACAACACAGCCCTGCATAACCGATAGGTCCTAGTAACGCGACGTCTATATACCAAACCAGTCAGAGAGCCCTAGTTACTGTTGAAACCTCTGTAGATCCAACGTATGACGCATACCCTGGGCACCGTTAGTTCCACCTCCCGAATTACCAACGCTATCACTTCCAGAATTACAAGCACGGTGAGAGCCACTTTCAGAGTCACTACGACAGCGACTGTGACCTCCAGGATAACTAACGCCGTGACCCGCACCAACACTGCGACTACCACTAGAATAGTTACTGCCACTGTAACAAGTACGAACACTGCGCGCACGACAATTACTAGTACGAGAACAATTACGCCAGCGCCTTTGACGGTAACTAGTACCGCTACAGTGACTACTCAGGATCCAGCTGGGACCATTACTGGCACTGAAGTTAATACCATCACCGAAGTTCCGGAAACAGCTCATGTTACCGTCAAAGATGTTGCCGAGACAATACTTTCCTGTGATCCTGGACAGGACCGTATTCGTCGCCTATAATTCAGAAAAATCACCATTTTGCGTATTCTCATAGAACAACGTGAATCTATTGCGCTGAATATTCCAAGATTCCAACAACATTCACGTATGGGTACATTTCTGAACTCTATAACCTGCGATGTTAGATATAGGGACCTTACTTATACATTCTGAATTGGATTTCCTAGTGAGTGCTTAGTAAGCATTTTTTGTGAAAATTAGGTACTGGATTGTTAAATAGCCAATAAACGGAAATTGCGCATTTTGGGCAAAAGATCTGGCGACTAAAAATGGAGCAATCACATGAGGACTCAGTAAAATTAAACATGCTTCGGTTTGTTCTCACGAATTATTCCGGGGAATCATTGGCATTCTGCAACCTTGAATTTATTAAATGAAAAGGCTTTAGAGGGAAGTTTCTCTGGTACCTCTACTTGGCACTTACATACTAAGAGCCGGTGTGTGATCTAGGTTGAGTTAGTGATAAAAGCAGGATATATGGCAAGTGAATTACTAGTAATTGGGCCCGATGACGCACAAAACTGACAACATTCGCCAAAGGAAGGGCTTCCCATATCAAGTTCAGCATGGTTTGTTGTCACGGCTTGAAGTTTTATGAAACAAATTAAATTTCTCTACTGAGAGAAAATCCGCTTCCTAGATATCGCCTTCACTTATTCAAGAACTTGACTTTACGAGTGGCGCTTTTCCATATAAGGGGTATCTCGTTCCTCCAGAAGCACAAACATTGAATTACTGGTCTTCGGAGAACCAGTCAACACGGCAGCGCCTCTATTCATTGGGCTACCTAAACCACCAAATATACGACTCCCTCGTCAGCTGTGAACTAACGGTTTTTTGCTACGTTAGTGGACTGGATTTGGCAAGTTCATCTTGGTTCCTCCGCTTGGGTTGAAATTTGATGTATTAGAGTCAGGAGCCCACGGATTCTTAGTCCATGTACAATTTTCAAGGCAGTAATTTGTGTTTTCGTAAAATTTTGGCAACTCCAGGCTGTGTGAATTCGGAAAAAGGATAGTCGTTCAATTGCCGCGGTGGCATTACCAAGCCCACATAGTCCACTCGCGGACTCGTTGTTTGACAATGCTGAAGCATTCTGGCTCCCTTAATTTGCGCTCTTTCATACCAAGAATACTTATAGAAGCTTAATTGAACAATATGCACGTTGCGCAGACATAAGGCAAACCAATACAGTGCCGTCGTCCGAAGCTCATACTCACTAAATATTCCAGCAGTATAGTTGCCACCATCAACGTTACTAAATTTCTACATCTTTTAGTGAACTACATGCCGAAGATCGCCAAAAACGTCTGCTAAGAGGGGACAAAAACGCGGGTTCTATGCAGACAAGGGCAGTCGTGAGGAATGTTCTCCACGATTGTTCCTGTGTGTAAGAGCTTGGCTGAATGGAGAAGTACTAGCTTTCCGCATTAGGTAATTTCTCGTTCGCATATGGGTGCATTCCACCAATGCCGTGCAGCTATTTTTCTGCTTTAACCCAAACAAGAAGTTTTGAAACGGCGCAAATGCATTCGGCAGAGTCTTGCAAGTCCGACCCGTCAACCGGAAACACTCCATATATATGTACCAATCTAGGCGCATCACTACATATGGCACTTTAGTATGAAGCGCTCACATTCGTTGGTTTTATTTCTCTGGTTCTGGGGCTTGGTCCAGGCTTTATACTTAAAGCCTGAACTCCCTGTCGACGATGACTTCTACACTGCGCCATTGGACATTGCCGACTACTCTGAAGGTGACATCATCAGGTGGAGAGTGGCCCCGCTGATGATAAGATCGGTGTATATTCCTATCAATATCAAAAATGCGTGGCAGTTCATGGTCAGGTCGCAGGACTCCCAAGGTAACTCGACGGCAATTATCACGACAGTTCTCGAGCCCTATGACGCAGATCCCTCCAAAGTGCTCTCATACCAATTTGCGGAAGACTCTCCGTCGGCTAATTGTGCACCCTCTTATTCCATGTTGTTTGGTGCTAAAATGAACACTGTCGCTGCTCAAGCGGAGATGGTTCTTTTGTCTACCGGTTTGTCTCGCGGCTGGTTCGTAGTGGCCCCAGACTACGAAGGTGTCCAAGGTGCCTTTACCGCAGGCAGACAGTCTGGCCACGCGACCTTGGACTCCATCAAGGCAATTTTGAACACGCAGAACACTACCGGCATTAATCCAGATGCGAAGGTTGCGATGTGGGGTTACTCGGGCGGAACTATTGCTTCTGGATGGGCAGCTCAGCTCCAGCCTCTGTACGCGCCCGAAATTCTGGACAATTTGATTGGCGTTGCTTTGGGCGGGTGGGTCACTAACATTACGTTGACTGCGCAGGCCACTGATGGCACCGCATTTGCTGGGTTGATTCCCAACGCCATCATGGGTCTTGTCCAAGAATACCCGCTGTTGGAGCCATTGATCGACGAAGTGTTGAACCCAGACAAGAAAGAGCTGTTTGTTAGCGCTGCGAACATGTGTCTCCTTCCTGCTGTGCTCAAGTTTGCTTTCCATACGTTCTTCTCGGGGAAGAATCCGTATGCTGTTGAAGGCTGGGACTTCTTTCAGCGCGATGACGTCAAGAAAATTGTCGACCTCAACACTTTGGCCTTGACTGAGGACGAGGGTGTACCTGAGATCCCGATGTTTGTGTTCCACGGCTCTGTGGACGAGATTGTTCCCATCTCCGGTGCCAAGAGGGCGTACAAGAACTACTGCGAGTGGGGCATCGAGTCCTTGGAGTTCGCTGAGGCAAACACCACCGGGCACATTTTGGAAGTGGTCGAAGGAAGTGGGGCGGCCATTAAATGGCTTGAGGATCGCTTTGCTGGTATTGAACCAGTGAAGGGGTGTCAACACACCATGAGAACCTCCAACTTGGACTATCCGGGGGCAGACTTGGGCTACTACCAGTTGGTTAGAACTCTTTTCTCGTCAATTCCTGGCGGAAAGATTGGTGAGACATACCCCAGAAACGCAACAGTGCCTGAACTGTTTGAGCTGAAGGTGGACTTCATTTCCTTCTTAATCGATAAGGTTGGACCGGTTCCACTCAGAGTCTGAGATCACTCTCCAATTTCCTAAGTGAGGTTTGAATACTGCCAGTGCATCGCTTATTCACCTCTTTGATTGTTTCAGTATCCAATCAAAAAGACATTAGACACGGACCTATCTTATGTGGGGTATCTCCAGGGAACCGGAGCTCGAACACTTTTAGAGGTCCGCCACATTTATGACTAAAGTACGAGATATAATATTCCATCGCGCTTGCTCCACGGGAGAAGCCTGCTTAGCTTTCGTATAATCCTATATTCCTCATTGCTGCCATTAACCAACCTCGTCTAAATTACGCAGCAAATCTTACAACATCCCAATTTACTCGGGACTGACGTCAAGCTCTTGGCCAAGAGGTACACGCGTAGCAAACTCATTGAGGGGGATCTTGAACCACTCGAAAAACGTCGAAAAGTCGGTCGGATTGGCCAGCGAACCGTCTCCGTGGTCATTTTTGAACTGCTCTATCTTCTGTGACAAGAAGACATCCAAACTGTAGGCGTTAAAGCTCATATCTGCGAATACTTGTGCATTCTTTGAATGACCCGGTGAGCTGCCGTAGTCCGCACCAGCTTGGGGGAATTCTGCATGATCTCTCTGTGCACTGAACGCTTTTGCCCTGTTTTCGATCTCCTCGTTCTTGAGAAAGTTTAAAATCTCGCGGTACTTTAAAGAGCTTTTCCACGCCGTGCCAATCTGAGAGAGCACCGAAATCAACTGGTTCAAATTGGGCGAGAGCTCTTCGTCAAACTTTAACGCGTTCACAAACAAGAGCCGAGCGGCAACCCACACGGTAAAGCCATAGTAGGGCCCGCAGATTGAGTACACATCACCATCGAGATGTGCGAGGAGAACGGGGATCTTTCTTGAGAATTCGACAATGCTTTCTGCCGACTCAAGACACTTGGCGCAAGCCTGGCTCGACAATAGGAAGTACGTCGAGTCGAACTTTTGGTAGCCCACCGAGGAGTTGAGCCTGATTATCGCCATGTGGTAGATGGAGTAAAAAAGAATGTCTTTGATGGTCACCTCTCTGTGAAAGGACACCGTTTGTGAGGTGAGAAACCTCTGGTACTGGGCAGGGAGTGTTGCTTTCCACTTCAGAAGATCCTCATCGAGGTCAGAGAAGCGCATCTGCCAAGCGAGGATCTCCTTGACGTCTTTGGCGTCGAGCGACTCGCGAAGAAACCGGTGGATGTTGCCGAGTTTCCCCACAATCTCCACCAAGTATGCGCCCGAGTCTAGCTCGTCGTCCTGTGCGCTCGGCAGTCTAAAGTCCTTCTCCTCATAGAGCGTGTTCCACACCCTTTCAGGAACGGGTAGGTCGCGGTCGACCTCACTATCAGCAAGCTTGTACGGAAACGAGTTCGACACGCTCGAAAGCCGGTCCAAGATGTAGATCTCCCAGAAGATGTTCTTCTGGCACTCCGCCTCGAACAGCGTCATTGGGTTCTTGATGGTTATACTGTGCGGCGTGACCACACGCCGTTTCCGGCCAGACTCCAGTCTCTTGGCGTACGCCACCTCTCGCAGAAACGGCGGCTCTTTGGCGAGGTTCAAGTGGATCACTGCGTTGGCCACCAACGAGATGTAGCTCCAGGTCACCGGGTTGTTTGACCGCCCATACAGGTCGTAGGCCACTAGGGCCATGGCCTGCAACTGCTCGATCAGCACCATGCCCAAGCACTTTGCGAGGATGGTGGTTCGGCAGAAGGCCTGGCACTCCGAGGCCTGATCTGCGGTCATGAGCTCGGGCGCTACGTCTAAAGCACAGAGTATGATGCCCAACAAACACGGCGACGCCTCTTCGGGCACCCCGATCCGGCACTGTGCCTCGTAGTCTTTGAGGAGTTTGTCTCGAAACATAGGATGTATGACTCGGAACCCCGGGTACACCTTGCGGAAGTAGTGGTGGGTCAACTCGCACACGACGGCAAACGACGGTAGTTTCGAGCCCAAGGTGTGCGCCAAGCCCGGCGAGTTGGCGATGTTGGCGTAGTGGCCGTCGCTGTGGACGCTGAACTCTGGTGAGACTGGCTGCGTCTTCACCGCCGGAAGAGGAAGGCCCGACGGCAACGAGGCCGCAGTCAAGGGCCCTGAGTTGGCCACGCTGCCCAGGCCGAGCTCCGCCGGCCGAAATCCCACCGTAGAGTCCAAGATCTGCTGTACTTTGGCATCCAACTGTCTCAACGACTCTGCCACGCCGCGGACCTCAAGAACCGCCGGCTGCTGCACGCTGTCGATCTTCTCCTCCAATTCAGAGAGCTTCTTCAACATGGTTACGCCGTAGCCCACGGGAAGGCCTGGTTTCTGCACCACTCTGTACTCGCAGGGTGTGCCGTTGCGAACACAGTAGCCACAGCGGGGCGAGGCGCGGTCGCATTTGCGCTTCTTGTCCTTGCAGGAATTACACGCCTTGGAGATTTTCCCCTTGCCGTTGTCGGGCTCCATGTTACCCCACGAAAAGTCGATTCCCCACGAAAAGTCAAGCACCCATTCCGCCTGCAGGAGTGGGCGGCATCGGCAGCGATTTGGCTTTTTTGCGTGTTTTGGGCGTTTGGGGTGTTGGGCGACTACGGCGCTTACGTAAATCTTGCATTTGTGTTGTTTTGGCGGGCGCTGGCGGCGCAGAGGGGCCTGTTTTCTCGTGCGCGCGGCATCATTGCGCCGCAACTCCGCACAGGAATTCGTGGTGGCCCGACCCAACTTGTTTCTCGGAGCCGTCCGGCATTGTGACAGCCGCGGATGTGTTCAAAGGCACGGTCACGCCCAACGAAAAAATCCCGTCGGCGATTTTCCACTCCGACTCAATCCGCCCAAACGGCGAGTCGTGGTAGACCTTACAGTAGTTCAAGCCGCCGCCTGGATGGGGCCGGACGCTAAACTTTTTGTAGCCCGGCTCCACAATCTCGACTCCGCCAATGATCTCGTGCATAGTGCTCGCCACAGCACCCAACGCGTAGTGGTTGAACGACGTCATCTCGCCGGGGTTGATGGTTCCATCAGGCATCATGCTGTTCCAGCGCTCCCAGATGGTGGTGGCACCCATGGTCACAGGGTACAACCACGAGGGGCACTCCTTCTCCAACAACATGGAGTAGGCCTCGGCGGGGTGGCCGGTCTGGAACAACGCCCGAGTGATGAACGGGGTGCCCGCAAAGCCGGTGCCGATTTTGAAGCCGTTTTCCGTGACAATCTGCGCCAACCGCAGGCCCGCAAAGCTCACCTGCTGCTCGTTTTCGTAGAGGCCAAAGCAGATCGCAAGAGCGTACGCGGTCTGGGTGTTGCTGGACATTTCGCCGGACGCCGAAACAAAGTTGGCGTGGAAGCACTTCTTGCACTCCGCCGCCATGGCCGCGTATTTTTGCTGGTCTCTGGGCGAGACCAAGCCGCTGATCTTGACCATGAAAACAAGAATCAGGTACAAGAACGCATCTGCAACGAGGTATGCGTCGGTCATGGCCAAAAACGGGTTTTCCGGAGGCGCCTGCGGGTCCAACCAGTCGCCTAACTGCGCAGGCACCTTTTCCTTGTCCCAGCATACCTTGCCCGGCACCATTGGAAGACACTCGATCCACTTTTCCATGCTCTCGTACTGTCTCTTCAAGAGAAACGTGGCACTGGTCGACTCGTACAAGTCGTTGGGCAAGTACACGGTGCAGTCGGACCAGATGGCGCTGATCTGGTCGTCCCAGAAGTGCTTCATGTACTTGATCACGTTGGGCACCGTCACCGGCGGCGCATAGGGAAACTTCAGGTCTGCCTTGAGTTCCTGCTCGCACCAGAGGTCCTCGAGCCAGTTGCTCAACATCGAGCTGCAGTCGAACAAAAACGCCGCCGTCTTGCCAAACATGGCGATATCGCCGGTCCAGCCCATGCGCTCGTCTCTCTGAGGACAGTCGGTAGGCAAGGTGACGAAGTTGCCCCGGGTGCTCCGAATGACGTTGGCGTGCAAGGTGTTGAGGAGCTTGTTGTCACACTCAAAGTTGCCGGCGTCCTTCATGTTGGTCGAAATCACCACCGCCTCGACTTCCTTGAGGTTCAACACGTGGTTGGGGTCCTCGACCTGGCAGTACCTGAACCCGTGGAACGTGAAGCGTGGCATAAACAGTTCACCAGATTTTGCGCCCTTGAACGTGTATGTGTCGGTAGCCTTGGCCTCTCTCAACGGACGCACGCCCAACTCGCCGTGCTCCATGACCTCAGCAAAACGGAACAGAACCTGGTACCCTTTGGGGGCAACAACGTCGTTGAACGCCGCAAACCCGACGATGTTCTCGCCAAAATCCAAAACTGTTTTTCCTTTGGGGGTTTTGGGGAGCACAGTCCCTCTGATCCGTCTCTGTTCGGTGACGTGAGGGAAGGTCTGCGGAACAATGAGCGAGGTGTCGAACGGAACGGCCACGGCCGCCTTGGCGTCAACAGTCATCCAGTCCACCTCCTTGTTGGCGTCGTAGCTCTCTCCGTCGTACAAACCGGCCGTTATTGGGCCGTAACAGGCTTCCCAACTCTCGTCAGTGATGATCTGGTCTTTAGTCCCGTCTTCGTAGACAACGTCAAGAAACAAGCTGACGGCACGCTTTTCGCCGTAGATGTTGGTGAGGCCGCCGTCAAATCCGACTTTTCCCGTGTACCAGCCCGCACCTACTCTGGCACTGAGCTCGTTGGTTCCGTCCGCCACCAAATCGGTCACATCATACACCTGGTGCAACAAACGCTTCTCGTAGGTGGTCCAGCCGGGGCTCAAAAAGTCGGCCGCCACTTTTTTTCCGTTGAGCGCCAACTCGTAGATGCCCAAGGCCGTGCTCCACACTTTGGCAGACTTGACCTTCTTGCCAAGCGCAAATTGCTTGCGAAACACGCTTTCCTCGACAACAGGGGCATCTACACGCTTTTGGCCAGCAACAGCAATGAACAGAGCGGGCCATTTCTCTTCTTTGGCCAAAAAACCAACCTGTCCGGCCGCCGGTTCACTCCACTGGGAGAATTCAGAGTTTTCCCCTTTAACTCGGACACTAACCTCGAAAGAAGCACGCGACGTCAAGCTCTTTCCGGGCCATTTCACAAACTGCGACTGTTCGGATTCAGTCACCGCGTATGTCTCCCATTCGGCCGAGTCGTATTTCACTCTGATCTGGAAACTGTGCTGGAACCAGTCTTTTTCGTCGCCGGCAATTTCCCAGGAAACGGTGGGCTCAACGGAACTGAGCGAGCCCTGAAGTTCACCGGGGTGGCACAAGTCCAATCGGATGTTCTGGACCAACATTGTGGAGAGCCGGTTATTCCATGGTTAACTATATAGGAATGCCTGCGCAGGATTATCCTTGCGCGCCCCGCCAGTGGGGTTAGTCCGAAGCGCGGGGCATAATCCGGGGACACAAAATGTCGCGCTGCGATGACCTGACGATGGTTATGTGAAAACAATGGGTTACGAGGCACAATGGATAGCAAATGGGGCATGAATGTTCCGAGCGCTGTCAGCTCACTGTATATTCGGATAAGCGGATAAGAGCGTTTTACTTTGCGAGGGATATTTGATTGACGGCAAACGGTAGACATGCATAAGCTCATCTATCGTTCTATGCAAGTTCAGTCGTCCGTATCGGACCAAGTGGAGTCTGGTTGAGGTTGGGGACAGTCGTGGTAGAGGAGAAGAAGACATAGTCCTCATAGTCTCGAGGCAAAGCTTAAATTTTGGACGGAGCATCCAAGCAACCATACAAACTGCAGTATAATAGTAAAATATTTGGAGGAATTCAAAATTCCTTTGGCGTCGTTTCACGGTTTGCCCACAACAAGAGCAGCTCTGGAAGTAGAGGCGTCTCTGTGTTAGTCTCCGACATCGGAGTGTGAGTCGAGTTTTTGAGTAAACTGGGCTAGAGCAAAATCAACTCGAGGAAAATCGACTCGAGGAAAATCGATTTTGAGCAAAATCAACTGTAGCAAACTTAAGCAGATTGAGTTATGATGGAGTGAGTTTTCCCCTCTTGAACTTCCATTGAGTGAGCAATTTGCCGGATAGTTTAGGTGGTGCCTTTTCGACGTAGCCAGCTAACTTGAATAATCTCCTTGAGGTCAGAGACTTCAAATCCATAATTTAAAAAGTTAAGAACCGGCATCCCAGTGTTTGTTGTCTTAGAGACAGAATCCATGAGGGTCGATACCTATCCACGGCCATAAGTTCACTGCGCTTCGTGCCCAGAAACAGCAGTATCTATTGCGAGTATCAACAACACAAAAGATAATCTCAAAAAATTAAGTCGAGCCCAATGATTTTCCGCTGCTGCGTATTGCATTCTGACGTGACCCCATAGTCAGGTTCTGTCAGTGCGGATACTTAATGCGGAATGTCATTGCCATTTCCGAGTCTAGAGACAGCCAATTGTTCAAAACCGTCCAAACTGTTGCAAATTCTTGAGCGCAAGGCTGGGTTCCCAAACGGCACCTTGGTAACGGGCAGCACAGCCCGAGGTTCACAACCGAGCCGAATCCGGGTTTCCCGGCCGAGGAACAATCCCGAACTCGCTCCACGGAATACAACAGGCAAGGAAAATATGCGATCGACGCAGTCCGCAGGCGTCACCGTTCGTACATTGCGTCCGCTTCCCCGCTACGTGAGTCAGAAACAGTACATGCATTAATCATTAGTTAGCATTTTTCTCGACGTGTTCGACCTCGGACTTCATCTGCTCGTGAAGCACCTCCTGCGCCTGCTCCCGCTCTCTGGTGACGTGCTTCGACCACTGTCTGGGAGGTACGTGGTCACGGAACATCTCGTCCACCTCCTCATACGACCGGCCGGCAGTTTCGGGCATGTAGAAGTAGAAGAACACAATGGACACCGCACAGCAGCCCGCGAAAATGAAGTTGATGTACGAGCCCATGTTGGCCTGGTCGGGGTTGAACATGTAGGGAAGCACAAACGACCACATGCACAGCAACGCGTTGTTGAAGCCCAAGCCCAATCCGATGGATTTGGCTCTCAATCTGGTGGTGGGCACCTCCGAGTTGACCACGTACGACACTGGGCCAATGCCCGAGTTGTAGAAGAAGTTGTACATGGTCAAAAAGCCACTGGAGGCCTCCAAGAAGTTCTTTTCCTTGCGGATGCCGAGCGCCGCCGTCAACACGTTCAAAACACCGAGTGCAACCATGCCGTACAACACCACAAAGCGTCTGCCCATGCGGTCGATGATGAAAAACGATGCAATGGTGCCACTGACCGAAAGAGTCTGCGCTCCACACGAGATCTGGAACGATTTCTGGGTGTCAAAGCCGGCAAGCTGGTAGTAGTAGGTCTGGTAGGACGCCACGTAGGCCAAGCCACTCATGGGCTGCATGATGAAGGGCGAAATGGCAATGAGCGTTCTCTTGAAGTTGGTTTTGCCGAGAAGCTCGAGGTACGAGCCGGAAGAAGACAACGACTGGGCCTCCTCGATGGTCACCTTGATGATCTGCAACTGCGACTCTGCAACGCCGGGCTGCTTGTAGATCTTGCGGAGTGACTTCAACGCCTTTTCGTCCTTGTTCTTCATCACATAGTGGTATGGAGACTCAGGAAGGAACGCAAGGAGAATCATGGCAATGCCTGCAAACGCCCACTGCGAGCAGAAAATGGCGCGGTACGACCATCTGTCCTCTCTGCTGGACGTCAGGTTGGTGATCAAGTAGCACACAAACGGTCCAATGCACATGGCCAAGTTGACGGAGGCGGTGGAGATACCACGCAACGCCAACGGCGTCAACTCAGCGACGTACGACGTACCAACGGTCTGGATAATACCCAAGCAGATGGCGTTCAAGAACTTGCCCACGAAAAACACCTGGATGGTGGTGGCAGCGAACTCAATGCCAATGAAGGCCATGGTGATGGTGGTGGCGCCCCACACAAGGTACTTGCGGCCGGTGTACTCGACCAAAAACGAGGAGAGAAAGCAGCCAAACACAAACGAGGCGAGCGGACCGCCGGAAATCGCCGACTGCCACTTACCGTCCAAAACATACTGGCCCTGGTACTCGTAACCAAAGTCCTTTCTAAACGTGGGAATGGAAATGACAATACCCGACGCCTGGTTCTCGTAGCCCACGGTGATCATGGCCCACACCATGATAAGAATGTAGACGCACGCTCTGGGGTACAACTTGATTGCCTCCCACTTGGTGTACTCGTGCTCCAACTCCTGCTGCACTCTGGCGACCTTTTCGGTGTCCTGCAACTCGGGACTGGACTCGATGTCGTCCAAATGGTTCACTTTGTCTGCCAGGGACATGCTCATTTTCGATGGTGCTAGATTTGGATTCTGACCATCTTTTATGGATGGAAAAGCCGATGTGCCCCGCATGCGACATGCATGATGATCACCATGCACGGCACAACATTAGTGCGCAACGGCCGCGGCTGACTTGGCCGTCGGAAAAATCTGGGGACGGAAAATATAGACAAAGTGTTATCCCAGCGCCCAGTTCCGCACGCTTCCGAATAACCTCTGCTGAGATGCCTCGACATCGAAGCCACGACATTCCAGTCACCGCCTTATATACAGGTGATGTATCCGGACGTTCATCCCGATCAAGCAATCGATCCGAGTCCCCGTGGGGAATCTCGGGGTATCAAAACAGTCCTGTGTGTGCAGCCGTCCAGGGTGTACCAAAATATGGGCTGACCCCGCGTCACAAGGCGGGGCCCGGTTGATTCATGCACCGCGCGCAGGAAAAAAAACCGCTGTCATCTCTTTGGTTTTGGCGACGCCGCCGGAATCCTCGCACTCTTATAAGCATCCACCCACCAGGAGGGGAGCTACAACGAACGGTGGGGGATCAGAGTGGGAGAGCCCACCCCCACCAAAGGTGTGTCCTCTTACCTGCAGTCCAGTTGTGGGGAAGGTGCCCCGCCTGTGCGGCGTATCTTTGCTCCGCGCGCCGCCCCATTAAGGCGGGCCGTTTCTCTCCACAATCCCAAAATGGTCGCCAGAGGCATTTACACCCCCGTTCCTACGTTCTTCAAGAAGGACTGCAAGTCCATTGACTACGCCACCCAGACCCAGCACGCCAAGTTTTTGCAGGACAATGGCATCTCGGGGTTGGTGATGATGGGTTCCACCGGCGAGCTCGCCCATTTGACCAGAGACGAGCGTGCTCTGATCATCTCGAACATCAAGAAAACCGTTCCGGGCCTTACTCTTTTGGGAGGTGTCGGCCAGCACAGTGTGGAGGAAGCACTTGCCGAGATTCTGGCCTTGAAGGCTGCTGGTGCAACCTACGCTTTGGTGTTGCCCAGCTCCTACTACGGAGCGTCACTTAAGCAGGCCGGCATCATCGACTGGTACACGCAGGTCGCCGACAAGGCGGAGTTGCCCATTTTGGTGTACATCTACCCTGGGGTCACCAACAACATTGTGGTGGAACCAACTACCGTCAAGGTGCTCTCAAAACACCCCAACATTGTTGGCACCAAAATCTCGCATGGTGATGTGGCGCACCACGCCATGATCGGCCTCGACCCCGAAATCGCTGCCAATGGCTTCTCTTGTTTCACTGGTTTGGGCCAGATTCTCCTTCCAGCTCTTACTGTTGGTTTCCAGGGCACCGTTGATGCATTGAGCGGCGCCTTCCCTAAAATCTACGTCAAGATCTTGGAGGCCTACGACAACGGCGACATTGCCACGGCGCAGAAGTTGCAGTTGGTGGCCACCAGAGGAGAGGAGTTGGTGGTGAGATTTGGTGTGGTTGGTATCAAAAAGGCAATTCACTTTGCCACGGGCTTTGGTGAGTGCTATTTGGGCCGTGCGCCTTTGAACCAGGACGTTTCCGCCGACTGGGACACCTATGCCCATTACTTGGCTGCATGTGCTGAGGTGGAGCAGACCTTGTAGGTAGAAGTAAGAAAAAGAAAGAGAATAAGAAAGGCGTCTACGTGGAAAGAATGTAGAGCAAAGTTAAATTTTTGTGGAGGACATTGGATGTTGTTGTAGTGGGTGATGCTGTCCTGGCTTAACAGTATTCATTGGGCAGCGGAAATGAGAAGGTTAGTGGTAAATCGATTGCTTACTATTTTGCGTCATTGAACAGTTAATGGTTACCTACATTTTTTATCTCTGGATTTAAACATTTATGAATGGGTCCATTCCTTCACTCGGCGTCCATTTTTGTTAACTCGGGCCAGTACCTCGCAAAACCAAAAATACCAGCAAGCAAAAAAAAGGAAACCTGAAGCTGCTAAGATATCGTAATCACCATCAAAAACGCAGAATTAATTTTCCGCTTTGGCGTGGGGATTCTATTATCGCCTTTTCGGCGATTGGCATTGGTGTGACCATACGAACTGGCAACAACTCCGCACTTGCCGACCCGCTGACCCGTAAAGTCACGAGAGGGGAACAATGAGACCACCTGTCCAAAAAGAATGTTCGGGGCATCGGCCTAGTGATGCACAGTGTATTATTTTGAGACGGCGGTATGTGACCAGCGTGCACGATGCCGTGTTCAGGAATGACAATCCCGAACGAGCTATTTTTCTCGTATGGGGTGAACGCCTGGCTAATTGGTCAGCTTTTGGGATATCTCGTAGTTTCCCTCTAGGAAATACATTGTTGAGGCAATCGCGTTGTTGCGTTGAGGGAGTCACAACTACGGAAAAATAATATACCGCTCTTGGGGGTAAGATAAGCCTCTCCATACAATAATTTAGGTCCTCTTTCTCCACTTAGTGGTATTCTTGCGCTCGGTAAGCAGGGCGACTTCAGAAATTAATGTTTAAAGTGAGTTCCTCAAACAACAAGAAGCCAAATTAGGGGTTTCGAGACCAAATTTGCTGAATGTTCTATTTAAAAGACTCAAATGGGTATCTTTTGGTTCAAATTTCCTAGAGAAGAAGAGGAGAACAATAACAACCGTCCCCAAGTTCGATGCACTGTCGTACGAAAATCGTTAGATTGCTCTCTCGAGCTCCGAAGGGAACGGTGACGGGTACGGTATCACATTGCTCAGAAGCTTAATCCAAATCCTCCTATGATCAGGAACCAATTTTAGGTGGATACTTCAGCATCAGCGATGTGTAATAAATGTGGAAATTGAATGGGGTGGAAAGCAGGTTGTCAATAGATCTATTCCAAGAAAACACAAAGCAATACTCATTACAATGCTCAGCTGGTTCCAACTGTTGATTTGAATTCATGTCTCCATTTGGTTGTGTTGACTTCTTGTCTTCCAGCATTTCCGGGCACCTAAACAACCATACTTTTTGACGTTGTGATTTGAAGGTCACGGACTCGGTCCATATGAAGTAATTTTACTTTGTTGCGATTAAAATGTTCATGTTTGCCGATATTTGAGCATCATTTGGTTTCCGCTGCTAGAATCTTTGCTCGACCTCATGACTGTGGCGAGCGTCGAGAGTCAGCAGTTTTCTCACCAGGATAAGCCCTCAGATTCTCCTATGAAATTGTATCAATGGAAGAAATTGATGCGCTGAGAGGGTCTGAAAACAAGGGTAGGCGCATTGGCGGCTTTCTTCCGAGAGCATGAGGTAACTTGGCTCCAACAACTACTACTCTCAAAGCGCATGAGGAAACAATAAATTCGATACTAGGTGCATTTTGAGCGGCAGAGTTGTCATGGATTGCTCGAAGACTGCTGTGAAGTGGGGGGTCTTTAAATCGGCATGATGTTCCAGTGATCGTGCCCTATCATCTTTACACGAGCAAAACATTATTAAAACATGTCTTATGAGGATCCATCATTTGATTTAACTCCTGAACATATCATCGATTCTACTAAAATATCCATGGAAACCTCTATAATTCAGGTGTTTCGTGTTACCCCAATCAAATGACTGAGCAGAATAATAGCCTAAAATTCTTGCAGCAACATTAACTTAACAGCTTTGGGCTTGTTAGCGATTGCTTCCGTGCAAACTGCAATATGGATAATCTCCAGAATCTGTATGGGGTTCTACCCCACCATCGCGCGGGGCAAACTTAGTGCGCACTATATGAATGCCCATCCCCCACCATTTCCCCATGTACCACATCGTTGATTCCCACGCACACTTTGTTGCGATCTCCCACCAAAAATTGTGGAAATGGACCCCGCCTCATCCACTAGCAGAAAATCGCCGCCTTGAAGAGTACGTTACCGAGCTCAACATCAACCCTAAAGAGAACTCCGATTTTGCCATAGTCGGAGTGGTATGGGTGGAGGCAGATGCCAAATACGACCTAGATAAGGGCTTGGAGGGTGTAAAATCGCCAATTGACGAGTGCAAATACGTCCTGGAGTACTACTCCGATGAGAAATATGCGGATCTTCTCAAGGCGTTGGTACCTTGGGCTCCAATACCTTGGGGTAACAAATTAGAGGAGTACGTTGACGCTATGAAGTCCGATATGGGACCATTATTTTCTAATGTCAAGGGTTTTCGTTTTCTCTTGCAGAACAAGCCACCTGGAACAATGACCAACGAAAGTTTCATTGAAGGATTGAAGTGGCTCAATTCTCATAATTATGTCTTTGAATGGGGCATTGACGTACACAACGGCGGATTATGGCAGTTTGAAGAGTCTTTGGAGGTGTTTCAGCAGGTTCCGAATCTCAAGTACATCATAAACCACTTGACCAAAGCCAACCTCGACATAGATCCGGCCGAAATCGAGGAAAACGAGCAATTCCAGAATTGGAAAGCGTACATGAAGGAGATTTATCGCCTCACTCCAAACTCGTACATGAAACTTTCCGGTGGGTTTGATGAGATTCCAAAAGAGTTCGTTGGTGACCACAACAAGATGGTGGAGTTAGTGTTTCCGTGGTTCAAGGTTACATATGACCTCTGGGGAGCCGAGCGCACCATTTGGGCCTCGAACTGGCCGGTGTGTTCCATGACTGCAGGCGAGCGTCTTGACTTCAAGTGGTTTGCGGTGACCGAGGCGCTTTTCGACAGGATTGGAGTTTCGGAGAGCGACAGAAGAAGAGTTTACGAGAGCAATTATTTGAATGCGTATAATCTTGAACTCTGAGGCTTGTTGTCATGGAATGACGGGTTTGGTCTCCAACTGCGAAGCAACAAGCATAAATTGACATAGTAAATTGAGAGGATTGAAACAACCTCATTGAGCTTTTGGATTCTTTTCCGGCAATACCGTCTTTAATAGATTATGGGAAGGGAAACCTTGGATGATGGGGACTAGGTTTCCGACAATGCTCTGCATAGGCTACATGTTGCACTCTGTCAAGCTTACCATAGTGCTCTCCTTTAACTTCTCCCGGTCTTTGGAATTTTCACCCTCTTGATCTGGGCAATCCACTGTTCTGATCTTGATGCACTCTGATCTCAGTGTGATCAGCTTTGTGGAGAGAGAAGCAGAAAAAGAAGAAATTGAACTGTCGAATGTAGGATTTTCAAAATGGCCCTAAACTTTGCTATCCAGGCAACAACCTGTAAAAACATCGATGTGTTGCGAAAGCTGCACTACAAATATTCTACAGAATTCTAACAAAATGCAAATTGGTCAACCTTGATATCGCTCTTCAACCGAGCATTATTTTAGGAAGCCCGAGAACTACACCACCTAATTCCCACTTGCTGATCGCTTTGGGAATGGCGGTATGGCTTATCTACAGAGTTTTCGCCACGACAAAGGTAATAACTCAGACGAAAGGAAGATAATTTAATGTGCATGATAGTGAATGCTCAGCTAAAATACCAAAGCGAACTCTCAAGATGGCCGTTACTAGGAAATCTTTCATATCGATGTGAGGTACCTTAGGAGCAGAGCAACACGCAAAGCCATATCCGACAACAATATGTAGTGAGCAGTGCATCACGAGGTTTAAAAGAAGGGAAGCAGGCATCCAACTACTGAAGAACTTTAATCAGAAATCCTCTTAGGGAGCCAAATCAATCTTCTGCGGTCTAACAGTGCGCTGAGGTCATGGCACAGCACCCCGGTCACCTCCTTCTCATCTTCCCAGGTTTTTTCTCGCCCGTCTTTTATCCTACCCATTTTTTATCTCCCCCCAGTTTGTATCTCCCTTGCTACCCCAACCTATCATGGCCGTCTATTCGTACCTAATGCTACTGGAAGTTGACAAACGCCCCGCCGTCCACGAGAAGCTGTGCGCCGCTCATATACTTCGACATGTCGCTGGCCAAGAACACCGCCGGTCCTGCGAGGTCCTTCGGGTCGCCAAGCCGTCTCAACGGAATCCGGCCCTCCATGTACTCCCTCTTTTTCGGGTCGCTCAAATCGTCGGTGTTGAGCGCGGTCTGGATGGTGCCCGGAAGCAACGCGTTGCACCGGATGCCGTACTCGCCCAATGCGCACGCCGTCAGCTGGATCAACGAGAGAATTCCCGCCTTGGTGGGGGTGTAGTGGGTCTGGAACGCTCCGCCGACCAACGCCGAGATCGACAGCACGCCGATGATGCTGCCGCCGGTTCCCTGAGCCTTCATTTGCTTGGCAGCGGCCTGGATGGCGAAAAAGGCGCCGTTCAAGTTGATGTCCACTGTGCGGTAGTAGGTCTGTGGGTCCATTTCGGTGAACTCGGCAAAGTCGCAGATGCCCGCGTTGGAGACAAACACGTCGAGGTGGCCGAAGCGCTCGACGGTCTTTTGCACGAGGTTCTGGGACGTTTCGGGCTTCGAGATGTCGCCCGGAACCGCCAAAAACCGGTCGGTGCCAATCTCGTTTTCAAGCTCTTTGGCAAGTTTGGCCTGAGCCTCGGTGTCCAAGTGGTTGACCACGACACACGCGCCGTTCTCGGCCATTCCGAGGGCAATGGCGCGGCCGATTCCGGTCACGGCACCCGTAATTGCTACGACCTTGTTGGAAAGAAGAGACATTGACGAAATCCGCGAAATCCGGGGACTCGCGATGACATATATAGGCTACCCCGCGCCGAGTGCAGGAGGCATCGCCCCGCGCGCGGCGCATCAATGCTCCGCAGAGCCGTTCTCCACCTTCAACGGTCTCTCCGGCGACGGCGACAAGATCAACTCCGCGTCGATCAACTGCACCTGCGGGTTCAACGTCAACCCGAACCCGGGCTTGTCGAACGTCGAAACGTCCAAGTAGCCCTTGGTTGGCACCGGCTCGTCGATGAACAAGTTGCCAAACACGGGGAGCACCGCAGTCAGGTCCGGCGAGTTGGCCAAGTACTCCTGGAACGGCGTGTTAGGCTGCAGCACCACAAAGTGGTAAGAGTAGGGGCCCGAGGCGTGGGGGACCACGGGGATGTCGTAGGCGGCCGCCTGAGCCGCAACCTTCAAGATCTCCGTCATTCCTCCCACCCACATCACGTCCGGCTGCAAGATGTCGATGTTTCTGCCCTCGATCAACTTGCGGAACCCGTACCGCGTGTACTCGTGCTCGCCCGTGGTCCATTTCATGCGGGGGTGCGCTCTCTTCAACAACTCAAACCCGTCGGAGTCGTCGGGGTGCAACACCTCCTCAAACCAGTTGATGTTCAAGTCCTCGGTGGCCAGGGCCAACTCGATCGCGTATGGCACCGTCAACGACATGTAGCAGTCGACCATGAGGGGAAAGTCGGGGCCGACTTCCTCGCGGTGCTTGCGCAAGTACTCCACGTTTTTCTTGAGGCCCTTGTGGCCCTCGTCGGGGCCGTAGGGAAGAGCGACTTTTCCGCCCCAGAACCCCATTTTCTGCGCCGCCTTGGGGTTGCACCCGGTGCAGTAGAAGTCGAGGCGCTTCTTCATGGCTCCGCCAATCAACTTGTACACGGGCTCGCCGCGGATCTTGCCCAAAAGATCCCAGATGGCCAAGTCAATGACCGAGATCACCGCAATGGGCAAGCCCTTGCGGCCGTAGAACATCAGCGCACGGAACATCTTGTCCCACAAGATGTTGTAGTCTCTGGGGTCGGCGCCCTCCAAGAAACGGAGAAAGTGGTTTTTGACGAGCCAGCACGCTGGGGGACCGCCAAAACCGGTGGCAAAGCCCTTGGTGCCGTCGGACGCCTCGATCTCCACACAGAATGAGCCCAAAACATTGATGCCCCAGCTCACCCGCGATGCCCGGTACTCCTCGTACTTGGACATGGGGTTGGAGATGGGGGAGTCGATGAGCCAGTGGCCCTTTTCGACATTGTGGTAGTCGCCGCCGATTCCCTTGCCGTCCAAGAGGAAGGTCTTCACAGATTTGATAGTAGGAAAGTTCGCCATTGCTGGGGAACATTGGTGGGCCCGTGCTATATATGCCCCGCTGCGGAACAATGATGCCCCGGCAGGCCTGTGGGGTCTGCCTGCAGGCAGCGGGGCATCTGGTGGGGGCCGAAATCTGGGGTGATTGCCGTTTAGGGCCTCCGCTGCCCCGGCTCCCAGTCCTCTGATTGCTGTTGGTGCTGGGCATGGTCGTCCGTTGTCACGTGGCTCCGTGCGTGCGAGGCCCATGGGCGAGGTGAAGGTTTGTCGCAATCTTTGAACCACGATCTTAATGTGAAGATGACTTTCTCGATTAATCCGACGCAAAGGATTCCCATAAAAGTAGTGGCTTAATGCTGCCCTGAATCAAGTTTTCGTTCCTTAATTCCTTGGCTTCACCTTGACTCAAAGGCTTCGTACTCTAATTCGTTGGCTCAGGTGTACCTTGACTCTCTTCGCCTCTTATCTTTGGCCCAAGTCTCTCAGAAGAGCCTGTACATCGGTTGAGTTGGGGCACTTCGTGCTTCCAAATTCCTGTTCCATAATACTTGCTGTAGCCCTAGGATTTGGGGAATCGGAAAAATGCTCCAAATTGTCAGTACCCACGTTTTTAACGATGCTTTTGGGATTTCCCATTCTCTGCCGCTTTTCTTGCACTGATGCTGGCATTTTAATGAGGAAACGCACTGAGATATTTCGAGTCCAATTCAGGTCCTATCAACATGTTCTTAAATCCCACAATATCCCTCTTCTAAAATGACTAGAAGAAATATGACAAGTTTTTCAGCCATGGGAACATGTATCTCGTCTGGGCCGAGTTTTCAATGTCGCCTCAGGAGGCTAATAATTATTCCCTGCTCGCCAATTACGCGATCAACCTACAGACTTATATAGCAGCATTGTGCAATAACTAAACTTTTACTCGTGCAAATACGGAGTCTAGTATTTGAGAGGCTTCCGGTGGATATCTCTCACAAACAAGAATTTCAATCAAAATCTCCAGACTTAAACAATCGCCAAAACAACTGCACTAAGAATCACGATGAGCCCCATACCAGCACGAGTCGCTCCAGCATTTTGATCTTCTGATACCAACGCAGAGGCCATAGCTGTAGAAAACGGATTGCTTGAATCGGACCTCAATGTGGTATCCGCAGGCATTGGGCCTCCCAAGACAGTATTAGGTAAAGGCTTGCCTTCTGAATATTGCAACGACAGAGTGAAGACGCGGCCACGGGAATCCGTGGTCACTACCACCTCTCCATAAACAGTAGTCACGCCAACATTTAAAGTCTTGGTCCACGCTTTCGACAGACGCGAGCAGGCCCCACATAGTTTCATTGGTGAGATCCTTGAGACTGTAGTGAAGATCTGCCCTGCCAGATTCGACTTGACGTTCACAACACCAGTCGCGATTGCAGTTTCACCCGCGGCATTTGCGCTAATCCAGGTCGTATGGATCACAGTTGAAAGAAGGCCTGTTGAAGATGAATGAACTGTTTCACTCTGATACGGCGCCACAACCACGATACCAGTTTTAGTGGCGATTCCTCCACCTTCGACAGTAGTGGTCCAGGTTGTAGTGTACTTTTCAGTGGAGCAATCAAGAGTGACCGTGTGATCTCCGGCCTGGTCTGAGTTCACAGCTATCGTCCCCAATTTGGTCTCAATATGCTCGGTAGACTCGAGTGTTGTGAATGTACTTAAGTCCTCTTCGAGTAGCATGGAAGTAGTCGTATACCAGCCCTTGTTGTCGGTAGTCACAATCACAATACCGGAGTCAATTTCGGTCCCACCTGTGATGTAAGCGGTAGTCCACGATGTGGTATACTTGGTGAAGTCTGAATCGTTCCGCGGGAATGTTGAAGTGGTCGTGAAAATAGATCCAACAGAGTCAGAAGTCACGATTACTACACCTGAGTCCGTTATTCTCTGGTCTCCTTCAATCAGACTGAGCCAAGTTGTCGTGTACGTCGTTAAACCCGATGCTTTGTGAGGGAACTTCGAGGTAGCTGTGTAAAGCAGTCCAGTCAAATCCGCAGTCACAACCACAACACCGGATTCAATCTCAGTGACTCCAATTGCATCAACTGTGGTCCATGAAGTTGTATATGAAGTGAGCAGAATGCAACTTTCTTCACCCCGGCGACAAATCACAATGCCCAGCAAATGCGGAGCAATTTCAGACGTTACACTTGTCAAATCTCCAGCCAGGTCGGTAGTCACAACCACGATACCAGAGTCCGTTTCAGTTTTACCTGCTCCATTCGTCGTAGTCCACTTCGTGGTATAAGTAGTCATACTCGAGTGAAGATCAGGGAATTGAGAAGTCGTGGTAGTTAAAGAACCGGCCAGATCAGAGGTGACTATAACAATTCCAGATTCGATTTCCGTCTCTCCTGCTCCATTCGTCGTAGTCCACGTCGTGGTATAAGTAGTCATACTCGAGTGAAGATCAGGGAATTGAGAAGTCGTGGTAGTTAACGAACCGGCCAGATCAGAGGTGACTATAACAATTCCAGATTCGATTTCCGTCTCTCCTGCTCCATTCGTCGTAGTCCACGTCGTGGTATAAGTAGTCATACTGGAGTAAAGATCAGGGTATTGAGAAGTCGTTGTCGTCAACACTCCTGCCGGGTCAGTAGTCACTATCACTAAGCCTGAATCGGTTTCCGTCTCTCCTGCGCCATTCGTCGTAGTCCACGTCGTGGTATAAGTAGTCATACTCGAGTGAAGATCAGGGAATTGAGAAGTCGTGGTAGTTAAAGAACCGGCCAGATCAGAGGTGACTATAACAATTCCAGATTCGATTTCCGTCTCTCCTGCTCCATTCGTCGTAGTCCATGTCGTGGTATAAGTAGTCATACTGGAGTGAAGATCAGGGAATTGAGAAGTCGTGGTAGTTAAAGAACCGGCCAGATCAGAGGTGACTATAACAATTCCAGATTCGATTTCCGTCTCTCCTGCTCCATTCGTCGTAGTCCACGTCGTGGTATAAGTAGTCATACTGGAGTAAAGATCAGGGTATTGAGAAGTCGTTGTCGTCAACACTCCTGCCGGGTCAGTAGTCACTATCACTAAGCCTGAATCGGTTTCCGTCTCTCCTGCTCCATTCGTCGTAGTCCACGTCGTGGTATAAGTAGTCATACTCGAGTGAAGATCAGGGAATTGAGAAGTCGTGGTAGTTAAAGAACCGGCCAGATCAGAGGTGACTATAACAATTCCAGATTCGATTTCCGTCTCTCCTGCTCCATTCGTCGTAGTCCACGTCGTGGTATAAGTAGTCATACTCGAGTGAAGATCAGGGAATTGAGAAGTCGTGGTAGTTAAAGAACCGGCCAGATCAGAGGTGACTATAACAATTCCAGATTCGATTTCCGTCTCTCCTGCTCCATTCGTCGTAGTCCACGTCGTGGTATAAGTAGTCATACTCGAGTGAAGATCAGGGAATTGAGAAGTCGTGGTAGTTAACGAACCGGCCAGATCAGAGGTGACTATAACAATTCCAGATTCGATTTCCGTCTCTCCTGCTCCATTCGTCGTAGTCCACGTCGTGGTATAAGTAGTCATACTCGAGTGAAGATCAGGGAATTGAGAAGTCGTGGTAGTTAAAGAACCGGCCAGATCAGAGGTGACTATAACAATTCCAGATTCGATTTCCGTCTCTCCTGCTCCATTCGTCGTAGTCCACGTCGTGGTATAAGTAGTCATACTCGAGTGAAGATCAGGGAATTGAGAAGTCGTGGTAGTTAAAGAACCGGCCAGATCAGAGGTGACTATAACAATTCCAGATTCGATTTCCGTCTCTCCTGCTCCATTCGTCGTAGTCCACGTCGTGGTATAAGTAGTCATACTCGAGTGAAGATCAGGGAATTGAGAAGTCGTGGTAGTTAACGAACCGGCCAGATCAGAGGTGACTATAACAATTCCAGATTCGATTTCCGTCTCTCCTGCTCCATTCGTCGTAGTCCACGTCGTGGTATAAGTAGTCATACTCGAGTGAAGATCAGGGAATTGAGAAGTCGTGGTAGTTAAAGAACCGGCCAGATCAGAGGTGACTATAACAATTCCAGATTCGATTTCCGTCTCTCCTGCTCCATTCGTCGTAGTCCACGTCGTGGTATAAGTAGTCATACTGGAGTAAAGATCAGGGTATTGAGAAGTCGTTGTCGTCAACACTCCTGCCGGGTCAGTAGTCACTATCACTAAGCCTGAATCGGTTTCCGTCTCTCCTGCGCCATTCGTCGTAGTCCATGTCGTGGTATAAGTAGTCATACTCGAGTGAAGATCAGGGAATTGAGAAGTCGTGGTAGTTAACGAACCGGCCAGATCAGAGGTGACTATAACAATTCCAGATTCGATTTCCGTCTCTCCTGCTCCATTCGTCGTAGTCCACGTCGTGGTATAAGTAGTCATACTCGAGTAAAGATCAGGGTATTGAGAAGTCGTTGTCGTCAACACTCCTGCCAGGTCAGTGGTCACTATCACTATCCCCGAATCGGTCTCGGCTTCTCCTGCTCCATTCGTCGCAGTCCAAGTTGTTGTGTAGGTTGTAAGGACAGATACACCTGAAGTGTCGAAAGTGCTGGAATCAGTTTGAGGGTCCAGTGACAAGGATCCGCTTTCGGAAGCAGTCAATGTATTACTTGAAATGGATTCGGGATTGGACTGCGTCTCAATTGAGGACTCTAGGGTCGAGGACGTTGCAACACCACTCCCGCTGCTTTCCGAAGATTGCTCACTCGGAAATGCAGAACTGCTGCTAGACGAAATCGGGTCAAGTGGGGGGACAGGAAACGCCAGACAGAAGCATCCAGTGGGAGTGCTCCCAGGGTAAGGATCCAAATATCTTACGCCGTAGTTCAATGGGCCTGTTTTTATGAGAGAGAAACGGGAGAAAGTATACCCAGGGCCAATGGTAAACTTGACTGTCCCGTACACAATGCCCGTGATTGCACCCCGCCAATTCATCGTCAACACCCCATTGGAATACGAGATGTCGTCGAAATTGTGGTTTACCCTGATAGTGTTGCCCCCTCCAAAGCCCCAAACGTTGAATCCGATGGTGGACAACAGCACTGCTGCTGTGCTGAGCCCGTTCACGAGCAACTGTGAGGTGGGTGAGGAAAGGTAGATCTTTTGGTTGTTGTCGAAGCCGTAGAGCGTGCTGGACGTTTCAAAAAGTCCGTCAGTCATCACATTGATGCATCCGGACCCAGTGACGCTACTGGTCTGAGCCCAGCGCACGTTCCAAAGACATATGGTTCCGGGGTTGGCTATTGGGTTCAAAAGCCGGTCAATTACCACAGTGGACGGGCTCCCTTGTTCCTGGCGCATATATATACGTCCCTGGTTAGTCCATGTCTGTGATGATCTCAAAGTTATGGGCTCGCCAATTGCCCATCCCAGAATACCAATCCAGATGTTACCATTCGCAGTGTTGAGAAAGGTTCCAGTTGGTGCAACACGATAGATACCAATAAGCGACGATCTGGAAGCATTGAATGCAATGTCTCCATCGTTATAGAAGCTTGAAATTGCCAGCGTCATATAAACCGAAGAAGCAATCGCACCAATGGTGGTAACGTAGAACGCTCCCTGGTTGTTGAATTCCCCAATGAGTGTGGTCATGAGATTATTCACAATGGACAAATAAACGCCATTCACGATAGAAAGGGGTCCCGTCGCAAAGGAGAAGGTTGACACTTCGACAGTGTTGGTGGTAATCGTTGCTGCAGCAATGAGGCCAATAATGGCTACCCATGCAAAAACCGGGTACACCAACATTCTCGTCGTACGCTTATGTAGATATGCTCAACAGAAGCGTTCTCTGTTTGATCAATAGTCACTCGCTACTCTCTAGCAGAGCACGGAAGTCACAGCAAAGCCCCTATTTGTGTTTAGTGGAAACTTAACTGAAATTATAGCAGAGATGCTGTCTTGCACCCGAGCCAGTCCGTTTCAAGTACTGTTCGAACCCCCCAGACATTGAGTGGTTAAGTACCGCCGAGTCACCTTGGCATTCATAACACCTACGTCATTCTAAAAGCGCAAAGCCGAGAAGAAAATACGGTCACGCATCTTGCATCCTGTGTCACCGACTAAGTCTATTGTTTTCGGCGATTAAAGTTAGCTCCATCTGAGGAGGAGGTTGGTGATGTTGTGTATGTGCAGGTACTAACATGCCGGTGTCGGCTTCCACGCGTCTGAAGATCTCAATTTCAGTTATTGCCCAAACGAAGCTGTCGGATAAGAATTTGCAGCTCCCGAAAGGGAAGAAAGTCGTCTTCTGTGTTGGTTTCCACAATCGCTCTAACCCAACAGAGTACCGCTCCTGCAAATAGACCCACAATATTGCGCGTTGACCTACAATGCGGCATCTCGATTAAGGTTCTGGTGAGATTCAGTGGACAAAAATATTATTGTTGGAGATTGAAGACTATTTGCGGTTTTCTATCGGGCTTAAACGGCCCGATCGTGCTCTAATTATCACCTGCTGCTCTGTTGGAACTTAAAATGATTCTGCAACCTCTCTGGATTTCTCACGCTACTTGTCTAAAGCTATTCCCTGAAATTAGCTTTTCTTGCGCCTCCCCTAATTCTGCTACGATCCGGTCATCTTTGCTAACAGGTATTCTGCTTCGTTTAGAGAACTCCTCTGTATTGGCACTTATTTTGTATACGAGTTTCCGATGTATCTGAGAAGTTGCCATGATAGATCACCATGAAGTGAGGAATCCACACAATAACGGGCAGTTCAGAAATCACCAAAGTCTAGGACTTACTCTAGACCCAGTTTGTCCGTTCTCGGCATTTATTTATTCTCATTTGGATCCAAACCTCTGTATTGTGTCAGTGCAGGTTCTCAAACCTTGCCAGAAGCCAAACCGTAAACTTCTGAAGCTAATTAGCTCCCTCAGGTGTGAGGGACACCTCACCTATTTCTTTATGTGGTGACCTTTTCTGAAAATGTTGGCCTCTCAATAGTTGTGGATGCACCCCCGTGTGATCTGTTCGATCCCCTCAAAAATATTTACAGATTCTCATTGTATTCCCGCACGCATGTTCTGAGATCCGAGGGGCATAGACTTTTTCGGTCGTTCTGGGCTCTAAGATCGTACAACAAACTTGGCTGAGTGCACGGGAACCTCATACACTGCAATTGAAATGCTATTGGTCGCTCGATCTTTCCTAGGATATTTTTGCTTTTGCTAGCCTCTAATAATCATTTTTGATATTTTTCAAATTCTTTATGGAGAATCTGCCGAAGTGAACATCGAAAAGATCACTACAGAAGAGGCCTCAGGGTCGGATAATATAACAGTCTATTGATCTGTGTCATATACCTAAATCATTGAATTTCAGTATTTTGAGGTCATTTTCTCGAGGAATTCTCGCAAACGACTCTGACACTAACTCAAGAAATCGAACACTAATTCAATTTGAGACGCTCAGACCCCTGAAGTCAGAGGCAAATTAATAACAAGATCATATCACCAGGGATCTAGAATTGGACGTTCGTGGTAACGTCCGAATGTTCCGGTAGCCACCGTAGAATCATACCATAATTATTGATGTAGTGCTCCAGCTTGATACTCATCGGATATTCATTCAATCGCTCCATTCTCCGAAGTAAAACACAGACCCAAAGTGCCCCGTCAACATACAAGTCTCTAGAAATTCTAATTTATTATAATAAGCAAGTCCTCGGGTATCAATTTCGTTCCAGAACGTGATCAAACACACGGAGCGAAGCGTCGAAAAAATAATGACAAAAGAAAGGAAAAATTCCAGAGTAAGAACGACAAGGGCCGCTCAAACAAATGCTAAGGCAGCGAAACCTAAGATGAGGGACAAGCTCAAGCCATTCCTTGATGCACCTCCTGTTGGGAGTTCAGACGCAGAAGCCGTGCCTGACGAAGCCTGGGACGCACTTCCCACAAATTTGGTAGTGACAGTGGTTTCGGTCTTCGCACCAGCAGCCGTTGTTTCAGCAGCGCCAGTCGTGATGGGTGCCGTGGTAGCGTATACCTTTCCGCTCTCATCTGTGGCCGCCTTAACAATTCCGGAAGTTGTGACAGTAACTCCACCAATCTCAGTGGTGTAAGTAACGGTCTCATCAGGTCCATACGTGTATGAAGTTGAGACGATCTTTCCAGCAGAGTCCGTCGTCACAACAACCTCACCGCACACGGTTGTTGTCACTCCAACTTCGAGGGTAGTGGTCCAAGTCGACGCGACGTGCGAACAAACAGTGCACACCTTCTCCGTAACCGTTGTAAGTTTGGAAACAGTAGTGTACAGAGTTCCAGCCGGACCAGTTGTCACGATCACAACACCTGTGGCAGTTTCCTTCTCGCCCGCACCATTCGTAACAGTCCATGTAGTGTAAGTCTCAGCTGGGCAAACAGTGGTAGTAGTGTAAACAGTACCAGCCTTATCTGTTGTCACAATCACAACTCCTGACTTGGTCTCAGTTTCACCAGCACCATTTGTTGTTGTCCACGTTGTTGTCAGACCATCTGGGAACTGCGAGGTAGTGGTGTACAACGAGCCATTGGCATCGGTAGTGACAATCACAACACCAGATTCAGTCTCGGTCTCACCCGCAGCGTTAGTCGTCGTCCAAGTCGTAACGAACGATGTCATACCCGAAGTGTCGTCTGGGAACTGCGAGGTAGTGGTGTACAAAGAACCGTTAGAGTCAGTAGTGACAATCACAACACCAGATTCAGTCTCGGTCTCACCCGCAGCGTTAGTCGTCGTCCAAGTCGTAACGAACGATGTCATACCCGAAGTGTCGTCTGGGAACTGCGAGGTAGTGGTGTACAAAGAACCGTTAGAGTCAGTAGTGACAATCACAACACCAGACTCTGTCTCGGTCTCGCCCGCAGCGTTAGTCGTCGTCCAGGTTGTAACGAACGATGTCATTCCCGAAGTGTCGTCTGGGAACTGCGAGGTAGTGGTGTACAACGAGCCATTGGCATCGGTAGTGACAATCACAACACCAGATTCAGTCTCGGTCTCACCCGCAGCGTTAGTCGTCGTCCAGGTTGTAACGAACGATGTCATTCCCGAAGTGTCGTCTGGGAACTGCGAGGTAGTGGTGTACAACGAGCCATTGGCATCGGTAGTGACAATCACAACACCAGATTCAGTCTCGGTCTCACCCGCAGCGTTAGTCGTCGTCCAAGTCGTAACGAACGATGTCATACCCGAAGTGTCGTCTGGGAACTGCGAGGTAGTGGTGTACAAAGAACCGTTAGAGTCAGTAGTGACAATCACAACACCAGACTCTGTCTCGGTCTCGCCCGCAGCGTTAGTTGTTGTCCAGGTTGTAACGAACGATGTCATTCCCGAAGTGTCGTCTGGGAACTGCGAGGTAGTGGTGTACAACGAGCCATTGGCATCGGTAGTGACAATCACAACACCAGATTCAGTCTCGGTCTCACCCGCAGCGTTAGTCGTCGTCCAAGTCGTAACGAACGATGTCATACCCGAAGTGTCGTCTGGGAACTGCGAGGTAGTGGTGTACAAAGAACCGTTAGAGTCAGTAGTGACAATCACAACACCAGACTCTGTCTCGGTCTCGCCCGCAGCGTTAGTTGTTGTCCAGGTTGTAACGAACGATGTCATTCCCGAAGTGTCGTCTGGGAACTGCGAGGTAGTGGTGTACAAAGAACCGTTAGAGTCAGTAGTGACAATCACAACACCAGACTCTGTCTCGGTCTCGCCCGCAGCGTTAGTCGTTGTCCAGGTTGTAACGAACGATGTCATACCCGAAGTGTCGTCTGGGAACTGCGAGGTAGTGGTGTACAAAGAACCGTTAGAGTCGGTAGTCACAATCACAACACCAGATTCAGTCTCGGTCTCACCCGCAGCGTTAGTCGTCGTCCAAGTCGTAACGAACGATGTCATACCCGAAGTGTCGTCTGGGAACTGCGAGGTAGTGGTGTACAAAGAACCGTTAGAGTCAGTAGTGACAATCACAACACCAGATTCAGTCTCGGTCTCGCCCGCAGCGTTAGTCGTTGTCCAAGTCGTAACGAACGATGTCATTCCCGAAGTGTCGTCTGGGAACTGCGAGGTAGTGGTGTACAAAGAACCGTTAGAGTCGGTAGTAACAATCACAACACCAGAATCAGTCTCGGTCTCGCCAGCAGCATTAGTCGTTGTCCAGGTAGTCGTAAATGACAGGAGAGAAACGCAGTCCTCTCCGTCCCGACGACAAATGACAACACCCAGACTCTCAGAGGTATAAGCAGAAGTTGAAGTGTAGAAAGAGCCCTGAGAGTCCGTAGAAACAATAACAACACCGCTCTTGGTCTCCGTCTCACCTGCTGAATTGGTGGTCGTCCACGTAGTAAGGTAAGTGGTGAAATCCTCAGCTGCAATTGAGAACGACAAAGTAGTAGTCGACAAAGAACCAGCAGAATCAGTTGTCACCACAACAATACCGGATTCCGTCTTAGTCAATCCATCAGAGTCAGTGGTAGTCCAAACACTGGTGAAAGAAGTAAGGCCAGAGATGTCCTCGAACTCCGAGGTGGTAGTAGTCAAAGACCCGTCAGAGTCGGTGGTGACAATCACAACACCAGACTCAGTCTCAGTTTCTCCATCAGCGTTGGTGGTAGTCCAAGTGGTGGTAAACGAAGTTACACCAGAAACTTCAGTGATACCAGAAGTAGTCGTAGTCAACGAGCCAGCGGAGTCAGTAGTGACAATCACAAGACCGGTTCCAGTTTCAGTCTCGCCATCAGAGTTGGTGGTAGTCCAAGTGGTGGTGAACGAAGTGAGACCACCGACAATCTCCGAAGTAGTCGTAGTTAACGAGCCAGCGGAGTCGGTAGTGACAATCACAACACCGGTTCCGGTTTCAGTCTCACCATCAGAGTTGGTAGTAGTCCAAGTAGTAGTGAAGGATGTAACGCCGGAAGCTTCCTCAAACTCTGAAGTAGTAGTAGTCAATGATCCATCGGAATCAGTGGTCACAATGACCACACCAGATCCCGTTTCAGTCTCGCCATCAGAGTTCGTCGTTGTCCAGGTTGACGTCACTAACGTGAAGTCACCCGGTCCAAGGGAGAACGACAACGTCGTCGTGGTCAATGATCCATCAGAATCAGTAGTAACAACAACAACACCAGAGTCAGTCTTGGTAGAACCATCAGAGTCCGTCGTAGTCCACGTGGTGGTGAACGAAGTGACACCAGAAACTTCAGTGATACCAGACGTGGTTGTGGTCAACGATCCATCAGAGTCGGTAGTGACAATCACAAGACCAGTACCAGTTTCAGTCTCACCATCAGAATCAGTCGTGGTCCAAGTGGTGGTGAACGAAGTGAGACCAGTCACTTCCGTGTAATCCGAAGTAGTTGTGACCCAAGAGCCCGCAGAATCAGTGGTCACGACAACGACACCAGTCTCTGTCATCGGCTCACCTGCCGAGTCTGTGGTAGTCCATGTAGTAAGATAAGTAGTGAATGCCTCTCCAGCAAGTGAGAACGACAACGTGGTCGTTGACAAAGACCCCGCAGAATCAGTGGTAACCACGACAATACCAGAAGTCGTCTTGGTCAGGCCATCGGAGTCTGTAGTCGTCCAAACGCTCGTGAAAGAGGTCGTACCAGAGATGATCTCCGACGTGGTCGTGGTCAACGAGCCGGCAGAGTCGGTAGTGACAATCACAAGACCAGTTCCAGTCTCAGTCTCACCATCAGAGTTGGTGGTGGTCCATGTCGTGGTGAACGAAGTGAGACCACCGACAATCTCCGAAGTAGTCGTAGTTAACGATCCAGCGGAGTCGGTAGTGACAATCACAACACCAGTTCCAGTCTCAGTCTCACCATCAGAGTTGGTGGTAGTCCAAGTGGTGGTGAAAGAAGTGAGACCACCGACAATCTCAGAAGTGGTCGTAGTCAACGAGCCAGCGGAGTCGGTAGTGACAATCACAAGACCAGTTCCAGTCTCAGTCTCACCATCAGAGTTGGTGGTGGTCCAAGTAGTGGTGAACGAAGTGACACCAGAAACTTCAGTGATACCAGAAGTAGTCGTAGTCAACGAGCCAGCAGAGTCGGTAGTGACAATCACAAGACCGGTTCCCGTTTCAGTCTCGCCATCAGAGTTGGTGGTGGTCCATGTCGTGGTGAACGAAGTAAGACCACCGACAATCTCAGAAGTGGTCGTAGTCAACGAGCCAGCGGAGTCGGTAGTGACAATCACAACACCGGTTCCAGTCTCAGTCTCACCATCAGAGTTGGTGGTAGTCCAAGTGGTGGTGAAAGAAGTGAGACCACCGACAATCTCAGAAGTGGTCGTAGTCAACGAGCCAGCGGAGTCGGTAGTGACAATCACAAGACCAGTTCCAGTCTCAGTCTCACCATCAGAGTTGGTGGTGGTCCAAGTCGTGGTGAACGAGGTGAGTCCAGAAGCCTCAGAGATCTCCGAGGTAGTGGTCGTCAAAGAGCCGTCAGAGTCGGTCGTGACAATAACAACACCAGTTCCAGTCTCAGTCTCACCATCAGAGTTGGTGGTGGTCCATGTCGTGGTGAACGAGGTAACACCAGAAACTTCAGTGATACCAGAAGTAGTCGTAGTCAACGAGCCAGCAGAGTCGGTAGTAACAATCACAAGACCGGTTCCGGTTTCAGTCTCGCCATCAGAGTTGGTGGTGGTCCATGTCGTGGTGAACGAGGTGAGACCACCGACAATCTCCGAAGTGGTCGTAGTCAACGAGCCAGCGGAGTCGGTAGTGACAATCACAAGACCGGTTCCGGTTTCAGTCTCACCATCAGAGTTGGTGGTAGTCCAAGTCGTGGTGAACGAAGTGACACCGGAAACTTCAGTGATACCAGAAGTGGTTGTGGTCAACGATCCATCAGAGTCGGTAGTGACAATCACAACACCAGTGCCAGTCTCGGTCTCGCCATCAGAGTTGGTAGTGGTCCAGGTCGTGGTGAACGAAGTAAGACCAGAGATGTCTTCAAACTCCGAGGTGGTAGTTGTCAAAGAACCGTCAGAATCGGTCGTAACAATCACAACACCAGACTCAGTCTCAGTTTCTCCATCAGCGTTGGTGGTAGTCCAAGTCGTGGTGAACGAAGTTACACCAGAAACTTCCGTAAGACCTGAAGTGGAAGTCGTCCATGAGCCGTTGGAGTCGGTCGTCACAACCACAACACCAGTTCCAGTCTCAGTCTCACCATCAGAGTTGGTCGACGTCCAAGTAGTGGTGTATGTGGTGAAATCTTCCGCAGCAAGCGAGAAAGATAATGTAGTTGTGGTCAACGATCCTTCAGAGTCAGTCGTCACAATAACAACTCCTGAGTCAGTCTTGGTAGAACCATCAGAGTCCGTCGTTGTCCAGGTAGTGGTGAACGAAGTCACTCCAGAAACCTCAGTGATACCAGAAGTGGTTGTGGTCAACGATCCATCAGAGTCGGTAGTGACAATAACAAGACCAGTGCCAGTCTCAGTCTCACCATCAGAGTTAGTGGTGGTCCAAGTGGTGGTGAACGAGGTGAGTCCAGAAGCCTCAGAGATCTGAGAGGTTGTGGTCGTCAAAGAACCGTCAGAGTCGGTGGTGACGATAACAACACCAGTTCCAGTCTCGGTCTCGCCATCAGAGTTGGTGGTGGTCCAAGTCGTGGTGAACGAGGTGAGACCACCGACAATCTCCGAAGTGGTCGTAGTTAACGAGCCAGCGGAGTCGGTAGTGACAATCACAACACCGGTTCCGGTTTCAGTCTCACCATCAGAGTTAGTGGTAGTCCAAGTCGTGGTGAACGAAGTGACACCGGAAACTTCAGTGATACCAGAAGTGGTTGTGGTCAACGATCCATCAGAGTCGGTAGTGACAATCACAACACCAGTTCCAGTCTCAGTCTCACCATCAGAGTTGGTGGTAGTCCAAGTGGTGGTGAACGAGGTGAGTCCAGTAGCCTCATAGATCTGAGAGGTTGTGGTCGTCAAAGAACCGTCAGAGTCGGTCGTGACAATAACAACACCAGTTCCAGTCTCAGTCTCACCATCAGAGTTGGTGGTGGTCCAAGTCGTGGTGAACGAGGTGAGTCCAGAAGCTTCGGTAATCTGAGATGTGGTCGTCGTCAAAGAACCGTCAGAGTCGGTGGTGACAATAACAACACCAGTGCCAGTCTCAGTCTCACCATCAGAGTTGGTGGTGGTCCATGTCGTGGTGAACGAGGTGAGTCCAGAAGCCTCAGAGATCTCCGAGGTAGTGGTCGTCAAAGAACCGTCAGAGTCGGTCGTGACAATAACAACACCAGTTCCAGTCTCAGTCTCACCATCAGAGTTGGTAGTGGTCCAAGTCGTGGTGAACGAGGTAAGTCCAGAAGCTTCGGTAATCTGAGAGGTTGTCGTCGTCAAAGAACCGTCAGAGTCGGTGGTGACGATAACAACACCAGTTCCAGTCTCGGTCTCACCATCAGAGTTGGTGGTGGTCCAAGTGGTGGTGAACGAGGTGAGTCCAGAAGCCTCAGAGATCTCCGAGGTTGTGGTCGTCAAAGAACCGTCAGAGTCGGTCGTGACAATAACAACACCAGTTCCAGTCTCAGTCTCACCATCAGAGTTGGTGGTGGTCCAAGTCGTGGTGAACGAGGTAAGTCCAGAAGCTTCGGTAATCTGAGAGGTTGTCGTCGTCAAAGAACCGTCAGAGTCGGTGGTGACAATAACAACACCAGTTCCAGTCTCAGTCTCACCATCAGAGTTGGTGGTGGTCCAAGTAGTGGTGAACGAAGTGACACCAGAAACTTCAGTGATACCAGAAGTAGTCGTAGTCAACGATCCATCAGAGTCGGTAGTGACAATCACAAGACCAGTTCCAGTTTCAGTCTCACCATCAGAGTTGGTGGTAGTCCAAGTGGTGGTGAAAGAAGTGAGACCACCGACAATCTCAGAAGTGGTCGTAGTCAACGAGCCAGCGGAGTCGGTAGTGACAATCACAAGACCAGTTCCAGTTTCAGTCTCGCCATCAGAGTTGGTGGTGGTCCATGTCGTGGTGAACGAGGTGAGTCCAGAAGCCTCAGAGATCTGAGAGGTTGTCGTCGTCAAAGAACCGTCAGAGTCGGTGGTGACAATAACAACACCAGTGCCAGTCTCAGTCTCACCATCAGAGTTGGTGGTGGTCCATGTCGTGGTGAACGAGGTGAGTCCAGAAGCCTCAGAGATCTCCGAGGTAGTGGTCGTCAAAGAACCGTCAGAGTCGGTCGTGACAATAACAACACCAGTTCCAGTCTCAGTCTCACCATCAGAGTTGGTGGTGGTCCAAGTCGTGGTGAACGAGGTGAGTCCAGAAGCTTCGGTAATCTGAGATGTGGTCGTCGTCAAAGAACCGTCAGAGTCGGTGGTGACAATAACAACACCAGTGCCAGTCTCAGTCTCACCATCAGAGTTGGTGGTGGTCCATGTCGTGGTGAACGAGGTGAGTCCAGAAGCCTCAGAGATCTCCGAGGTAGTGGTCGTCAAAGAACCGTCAGAGTCGGTCGTGACAATAACAACACCAGTTCCAGTCTCAGTCTCACCATCAGAGTTGGTAGTGGTCCAAGTCGTGGTGAACGAGGTAAGTCCAGAAGCTTCGGTAATCTGAGAGGTTGTCGTCGTCAAAGAACCGTCAGAGTCGGTGGTGACGATAACAACACCAGTTCCAGTCTCGGTCTCACCATCAGAGTTGGTAGTGGTCCAAGTGGTGGTGAACGAGGTGAGTCCAGAAGCCTCAGAGATCTCCGAGGTTGTGGTCGTCAAAGAGCCGTCAGAGTCGGTCGTGACAATAACAACACCGGTTCCGGTTTCAGTCTCACCATCAGAGTTAGTGGTGGTCCAAGTAGTAGTGAAGGATGTAACGCCGGAAACTTCAGTGATACCAGAAGTGGTTGTGGTCAACGATCCATCAGAGTCGGTAGTGACAATCACAACACCAGTTCCAGTCTCAGTCTCACCATCAGAGTTGGTAGTGGTCCAAGTCGTGGTGAACGAGGTAAGTCCAGAAGCTTCGGTAATCTGAGAGGTTGTTGTCGTCAAAGAACCGTCAGAGTCGGTGGTGACGATAACAACACCAGTTCCAGTCTCGGTCTCACCATCAGAGTTGGTAGTGGTCCAAGTGGTGGTGAACGAGGTGAGTCCAGAAGCCTCAGAGATCTCCGAGGTTGTGGTCGTCAAAGAACCGTCAGAGTCGGTGGTGACAATAACAACACCAGTTCCAGTCTCAGTCTCACCATCAGAGTTGGTGGTGGTCCAAGTGGTGGTGTAACTAGTGATACCACTGACAACTTCAGAACCCTCAGAAGTGGTCTCAGAGGTAGTCTCAGAGGTCTCGGACGTAGTCTCAGAAGTGGTCTCAGAGGTAGTCTCAGAAGTGGTCTCAGAAGTGGTCTCAGAGGTAGTCTCAGAGGTAGTCTCAGAAGTGGTCTCAGAGGTAGTCTCAGAAGTGGTCTCAGAGGTAGTCTCAGAGGTAGTCTCAGAGGTAGTCTCAGAGGTAGTCTCAGAGGTAGTCTCAGAGGTAGTCTCAGAGGTAGTTTCAGAGGTAGTCTCAGAGGTAGTCTCAGAGGTAGTCTCAGAGGTAATCTCAGAAGTGGTCTCGGAAGTAGTCTCAGAGGTCTCAGAGGTCTCAGAAGTAGTCTCAGAAGTCTCGGACGTAGTCTCAGAAGTGGTCTCAGAAGTGGTCTCAGAGGTAGTCTCAGATGTAGTCTCAGAAGTAGTCTCAGAAGTCTCAGAGGTAGTCTCAGAAGTGGTCTCAGAGGTAGTCTCAGAAGTGGTCTCAGAGGTAGTCTCAGAAGTGGTCTCAGAGGTAGTCTCAGAGGTCTCCTCAGAAGTGGTCTCGGAAGAAGTCTCGGAAGTTTCAGTAGAGGTCTCCAGAGTAGTGCTGCTCGAGGAAGTCTCTTCGGAGGTCTCCAGAGTGGTGCTGCTCTCAGTAGAACTCTCCTCAGAGGTTGTGCTGCTCTCGGTGGTAGACTCGGAGGTGCTCTCGGAGGTTGACGAGGACGTCTCGGAACTCTCTGTGGAGGATGTCTCGGAGGACGTCTCCGAGCTCAATGTGGAGGAGGTTTCGGAGCTCTCGGAGGAAGTCTCGGAGCTCTCGGAGGAGGAAATCTCCGAGGACGAGGAAATCTCCGAGCTCACCGTGGAGGACGAGCTTTCGGAGCTTGAGCTTTCGACCTTTTCACAATTACACAATGCGGGAACCGTTCTGTCGGGCACCGTACCCAGGTAAGTGACGGATGTACTCGTTACGGTAAATCCACTAGCGTCGTAGCCGAGACCAATGTCAAATACCGTCTTGAACGACGAACTCTGACCCACGGTCAACAAACCGGTGGACGCGTCGTACGAGGTGTAGGTGGAACTAAAGAGAGTACCCTTGACGAAGGTGTGTCCGCTCTGCACACCGTAAAGCTCATAGGAGTTGACACCGTCGTCCTGCCACTTAATGTTGACGTAGGCCGTGGTGTCCTTGAGGTTGATGATCTGGGTGTCAGCGAAGTCGGCGAGAAAGTACAAACTGAGGTAACCACTATCGGAAATCAGCCAGCATCCTGTGCCAGTGACGTCTTCCGACATGTCGAAGTACGTGTGCAGAAGACAGATGGTACCGTCGTTGGTAACGGCCTGGGACTGGTCGAACTGGGTGGCGCCGGTGGTACCGGCAACGATCATGATTCCCAGGTTGTCGATGGTGGTACTCATGTCCAAACCGAGACCCGAATTCAGACCGTACGAGTAGCTGAAGTAGCCCGAGTTGGTGAGCTCCTGGCCCAAGTTGAAGTAGTCCAGGGTACTGCTAGTCAGCACTATGAAGTTACCAGAGTTCTCGATGTAGTTGAAGTAGAACTGTCCTCGACCGGCTGCGGTCATCAGGTAGTCTCCGAAGTTGTAGAAGATGTAGTTGTTCGAGAAGTACATGGTGTCGCCGGAGGTGAACTCCAACGTGCCGTAGTTGGTGGTGTTGTGCGGTGACTTAAAAAAGTACACGGTCATGGCGCCAACAGACAGCACCTGCCAGAGTCCATAGTTCATCATGGTGTGGTCACTCTGGTAGGTAAGAGTGCCCAAGCCGTCAACAGTAATTACACCGGTCTCGTAGTTCTCACCACCACGGAGCTGAACGTTACCGCCAGAGCGGGCGGTGATATCCACGAGACCCCAGTTAAGCATGTCAATGCCATTGATGTATGTCAGCACATCAGGGGCAATAATGGCGCCGGTAGGCTCCACAAAAAAAGTGTCACTAGGCAGCTGCGAAAAACTGGAAGTGGTTATGGTTGTTGTTTCTGTGATGGTGATGGAAGCCGCCAGCGCCAGCGCGGCGAGTGCCAAAAACCGCCACAAACCAAATCTCATAGCTGGATGCCGACCATCAGGGCGTGTGTCCGTATATATACTTCCATGGTGTCTCAGTATGTGTTTTGGACGCTCTGCCTCGCTCAATGCATGCGAAGGGTGCCGTGCAGGATGCGTCGGAGATACGTACGACGATCGTGCCAGTGCAGCCTAACTAAAAAATACTGGCGGCAAAATATACCTAGGGGACAGCCAGCTTTGGAAGGCTGGAAGTGAGAGGGGGAAATTGGAAGTAAATTGGAAGAAAAGTTGACCCTGCGCAACTTGTGACTGTTAGCTTCCCAGGCGCTTGTTCCCGCGCTTTTCTTCTTCTCAGAATTGATGATTATGGTGGTACTGCAGATAGTCTGCGCCCGGTGCTAAATTGCCCTAGCGGCCAGCACTACTCTCTATAAGTGGAAGTTCACGATTGTGGGGTAACGGCAGCAGATTGGTTTGTATTGGGACATTCGGTTAGCGACAAGTTGCTGTGAGTAAGGAGATTAGGTGGCACTGTGGCTTTCGGCACTTCACCACTCGACCCTTCCTTCGATGTATGCGCTCCGCATGCGGGTCCGGCAGGTAGCGCTTCCCTAAACGTTCTGTTCACATCCCAACGGAGCGGCCAATAATATTGAGAACGTGGCGCTGCGAGTCTCGGCTGCCATCCATATTATTTGAATTCTGTACGCTTCTCCTATTTTTGGCCAATGGCACGGGCAATCGCTCGGTAGCGCACCGGGGAGTCCGCTGTCAGCCTTGTGCTTTCTTGTATGCAGTCCGCTACTGCACCACCCGCTGCCCGCGGAGTATTCTTGAGCGTCGCGGCCGTAATTGATGTCACTTTGGGTCAGCCCTGCCCGAGTGCGGTGTCATCACTTGTAGCGATAGAGATTCCACCTTGTTGGAGGTGAATTGGCCTGTCATGTTCCGATCTGCAAGGGACGTTTGCGCACTGGACCCGCATCATGTGCACCCACGCATGCTGCTGCAGCATGGGTCCCTCGCAGCGCCAGATCCGTTGTCCACAGGATGATACGCGCCAAGGAGGACCGTGAAATGCACGTACGCGGGGCCATCCAGTGGCTTTTGCGGGAGACGATTACGTGAAAGGACAAATACGACGGCCGCGGCATAAGTCCGGGGGTAGTGCGTCGCCTGTGCACGACGTCAAATCGTTCACCGCCTGTCTGCACGCCTGCAGCGCGATCGGCGGGCTCCGGTTCTCAATTCCCAAATCTGTCTGGCGGCGGTGCTCGCAACAGCAACGAGCTAATCTGTTTGTTGGGATCACCGTCGACTTGGCTGCACTGTGGCTCCCTCAGGGTGGCCCCCGTGCATATTTCAAAATCACTCCGCGTCGGGGCTTGGACAGGGTGCAGCTTTCTCCTTCACCTTTATCTCCATCACGGGGAGATCTACAAAGAGGGGAAGGGGTGTTCTAATGATCCCCCGTGGCAGTTTTCGGTGCATGATGTATGTCTCGCACAATGGCCGCTGTCTTTGACGCCGCGCCTGCCGAGAGTTTATTCGTAATCACACCAAGACATTAACCCTCGCCGCTTGCCGGAAGAGTCGGAACCCCTCTTGTGGGTACGAGAGCAAATTACGGACTTTCCAGATTGGGAAAGTTCGCCACAGGATCCGTCCAGGGCACATGCACGGCGAAGTCATTTTTACAGCGGCCGTCGATCAAATACATCCAAGATCGCCCGTCTTGCGGCCAAAATCCGTGGCACGCATAATTCTAGTGGAGAACCAAATGCCGTGCACGGCGTAGCTCCGAAAGTCCCCCGATCTCCTCAATTGAGCGCACCCCAACCCCGTCGCAAACGGAAGGTTTTGCCGTGAATAAACCGATTTTAACTCTCGTTTGGCGCATTCGCGAGTACCCGCAGCGAACCACGCAGCAAACCACGCAGCCCCAAATCACAGCCTGAATTTACCGGCGTTCGAGGCAGGATCTTGGAAAGGGTGCAAGTGCTCAGGACCAATGAAAACCGCGGGAACTGCGGGCCGTATCCGCGAGGGCTTGCCGGCTAATTCCGGTGAACTCTAAGCTGCAAAATTTCCTAAACCTAGGCAAGCCTCCTGCACGCCGATGCCAAAATCGCTCGCCTGCAGGCCGGTAGATCTCTGGGCGCGCCGGCATGGGAATATTTTTGCACCCATTCGATTGAGTCGGGCTCGGTGCATACCAGAAGTCAAAAAAGAGAAGCGAAACTCTGAACGCGGGCAAAGGAGAGGGGATGGTTACGGTCACCGTAAACGCGCCAGTCTGCGGTTTTGATGCAAACAACGCCCTGTGGTACAAAACACATGGTGTTTATGGTCCGGGTCTTTTGTGAGACAACACCCACCAGTTAGTGATGTGAGTCGTATACGATATTTTAGCGAGGTCATGCAGGGTTTTGTGAGCTAATGCTTGCGCCTTCGTCCCTGGCAACACGACAGTGGCAGTTGCGTAATTGGCATACTGGAGATGAGAGAGGACGCGAACAAACACGGGGCTGCGGCTCGGAATTGTTTGGAGGTGTTGGCATAATCTCTGGCATTGGCGTCGTGGACGGGGCACAAGTTCCGCTGTATATGCATTCAGGGTCATGGTACTGCATGTGGCGAGCAGTGGCTGCGTGGGCATCTGCAGGGCAGAGAAGGCTTAAGTGAGAAGCAAGTCAATCGCAAAGAGGCGTCGAGGTCCAAATACTCGCGTGTGTATTAAAAATACAAAAGCAACAAGTCGGCAGAAAAATTTTGCTGGATCGGCACCCCCGGGGCGTTGCTCCCCAAATTACAAAATATCACCTCCATGCCAATAGACGAGAAACCACATGCCAGTAATACTATAAGAGATCGGCGCGTGACGATCATGCGCAGTCTGCTATTTGGAGGTACTCGTAGTAGAATGCAATGATCTGCAAGTGCGAGTTGAACGGAATGTGCTCGTTGGCACCATGTGCATGAGCCTCCACCGACGGGGTCAAACCCGGCCGGTACCGGTAAATGTGATTTGTCAAGCCCCAGTAGTACTGTGTGTCGGTGTTTCCGGTCGCCATTCCCGGCGTTGGAATCACCGCCAAATTCTCGTAATCCTCCATGGACCCCCGGCAGATCTTCTCGTAAACGTGGCGAAGGGTGCCGGCAAATCTCCGCCAATGTTTATCGTTGATGGGCGTAAACGGTGCTGGCTCCAAGCCCCAAGAAGTCGACACAGAAAAGTGGCCCTTTTCGGTGGGAGGCCGGAGTGTTTTGTTGGCGTACTCGAGACCAACTCCGAAGTCGTCAGCAACACCGCGCAATATGGCGAGATTGCGCTCGATCACCAGATCCACCGTGCTTTCCACGGCAATCCGGTGATTTACCACCACCTCCACGTACTCCGGAAGTGCATTGGACTTAACTCCGCCGGAAATTACATCGGCAGCCTGCGAGGTGGTGACGAGATACCTGCTGCCGAGCCCTGATTGGTAGATGTAGTCGGCGACAGCGTGCCGTGCAGACTCGCTAGTGAGCGCGTTTTTGACCTGCTTACGGATCTCCGGCGCAAGCACGTTGGAGTGCTCGGCGATGCAGCGGTACTCATAGAAGGTCGGGTTGCGCGGCGAAAACACCGGCGCAAACGGGTTTTTCTCGAACCGAGTGATCACCTCGCTGACAATTCCAATGGATGTGTGGTCCGGCGGCACCGAAGAGTGGCCGCCCGGGGTGTTGAGGCCTATCCGCATGTTGAGCAAGCCCTTTTCGCTGGTGCCAATGAGTGCCATGGCCACATCGCCTTGTTTTACCAAGCTCTGGCCGCCCTCGTCGATGACGGCGTAGAAGGCGTTCTGTCCGTATTTCCGCTCGAGGTGCCGGGCGATTTTGGCAGCTCCACGGTCGCCGCCAATTTCCTCGTCGAAGCCGAACGCGAAAATGATCGATCTTTTGGGCGCAAACCCGCTGCCGTGGAGCTCCTCGGCCGTCTCCAACAACGCAATGAGCAAGTTTTTGCAGTCCGCCGAGCCCCGCCCCCAGAGCCTATCTCCGTCGTAGACGCCGTCGTACGGCGGATACTTCCACTGGCCGAGGGTAGCCTCCTGGACAGGAACCACGTCCTGGTGTGCCGTGAGCACAATGGGCTGGAGACTGCTGTCGGAGCCCTCCCACGTGATCACCAAGCCCCACCGGTGGACCTTCTCTACTGTGCAAAAGCGCCACACCGCCGGAAACGTGGCCTTGAGGTACTGGTGGAAGGGTCCAAAGCGCTTTTCCCAGTACTCGGGATCAGACTCTACTTCGGGGGCATCGTCGCCGATGTCGGTGCGGATTTGGACCGCTCCGGCCAATTTCTGCGCGGAGCTGGTGCGGAACAGCTCGTCGAACATGATCCGCTGCAATGTGGAGTTGTCCCGCATGTAGCTGTCCAGCACTACGTAGGCGGGGATTTCACACAGACTCGGGGCGGATTTGGGAGCGCTGCGCAACACTGGGCCCCAAAGCCCGAGCAGTAGCGAGCCCCACACCCCAAGCAATAGTGAGCCCCATAATCCGAGCGCCATTGCCATAGCCCGCCATTTTGCACCCTTGCGCACGTGACTGCCGAAACCACGCTCGTTTCGAAATTCGCCCAATTCGCCCATCTCGACTTTTTCGCAAGCGGACCCCATTGCTCCCTATGCTCTATTGCAAGTGCGCAGGTTTGACAGCGCGCTCTAAGATCTACTGCGGATAATATCTCTCAATCATCCGCGCTATCGCTAACTACAGGACACATGCTCCACAGTATCCATGGCTCGACGGATCAGCGTGGACGACCCGACCTCGGGGAGCGCCGGAGCAGTGGCCCAGGAATTGCTCCGTGAAGAAATTTCTGCTGAAAGTGGGGCCTGCGAGGACGACCCGCTCCTGCCCCTCCCCACCTACGGCTCAGTCAAGGACGAAACCACAATTGACATCCCCCGCGCCCAGTTCGTCGTCATCACCCTCTCCATCTACTTCGGTGTTTTCTTGGCAGCTGTCGACACCACTGTGGTCACCACCATTCTCACCGAGGTGGCGTCGGACTTGGATGCGCTTGCCAACATCTCGTGGATCGCCTCGGCGTATCTCTTGAGCAGTCTGGCGTTCCAGCCGCTCTGGGGAAAGCTCTCGGACATTTTCGGCCGCAAGCCCTTGCTAGTGCTCTGCTGCGTGTTCTTTGGCGTTGGCTGCGCAATCTGTGCTGGCAACTCGCTCACCATGGTGGTGGTGGGCCGCTTCATCACGGGTTTGGGCGGCTCGGGCTTGACCAGCTTGAGCAGCATCACCTTCACCGACATAATCCCGCTCCGCGAGCGTGGCATCTACCAGGGCTTGGGCAACATTGCGTTTGGGCTTGGTGCAGCCTCAGGCGGCGCAGTCGGAGGCTTGGTGGCCGACCGTTTTGGCTGGAGGTACGTTTTCCTTGGCCAGGTCCCGTTGGCCGCGGTTGTGGGCGTGTGCATCGCCTTGTGTCTCAATCTTCCCCCAGGCTCGCCGGGGTTGGGGGCGCCCAACGCCGAGTTTGGCTCCAAGTTAAAGCGAGTCGACTTTGTGGGTTCTGCGCTCCTCGTGCTGGCACTTACGGGAATATTGGCCGCGGCATCGTTTGGCGGTCGTGAGATCGCCTACACCTCGCCGGTGTTGGTTGTGTTGGTGGTGGTGTCGGTGGCTCTTCTCGTGGCCTTTGCCAAATGGGAGAACAACTACGCAGCAGAGCCCACGCTCCCCGTCAAAGTGCTCGCCAATCGGGCCATTCTCTGCTCGTGCCTCACCACGTGGTTCTTCACCATCAGCGTCTTCTCCTACTTGTTCTACGTGCCCGTGTACTACACCTCGGTCATGGGCTACTCGGCGTCCGAGAGCGGCGCCCGCTTGGTCCCCAATTTTTTTGCCGTGGCCTTGGGCTCGTTGGGCGCCGGCTTCTACATGAAGAAAACCGGGCGCTACTACTGGCTGATGGTTGCAGTGGACGTGGTTGCGTTCCTTGGGGTGGTGCGCATTGCCTCGCTCAGCCCGCTGTTCTCCAACTTTGACCAGTTCACGCTTTTCCTTCCGTCCGGCTTCGGCTACGCTTGGTGCCTCACTGTGACGCTTCTCTCGTTGATTGCGGCCGTTCCGGTTCGTTTTCAGGCCGCTACAACCTCCATCCAGTACACATTCCGGGCCACAGGATCCACTTTGGGGGTTGCGATTGCCTCGGCGATTTTTCTGAGCATTCTCCTGCTGCAACTCACTGGCAAAATCCACGCCCTAGTGCCGGATGACAAGGTGGCTTCGGAAATAATCTCCAAGGCTTTGGAAAGTGTGAACAACGTTCGGAATTTCCCTGAAGCTGTCAGACTAGCCGTGCAAGAATGTTATGCCAGTGGGTGCAAGGGAGCGCTTTATTTTGCGGCCGCGACCATGGCTGCTGGTTGCTTCTTCTCGCTCTTTATTGAGGAGCACAAGTTGCACACCACGCTAGACCGGGACTAGAACATAGAATGCTGTAATAGATTTAAGGCGTGTGATGCTGGCACAATGTAGGAACGTACAGAAAACGACCGGATTTATTTGACGCACGTTGTCTCCTATCACTGGATACGTATGGGAAAGCAATTACCCGGAAGGAGCCCCAGAGAACACTACAAGGTGGCCAATGGCAATTCAGGGCCAATTTCAACCATTTGCGGATGCTCCCATTCGCTCCCCTATTTAGCTCCGTATTTTGCCGATCGTCTACGATCCTCTACTGCATCGGGCATCCAACAATAGGGCTGAAGCCAGTTTTGTGTCCACCGCCGGACGAGGTAACGCAATACTCCGTACATAGTTCAAGGGGTTGTTTAGTAACCTTCGGTGTCAATCACGTAAAATTTCGTCTCGTTTCTGATTTTTAAAGTCCATAAGAAGTTTTCATTTCTTGACTCAAATTTCAATGGCCACGTAAAAGTAGCAAGTTCGCACATTGATTTGAGGAAAATCAAAGAATACGCAAAAAAAGTAAAAACGTACTTTAATACCGATGTAATCAATTGCAATGATGGATTAGTAGTTTGGACCTAAATGCCCCGAATATTCATTCTTCTGCACATGGCGTATCATCATCATACTGGTTATGAAGTACACATACGGAGGTAAGGCACCACGGCTAAGATTACGGAGACAATCTGCATCCAACAGCCCTAGTTTTGGCGTTTCAGATAAGCATTCCCCTTGGAATTGCGCATCTTTTCAGTATGAACCACACTGTTTTTATCCAGACCAGCAAACAGCACCCCTTCTCCATCACAGAAACGGAAATCCCGAGCCCTGGAGCCCATGAGGTGGTGATAAAAAACCATGCCTTAGCTGTCAATCCCATCGACTCAGCCATCCAGCATTTGGGCATCATCGCGGAATCATACCCAAGCACATTGGGCCACGATGTGGCAGGAGAAGTGGTGGAAATTGGTCCAGAAGTGACGGAATTCCTGGTAGGCGACCGGGTGGCCGCCCTCTGCGACGGAACTTTCGCTGTTGACCCCAAATATTCGGGGTTTCAAGAGTTCTCCACTGCCCCGGAGTTCAAAGTGACAAAGATCCCACATGATTGGTCGTATGCCCAAGCAAGCGCAATTCCCTTGGCAGCAGTCACTGCCTCTGTGGGGCTTTTCCATGCAAATGGGCTCAACTTGAGAAAACCAACGAGCTCTACTAGGCCCACCTCTCAGACTGGAGAAACTGTTCTAGTCTGGGGCGGGGCATCTAGCGTCGGCTCCAGTGTAATCCAATTGGCTAAAGCGGCGGGCTACAAGGTTGCAGCAACATGCTCTGAGTCCAACTTTGCTGCCTTGACGAAGTTGGGTGCTGAAATCTTGGCCGATTACCACGACAAAAATGCGGTTCTGAGTTTGGTTTCCAAACTACAAAATACGGATTTTGTTGGGGCCTACGTGGCAGCTGGTGGCGATGAAGGAATTGAGGACACTGCTCTGGTGGTTAACCAGCTCGCTGGTTCCAAATTGATTTCAACCGCAGTGGTTCCTTCACCCGAATGCAATCCGGTGATTCCCGCCCAGTGGGTGAATATGTACTTGAACATGACAGAGGAGGTGATAAGATGCATGGGATTGGCTTTCGACTTCCTTGGAGCTGCGTTGGAACTGGGACAGTACGAGAAGTTTCCCCCTGTGAAAGTCGTTGGGCACGGAATTGGAGACCTTCAAAAGGCCGTCGATTTTAATTTCGGGCGTACTATTGCAGAGAAGACTATAGTTGAGCTCTAGCAATCATGGCTGCTTACGGGAGTGCATTATTGAATGTGGAGACAACATTCAGAAGGGTGCATCTATATCAACATTTCTTTTTCTTGATATCATTAGTACTATATATGCTGAATAACTGAGATACTTTGAATTCAGGTGATGCCGGTAATGATTAGTTGACAATTAGCTTAGGTTGAATTAGTGCGTGGTGCTCAAAAACCCCACTAGGTCTACACATAAAGAAAATAAGCAGCTATCATTAATGTTTGTCTTCAATGACCCGAAACCAGCCTGTGCAATCGCACGAATAAATAACCGAAACTAAAGAAGATATGCAAGGTTGCAATAAAAGAATCCAACCGAAAAAAGAGAACAGCTCCTAAAAGAATGCCAACATGGCAAGGAGGAATACGAGAGCAGAACTCAAATGCGTCTGCGATGCTCCTCCAGAAATGGGCTCTGATACCGCTGGGGTGTCAGCAACACTCGAAGACGCGCTACCCATAAATTTGGTTGTAATCGAGCTAGCACCAGGTCTTGTCTGAGACTTGGAACTCTCAACACCAACGCTAGAATCAATGCCTGTGACTGATCCAGTCTTCATGTCAACGGATGAGGTAAGCGTTGATCCTATGGATTCATTGGCAGTAATAGGTGTCGTGATTGCATACACCTTTCCATTGTCATCTGTGGCCTGCTTGGCAATTCCTGAAGTTGTGATGGCCACTCCTTCAATCTCAGTAGTGAACGTGACTGTGTCTTCAGGTCCGTAAGCGTACGTCGAAGTTACCAATTTTCCCGCGGAATCTGTGGTCACAACAACCTCCCCACACACTGTTGTCGTCACCCCAATCTCAATAGTGGTTGTCCATGTCGATGCGATGTTCGAACAACCCGAGCAGCCTTTTTCTGTCGAGGTCAAGATGCTCGCAACTGTGGGAAGCAGATGCCCGGTTGTTCCAGTAGATGTCACCGTAGGCCCCGCTGCAGTTTCCGCCTCCTCCGCACCATCGGTGGTGGTCAAGGTGGCTCCCGCTTTAACTGTAGCCTCTTCATTTATCCACAGCGAAACAACTTCTGAATCATTGGTAGTATCGGCTGCGATGCTGGATGAAACGTCGGCTGTCTTATAAGTTGATGTAGACGATCCTCCTGTCGACAGCGAGGTAGTAGTGGCCAATGTCCCGCCCGAGACTATGGATTCAATGAGAGTCTCAGTCGATGCAAGAGTAGAAGTTGAGACAGTCGAGTTGGCCCATTTAGTCGTAAATGATGGTGAGCCAAACCCGTTGTCGAGCACCCGAGATGATTCCGTATCATAAGACACACTGATGATTGGGACAGAGGATGCTGCCTCCTCTTCACTAGCAGATTTGGCCCCAGATGAATAGGTAGCCAAATCAGAGACGTCTGGGAAAGCTGAATTTGTAATGGTCAGTGACTCAGCGTTTCCTGTCGATGTCAGGACTTCAATAGACGTCGAGTAATCAGGAGCAGTAATCGACTGAGACAATGTACTACTCACGAGAAGACTATCAGTATCAGTACTGATAATAACGACTCTAGTCTCAGACTCCCCAACAGGGTCGTCGGACATCATTGTCGTGGTGTCGGCTGTCATTTCGGGAACCAGCGCAAACTCGGAAGAAGTAGTCAAAGATCCAGCAGAATCAGTAGTGACGATAACGACACCAGAGTCAGTCTCAACAGAACCATCGGAGTTGGTAGAAGACCAAGAAGTGGTGTAAGAAGTCAATCCAGACACTTCTGCGAACTCCGACGTGGTAGTGGTCAAAGATCCAGCAGAGTCGGAGCTGATAGTCACGACACCAGAGTTAGTCTCAACGGAACCATCGGAGTTGGTAGAAGACCAAGAAGTGGTGTAAGAAGTCAATCCAGACACTTCTGCGAACTCCGACGTAGTAGTGGTCAAAGATCCAGCAGAGTCAGTAGTGACGATAACGACACCAGAGTTAGTCTCAACGGAACCATCGGAGTTGGTAGAAGACCAAGAAGTGGTGTAAGAAGTCAATCCAGACACTTCTGCGAACTCCGACGTAGTAGTGGTCAAAGATCCAGCAGAGTCAGTAGTGACGATAACAACACCAGAGTCAGTCTCAACAGAACCATCGGAGTTGGTCGACGTCCAAGAAGTGGTGTAAGAAGTCAATCCAGACACTTCTGCGAACTCCGACGTGGTAGTGGTCAAAGATCCAGCAGAGTCAGTAGTGACGATAACGACACCAGAGTCAGTCTCAACAGAACCATCGGAGTTGGTCGACGTCCAAGAAGTGGTGTAAGAAGTCAATCCAGACACTTCTGCGAACTCCGACGTAGTAGTGGTCAAAGATCCAGCAGAGTCAGTAGTGACGATAACGACACCAGAGTCAGTCTCAACAGAACCATCGGAGTTGGTAGAAGACCAAGAAGTGGTGTAAGAAGTCAATCCAGACACTTCTGCGAACTCCGACGTGGTAGTGGTCAAAGATCCAGCAGAGTCAGTAGTGACGATAACAACACCAGAGTCAGTCTCAACAGAACCATCGGAGTTGGTCGACGTCCAAGAAGTGGTGTAAGAAGTCAATCCAGACACTTCTGCGAACTCCGACGTAGTAGTGGTCAAAGATCCAGCAGAGTCAGTAGTGACGATAACAACACCAGAGTCAGTCTCAACAGAACCATCGGAGTTGGTAGAAGACCAAGAAGTGGTGTAAGAAGTCAATCCAGACACTTCTGCGAACTCCGACGTGGTAGTGGTCAAAGATCCAGCAGAGTCAGTAGTGACGATAACAACACCAGAGTCAGTCTCAACAGAACCATCGGAGTTGGTCGACGTCCAAGAAGTGGTGTAAGAAGTCAATCCAGACACTTCTGCGAACTCCGACGTAGTAGTGGTCAAAGATCCAGCAGAGTCAGTTGTGACGATAACAACACCAGAGTCAGTCTCAACAGAACCATCGGAGTTGGTCGACGTCCAAGAAGTGGTGTAAGAAGTCAATCCAGACACTTCTGCGAACTCCGACGTAGTAGTGGTCAAAGATCCAGCAGAGTCAGTAGTGACGATAACGACACCAGAGTCAGTCTCAACAGAACCATCGGAGTTGGTAGAAAACCAAGGAGCGGTGTAAGAAGTCAATCCAGACACTCCTGCGAACTCCGACGTAGTAGTGGTCAAAGATCCAGCAGAGTCGGAGCTGATAGTCACGACACCAGACTTAGTCTCAACAGAACCATCGGAGTTGGTAGAAGACCAAGAAGTGGTGTAAGAAGTCAATCCAGACACTTCTGCGAACTCCGACGTGGTAGTGGTCAAAGATCCAGCAGAGTCAGTAGTGACGATAACAACACCAGAGTCAGTCTCAACAGAACCATCGGAGTTGGTCGACGTCCAAGAAGTGGTGTAAGAAGTCAATCCAGACACTTCTGCGAACTCCGACGTAGTAGTGGTCAAAGATCCAGCAGAGTCAGTTGTGACGATAACAACACCAGAGTCAGTCTCAACAGAACCATCGGAGTTGGTCGACGTCCAAGAAGTGGTGTAAGAAGTCAATCCAGAAAGCGAACTCCGACGATGGTAGTGGTCAAAGATCCAGCAAAATCAGTAGTCGGACTGATAGTCACGACACCAGAGTCAGTCTCAACAGAACCATCGGAGTTGGTCGACGTCCAAGAAGTGGTGTAAGAAGTCAATCCAGACACTTCTGCGAACTCCGACGTGGTAGTGGTCAAAGATCCAGCAGAGTCAGTAGTGACGATAACAACACCAGAGTCAGTCTCAACAGAACCATCGGAGTTGGTCGACGTCCAAGAAGTGGTGTAAGAAGTCAATCCAGACACTTCTGCGAACTCCGACGTAGTAGTGGTCAAAGATCCAGCAGAGTCAGTAGTGACGATAACGACACCAGAGTCAGTCTCAACAGAACCATCAGAGTTGGTCGACGTCCAAGAAGTGGTGTAAGAAGTCAATCCAGAAAGCGAACTCCGACGTAGTAGTGGTCAAAATCCAGCAGAATCGGAGCTGATAGTCACGACACCAGAGTCAGTCTCAACAGAACCATCGGAGTTGGTCGACGTCCAAGAAGTGGTGTAAGAACTCAATCCAGACACTTCTGCGAACTCCGACGTAGTAGTGGTCAAAGATCCAGCAGAGTCAGTAGTGACGATAACGACACCAGAGTCAGTCTCAACAGAACCATCGGAGTTGGTAGAAAACCAAGGAGCGGTGTAAGAAGTCAATCCAGACACTCCTGCGAACTCCGACGTAGTAGTGGTCAAAGATCCAGCAGAGTCGGCTGTGACGATCACGACACCAGACTTAGTCTCAACAGAACCATCGGAGTTGGTAGAAGACCAAGAAGTGGTGTAAGAAGTCAATCCAGACACTTCTGCGAACTCCGACGTGGTAGTGGTCAAAGATCCAGCAGAGTCAGTAGTGACGATAACAACACCAGAGTCAGTCTCAACAGAACCATCGGAGTTGGTCGACGTCCAAGAAGTGGTGTAAGAAGTCAATCCAGACACTTCTGCGAACTCCGACGTGGTAGTGGTCAAAGATCCAGCAGAGTCAGTAGTGACGATAACGACACCAGAGTCAGTCTCAACGGAACCATCGGAGTTGGTAGAAGACCAAGAAGTGGTGTAAGAAGTCAATCCAGACACTTCTGCGAACTCCGACGTGGTAGTGGTCAAAGATCCAGCAGAGTCAGTAGTGACGATAACAACACCAGAGTCAGTCTCAACAGAACCATCAGAGTTGGTCGACGTCCAAGAAGTGGTGTAAGAAGTCAATCCAGAAAGCGGAGCGTCGATGGAAGTAGTGTAATCTGGTCCGGCAAGCGAATGGGACCAGCTGCTCAAAATCAGACCATCGGTATCGGAGCTGATAGTCACGACACCAGAGTCAGTCTCAACAGAACCATCGGAGTTGGTCGACGTCCAAGAAGTGGTGTAAGAAGTCAATCCAGACACTTCTGCGAACTCCGACGTGGTAGTGGTCAAAGATCCAGCAGAGTCAGTAGTGACGATAACAACACCAGAGTCAGTCTCAACAGAACCATCAGAGTTGGTCGACGTCCAAGAAGTGGTGTAAGAAGTCAATCCAGAAAGCGGACGTCGAAGTAGTAGTGTAATCTGGTCCGGCAAGCGAATGGGACCAGCTGCTCAAAATCAGACCATCGGTATCGGAGCTGATAGTCACGACACCAGAGTCAGTCTCAACAGAACCATCGGAGTTGGTCGACGTCCAAGAAGTGGTGTAAGAAGTCAATCCAGACACTTCTGCGAACTCCGACGTGGTAGTGGTCAAAGATCCAGCAGAGTCAGTAGTGACGATAACAACACCAGAGTCAGTCTCAACAGAACCATCGGAGTTGGTCGACGTCCAAGAAGTGGTGTAAGAAGTCAATCCAGACACTTCTGCGAACTCCGACGTAGTAGTGGTCAAAGATCCAGCAGAGTCAGTAGTGACGATAACGACACCAGAGTCAGTCTCAACAGAACCATCAGAGTTGGTCGACGTCCAAGAAGTGGTGTAAGAAGTCAATCCAGACACTTCTGCGAACTCCGACGTGGTAGTGGTCAAAGATCCAGCAGAGTCAGTAGTGACGATAACGACACCAGAGTCAGTCTCAACAGAACCATCAGAGTTGGTCGACGTCCAAGAAGTGGTGTAAGAAGTCAATCCAGACACTTCTGCGAACTCCGACGTAGTAGTGGTCAAAGATCCAGCAGAGTCAGTAGTGACGATAACGACACCAGAGTCAGTCTCAACAGAACCATCAGAGTTGGTCGACGTCCAAGAAGTGGTGTAAGAAGTCAATCCAGACACTTCTGCGAACTCCGACGTGGTAGTGGTCAAAGATCCAGCAGAGTCAGTAGTGACGATAACGACACCAGAGTCAGTCTCAACAGAACCATCAGAGTTGGTCGACGTCCAAGAAGTGGTGTAAGAAGTCAATCCAGACACTTCTGCGAACTCCGACGTGGTAGTGGTCAAAGATCCAGCAGAGTCAGTAGTGACGATAACAACACCAGAGTCAGTCTCAACAGAACCATCGGAGTTGGTCGACGTCCAAGAAGTGGTGTAAGAAGTCAATCCAGACACTTCTGCGAACTCCGACGTGGTAGTGGTCAAAGATCCAGCAGAGTCAGTAGTGACGATAACGACACCAGAGTCAGTCTCAACAGAACCATCGGAGTTGGTCGACGTCCAAGAAGTGGTGTAAGAAGTCAATCCAGACACTTCTGCGAACTCCGACGTGGTAGTGGTCAAAGATCCAGCAGAGTCAGTAGTGACGATAACGACACCAGAGTCAGTCTCAACAGAACCATCGGAGTTGGTCGACGACCAAGAAGTGGTGTAAGAAGTCAATCCAGACACTTCTGCGAACTCCGACGTGGTAGTGGTCAAAGATCCAGCAGAGTCAGTAGTGACGAGCTGATAGTCACGACACCAGAGTCAGTCTCAACAGAACCATCGGAGTTGGTCGACGTCCAAGAAGTGGTGTAAGAAGTCAATCCAGACACTTCTGCGAACTCCGACGTGGTAGTGGTCAAAGATCCAGCAGAGTCAGTAGTGACTGATATCACGACACCAGAGTCAGTCTCAACAGAACCATCAGAGTTGGTCGACGTCCAAGAAGTGGTGTAAGAAGTCAATCCAGACACTTCTGCGAACTCCGACGTGGTAGTGGTCAAAGATCCAGCAGAGTCAGTAGTCGGACTGATAGTCACGACACCAGAGTCAGTCTCAACAGAACCATCGGAGTTGGTCGACGTCCAAGAAGTGGTGTAAGAAGTCAATCCAGACACTTCTGCGAACTCCGACGTGGTAGTGGTCAAAGATCCAGCAGAGTCAGTAGTGACGATAACAACACCAGAGTCAGTCTCAACAGAACCATCGGAGTTGGTCGACGTCCAAGAAGTGGTGTAAGAAGTCAATCCAGACACTTCTGCGAACTCCGACGTGGTAGTGGTCAAAGATCCAGCAGAGTCAGTAGTGACGATAACAACACCAGAGTCAGTCTCAACAGAACCATCGGAGTTGGTCGACGTCCAAGAAGTGGTGTAAGAAGTCAATCCAGACACTTCTGCGAACTCCGACGTAGTAGTGGTCAAAGATCCAGCAGAGTCAGTAGTGACGATAACGACACCAGAGTCAGTCTCAACAGAACCATCAGAGTTGGTCGACGTCCAAGAAGTGGTGTAAGAAGTCAATCCAGAAAGCGAACTCCGACGTGGTAGTGGTCAAAATCCAGCTGAATCAGTAGTGACTGATAGTCACGACACCAGAGTCAGTCTCAACAGAACCATCGGAGTTGGTCGACGTCCAAGAAGTGGTGTAAGAAGTCAATCCAGACACTTCTGCGAACTCCGACGTAGTAGTGGTCAAAGATCCAGCAGAGTCAGTAGTGACGATAACGACACCAGAGTCAGTCTCAACAGAACCATCAGAGTTGGTCGACGTCCAAGAAGCGGTGTAAGAAGTCAATCCAGACACTTCTGCGAACTCCGACGTGGTAGTGGTCAAAGATCCAGCAGAGTCAGTAGTGACGATAACGACACCAGAGTCAGTCTCAACAGAACCATCAGAGTTGGTCGACGTCCAAGAAGTGGTGTAAGAAGTCAATCCAGACACTTCTGCGAACTCCGACGTGGTAGTGGTCAAAGATCCAGCAGAGTCAGTTGTGACGATAACAACACCAGAGTCAGTCTCAACAGAACCATCGGAGTTGGTCGACGTCCAAGAAGTGGTGTAAGAAGTCAATCCAGACACTTCTGCGAACTCCGACGTGGTAGTGGTCAAAGATCCAGCAGAGTCAGTAGTGACGATAACGACACCAGAGTCAGTCTCAACAGAACCATCGGAGTTGGTCGACGTCCAAGAAGTGGTGTAAGAAGTCAATCCAGAAAGCGGAGCGTCGATGGAAGTAGTGTAATCTGGTCCGGCAAGCGAATGGGACCAGCTGCTCAAAATCAGACCATCGGTATCGGAGCTGATAGTCACGACACCAGAGTTAGTTTCAACAGAACCGTCGGAGTTGGTAGAAGACCAAGAAGTGGTGTAAGAAGTCAATCCAGACACTTCTGCGAACTCCGACGTGGTAGTGGTCAAAGATCCAGCAGAGTCAGTAGTGACGATAACAACACCAGAGTCAGTCTCAACAGAACCATCGGAGTTGGTCGACGTCCAAGAAGTGGTGTAAGAAGTCAATCCAGACACTTCTGCGAACTCCGACGTGGTAGTGGTCAAAGATCCAGCAGAGTCAGTAGTGACGATAACGACACCAGAGTCAGTCTCAACGGAACCATCGGAGTTGGTAGAAGACCAAGAAGTGGTGTAAGAAGTCAATCCAGACACTTCTGCGAACTCCGACGTGGTAGTGGTCAAAGATCCAGCAGAGTCAGTAGTGACGATAACAACACCAGAGTCAGTCTCAACAGAACCATCAGAGTTGGTCGACGTCCAAGAAGTGGTGTAAGAAGTCAATCCAGAAAGCGGAGCGTCGATGGAAGTAGTGTAATCTGGTCCGGCAAGCGAATGGGACCAGCTGCTCAAAATCAGACCATCGGTATCGGAGCTGATAGTCACGACACCAGAGTCAGTCTCAACAGAACCATCGGAGTTGGTCGACGTCCAAGAAGTGGTGTAAGAAGTCAATCCAGACACTTCTGCGAACTCCGACGTGGTAGTGGTCAAAGATCCAGCAGAGTCAGTAGTGACGATAACAACACCAGAGTCAGTCTCAACAGAACCATCGGAGTTGGTCGACGTCCAAGAAGTGGTGTAAGAAGTCAATCCAGACACTTCTGCGAACTCCGACGTAGTAGTGGTCAAAGATCCAGCAGAGTCAGTAGTGACGATAACAACACCAGAGTCAGTCTCAACAGAACCATCGGAGTTGGTAGAAGACCAAGAAGTGGTGTAAGAAGTCAATCCAGACACTTCTGCGAACTCCGACGTGGTAGTGGTCAAAGATCCAGCAGAGTCAGTAGTGACGATAACAACACCAGAGTCAGTCTCAACAGAACCATCGGAGTTGGTCGACGTCCAAGAAGTGGTGTAAGAAGTCAATCCAGACACTTCTGCGAACTCCGACGTGGTAGTGGTCAAAGATCCAGCAGAGTCAGTAGTGACGATAACAACACCAGAGTCAGTCTCAACAGAACCATCGGAGTTGGTCGACGTCCAAGAAGTGGTGTAAGAAGTCAATCCAGACACTTCTGCGAACTCCGACGTAGTAGTGGTCAAAGATCCAGCAGAGTCAGTAGTGACGATAACGACACCAGAGTCAGTCTCAACAGAACCATCAGAGTTGGTCGACGTCCAAGAAGTGGTGTAAGAAGTCAATCCAGAAAGCGGAGCGTCGATGGAAGTAGTGTAATCTGGTCCGGCAAGCGAATGGGACCAGCTGCTCAAAATCAGACCATCGGTATCGGAGCTGATAGTCACGACACCAGAGTTAGTTTCAACAGAACCGTCGGAGTTGGTAGAAGACCAAGAAGTGGTGTAAGAAGTCAATCCAGACACTTCTGCGAACTCCGACGTGGTAGTGGTCAAAGATCCAGCAGAGTCAGTAGTGACGATAACAACACCAGAGTCAGTCTCAACAGAACCATCGGAGTTGGTCGACGTCCAAGAAGTGGTGTAAGAAGTCAATCCAGACACTTCTGCGAACTCCGACGTAGTAGTGGTCAAAGATCCAGCAGAGTCAGTAGTGACGATAACGACACCAGAGTCAGTCTCAACAGAACCATCAGAGTTGGTCGACGTCCAAGAAGTGGTGTAAGAAGTCAATCCAGACACTTCTGCGAACTCCGACGTGGTAGTGGTCAAAGATCCAGCAGAGTCAGTAGTGACGATAACAACACCAGAGTCAGTCTCAACAGAACCATCGGAGTTGGTAGAAGACCAAGAAGTGGTGTAAGAAGTCAATCCAGACACTTCTGCGAACTCCGACGTGGTAGTGGTCAAAGATCCAGCAGAGTCAGTTGTGACGATAACAACACCAGAGTCAGTCTCAACAGAACCATCGGAGTTGGTCGACGTCCAAGAAGTGGTGTAAGAAGTCAATCCAGACACTTCTGCGAACTCCGACGGGGTAGTGGTCAAAGATCCAGCAGAGTCAGTAGTGACGATAACAACACCAGAGTCAGTCTCAACAGAACCATCGGAGTTGGTAGAAGACCAAGAAGTGGTGTAAGAAGTCAATCCAGACACTTCTGCGAACTCCGACGTGGTAGTGGTCAAAGATCCAGCAGAGTCAGTAGTGACGATAACAACACCAGAGTCAGTCTCAACAGAACCATCGGAGTTGGTCGACGTCCAAGAAGTGGTGTAAGAAGTCAATCCAGACACTTCTGCGAACTCCGACGTAGTAGTGGTCAAAGATCCAGCAGAGTCAGTTGTGACGATAACAACACCAGAGTCAGTCTCAACAGAACCATCGGAGTTGGTCGACGTCCAAGAAGTGGTGTAAGAAGTCAATCCAGACACTTCTGCGAACTCCGACGTAGTAGTGGTCAAAGATCCAGCAGAGTCAGTAGTGACGATAACGACACCAGAGTCAGTCTCAACAGAACCATCAGAGTTGGTCGACGTCCAAGAAGTGGTGTAAGAAGTCAATCCAGAAAGCGGAGCGTCGATGGAAGTAGTGTAATCTGGTCCGGCAAGCGAATGGGACCAGCTGCTCAAAATCAGACCATCGGTATCGGAGCTGATAGTCACGACACCAGAGTTAGTTTCAACAGAACCGTCGGAGTTGGTAGAAGACCAAGAAGTGGTGTAAGAAGTCAATCCAGACACTTCTGCGAACTCCGACGTGGTAGTGGTCAAAGATCCAGCAGAGTCAGTAGTGACGATAACAACACCAGAGTCAGTCTCAACAGAACCATCGGAGTTGGTCGACGTCCAAGAAGTGGTGTAAGAAGTCAATCCAGACACTTCTGCGAACTCCGACGTGGTAGTGGTCAAAGATCCAGCAGAGTCAGTAGTGACGATAACGACACCAGAGTCAGTCTCAACAGAACCATCGGAGTTGGTAGAAGACCAAGAAGTGGTGTAAGAAGTCAATCCAGACACTTCTGCGAACTCCGACGTGGTAGTGGTCAAAGATCCAGCAGAGTCAGTAGTGACGATAACAACACCAGAGTCAGTCTCAACAGAACCATCAGAGTTGGTCGACGTCCAAGAAGTGGTGTAAGAAGTCAATCCAGAAAGCGGAGCGTCGATGGAAGTAGTGTAATCTGGTCCGGCAAGCGAATGGGACCAGCTGCTCAAAATCAGACCATCGGTATCGGAGCTGATAGTCACGACACCAGAGTCAGTCTCAACAGAACCATCGGAGTTGGTCGACGTCCAAGAAGTGGTGTAAGAAGTCAATCCAGACACTTCTGCGAACTCCGACGTGGTAGTGGTCAAAGATCCAGCAGAGTCGGAGCTGATAGTCACGACACCAGAGTTAGTCTCAACGGAACCATCGGAGTTGGTAGAAGACCAAGAAGTGGTGTAAGAAGTCAATCCAGACACTTCTGCGAACTCCGACGTGGTAGTGGTCAAAGATCCAGCAGAGTCAGTAGTGACGATAACAACACCAGAGTCAGTCTCAACAGAACCATCAGAGTTGGTCGACGTCCAAGAAGTGGTGTAAGAAGTCAATCCAGAAAGCGGAGCGTCGATGGAAGTAGTGTAATCTGGTCCGGCAAGCGAATGGGACCAGCTGCTCAAAATCAGACCATCGGTATCGGAGCTGATAGTCACGACACCAGAGTCAGTCTCAACAGAACCATCGGAGTTGGTCGACGTCCAAGAAGTGGTGTAAGAAGTCAATCCAGACACTTCTGCGAACTCCGACGTGGTAGTGGTCAAAGATCCAGCAGAGTCAGTAGTGACGATAACAACACCAGAGTCAGTCTCAACAGAACCATCAGAGTTGGTCGACGTCCAAGAAGTGGTGTAAGAAGTCAATCCAGAAAGCGGAGCGTCGATGGAAGTAGTGTAATCTGGTCCGGCAAGCGAATGGGACCAGCTGCTCAAAATCAGACCATCGGTATCGGAGCTGATAGTCACGACACCAGAGTTAGTTTCAACAGAACCGTCGGAGTTGGTAGAAGACCAAGAAGTGGTGTAAGAAGTCAATCCAGACACTTCTGCGAACTCCGACGTGGTAGTGGTCAAAGATCCAGCAGAGTCAGTAGTGACGATAACAACACCAGAGTCAGTCTCAACAGAACCATCGGAGTTGGTAGAAGACCAAGAAGTGGTGTAAGAAGTCAATCCAGACACTTCTGCGAACTCCGACGTGGTAGTGGTCAAAGATCCAGCAGAGTCAGTAGTGACGATAACGACACCAGAGTCAGTCTCAACAGAACCATCGGAGTTGGTAGAAGACCAAGAAGTGGTGTAAGAAGTCAATCCAGACACTTCTGCGAACTCCGACGTGGTAGTGGTCAAAGATCCAGCAGAGTCAGTAGTGACGATAACAACACCAGAGTCAGTCTCAACAGAACCATCGGAGTTGGTCGACGTCCAAGAAGTGGTGTAAGAAGTCAATCCAGACACTTCTGCGAACTCCGACGTAGTAGTGGTCAAAGATCCAGCAGAGTCAGTAGTGACGATAACGACACCAGAGTCAGTCTCAACAGAACCATCGGAGTTGGTCGACGTCCAAGAAGTGGTGTAAGAAGTCAATCCAGACACTTCTGCGAACTCCGACGTAGTAGTGGTCAAAGATCCAGCAGAGTCAGTAGTGACGATAACGACACCAGAGTCAGTCTCAACAGAACCATCAGAGTTGGTCGACGTCCAAGAAGTGGTGTAAGAAGTCAATCCAGAAAGCGGAGCGTCGATGGAAGTAGTGTAATCTGGTCCGGCAAGCGAATGGGACCAGCTGCTCAAAATCAGACCATCGGTATCGGAGCTGATAGTCACGACACCAGAGTCAGTCTCAACAGAACCATCGGAGTTGGTCGACGTCCAAGAAGTGGTGTAAGAAGTCAATCCAGACACTTCTGCGAACTCCGACGTAGTAGTGGTCAAAGATCCAGCAGAGTCAGTAGTGACGATAACGACACCAGAGTCAGTCTCAACAGAACCATCAGAGTTGGTCGACGTCCAAGAAGTGGTGTAAGAAGTCAATCCAGACACTTCTGCGAACTCCGACGTGGTAGTGGTCAAAGATCCAGCAGAGTCAGTAGTGACGATAACGACACCAGAGTCAGTCTCAACAGAACCATCAGAGTTGGTCGACGTCCAAGAAGCGGTGTAAGAAGTCAATCCAGACACTTCTGCGAACTCCGACGTGGTAGTGGTCAAAGATCCAGCAGAGTCAGTAGTGACGATAACGACACCAGAGTCAGTCTCAACAGAACCATCAGAGTTGGTCGACGTCCAAGAAGTGGTGTAAGAAGTCAATCCAGACACTTCTGCGAACTCCGCCGTGGTAGTGGTCAAAGATCCAGCAGAGTCAGTAGTGACGATAACGACACCAGAGTCAGTCTCAACAGAACCATCAGAGTTGGTCGACGTCCAAGAAGTGGTGTAAGAAGTCAATCCAGACACTTCTGCGAACTCCGACGTGGTAGTGGTCAAAGATCCAGCAGAGTCAGTAGTGACGATAACGACACCAGAGTCAGTCTCAACAGAACCATCAGAGTTGGTCGACGTCCAAGAAGTGGTGTAAGAAGTCAATCCAGACACTTCTGCGAACTCCGACGTGGTAGTGGTCAAAGATCCAGCAGAGTCAGTAGTGACGATAACGACACCAGAGTCAGTCTCAACAGAACCATCAGAGTTGGTCGACGTCCAAGAAGTGGTGTAAGAAGTCAATCCAGACACTTCTGCGAACTCCGACGTGGTAGTGGTCAAAGATCCAGCAGAGTCAGTAGTGACGATAACGACACCAGAGTCAGTCTCAACAGAACCATCGGAGTTGGTCGACGTCCAAGAAGTGGTGTAAGAAGTCAATCCAGACACTTCTGCGAACTCCGACGTAGTAGTGGTCAAAGATCCAGCAGAGTCGGAGCTGATAGTCACGACACCAGAGTTAGTCTCAACGGAACCATCGGAGTTGGTAGAAGACCAAGAAGTGGTGTAAGAAGTCAATCCAGACACTTCTGCGAACTCCGACGTAGTAGTGGTCAAAGATCCAGCAGAGTCAGTTGTGACGATAACAACACCAGAGTCAGTCTCAACAGAACCATCGGAGTTGGTCGACGTCCAAGAAGTGGTGTAAGAAGTCAATCCAGACACTTCTGCGAACTCCGACGTAGTAGTGGTCAAAGATCCAGCAGAGTCAGTTGTGACGATAACAACACCAGAGTCAGTCTCAACAGAACCATCGGAGTTGGTCGACGTCCAAGAAGTGGTGTAAGAAGTCAATCCAGACACTTCTGCGAACTCCGACGTAGTAGTGGTCAAAGATCCAGCAGAGTCAGTAGTGACGATAACGACACCAGAGTCAGTCTCAACAGAACCATCAGAGTTGGTCGACGTCCAAGAAGTGGTGTAAGAAGTCAATCCAGAAAGCGGAGCGTCGATGGAAGTAGTGTAATCTGGTCCGGCAAGCGAATGGGACCAGCTGCTCAAAATCAGACCATCGGTATCGGAGCTGATAGTCACGACACCAGAGTTAGTTTCAACAGAACCGTCGGAGTTGGTAGAAGACCAAGAAGTGGTGTAAGAAGTCAATCCAGACACTTCTGCGAACTCCGACGTGGTAGTGGTCAAAGATCCAGCAGAGTCAGTAGTGACGATAACAACACCAGAGTCAGTCTCAACAGAACCATCGGAGTTGGTCGACGTCCAAGAAGTGGTGTAAGAAGTCAATCCAGAAAGCGGAGCGTCGATGGAAGTAGTGTAATCTGGTCCGGCAAGCGAATGGGACCAGCTGCTCAAAATCAGACCATCGGTATCGGAGCTGATAGTCACGACACCAGAGTCAGTCTCAACAGAACCATCGGAGTTGGTCGACGTCCAAGAAGTGGTGTAAGAAGTCAATCCAGACACTTCTGCGAACTCCGACGTGGTAGTGGTCAAAGATCCAGCAGAGTCAGTAGTGACGATAACGACACCAGAGTCAGTCTCAACAGAACCATCGGAGTTGGTCGACGTCCAAGAAGTGGTGTAAGAAGTCAATCCAGAAAGCGGAGCGTCGATGGAAGTAGTGTAATCTGGTCCGGCAAGCGAATGGGACCAGCTGCTCAAAATCAGACCATCGGTATCGGAGCTGATAGTCACGACACCAGAGTTAGTTTCAACAGAACCGTCGGAGTTGGTAGAAGACCAAGAAGTGGTGTAAGAAGTCAATCCAGACACTTCTGCGAACTCCGACGTGGTAGTGGTCAAAGATCCAGCAGAGTCAGTAGTGACGATAACAACACCAGAGTCAGTCTCAACAGAACCATCGGAGTTGGTCGACGTCCAAGAAGTGGTGTAAGAAGTCAATCCAGACACTTCTGCGAACTCCGACGTAGTAGTGGTCAAAGATCCAGCAGAGTCAGTAGTGACGATAACGACACCAGAGTCAGTCTCAACGGAACCATCGGAGTTGGTAGAAGACCAAGAAGTGGTGTAAGAAGTCAATCCAGACACTTCTGCGAACTCCGACGTGGTAGTGGTCAAAGATCCAGCAGAGTCAGTAGTGACGATAACGACACCAGAGTCAGTCTCAACAGAACCATCAGAGTTGGTCGACGTCCAAGAAGTGGTGTAAGAAGTCAATCCAGACACTTCTGCGAACTCCGACGTGGTAGTGGTCAAAGATCCAGCAGAGTCAGTTGTGACGATAACAACACCAGAGTCAGTCTCAACAGAACCATCGGAGTTGGTCGACGTCCAAGAAGTGGTGTAAGAAGTCAATCCAGACACTTCTGCGAACTCCGACGTGGTAGTGGTCAAAGATCCAGCAGAGTCGGAGCTGATAGTCACGACACCAGAGTTAGTCTCAACGGAACCATCGGAGTTGGTAGAAGACCAAGAAGTGGTGTAAGAAGTCAATCCAGACACTTCTGCGAACTCCGACGTGGTAGTGGTCAAAGATCCAGCAGAGTCAGTAGTGACGATAACAACACCAGAGTCAGTCTCAACAGAACCATCAGAGTTGGTCGACGTCCAAGAAGTGGTGTAAGAAGTCAATCCAGAAAGCGGAGCGTCGATGGAAGTAGTGTAATCTGGTCCGGCAAGCGAATGGGACCAGCTGCTCAAAATCAGACCATCGGTATCGGAGCTGATAGTCACGACACCAGAGTCAGTCTCAACAGAACCATCGGAGTTGGTCGACGTCCAAGAAGTGGTGTAAGAAGTCAATCCAGACACTTCTGCGAACTCCGACGTGGTAGTGGTCAAAGATCCAGCAGAGTCAGTAGTGACGATAACAACACCAGAGTCAGTCTCAACAGAACCATCGGAGTTGGTCGACGTCCAAGAAGTGGTGTAAGAAGTCAATCCAGACACTTCTGCGAACTCCGACGTAGTAGTGGTCAAAGATCCAGCAGAGTCAGTAGTGACGATAACAACACCAGAGTCAGTCTCAACAGAACCATCGGAGTTGGTAGAAGACCAAGAAGTGGTGTAAGAAGTCAATCCAGACACTTCTGCGAACTCCGACGTGGTAGTGGTCAAAGATCCAGCAGAGTCAGTAGTGACGATAACAACACCAGAGTCAGTCTCAACAGAACCATCGGAGTTGGTCGACGTCCAAGAAGTGGTGTAAGAAGTCAATCCAGACACTTCTGCGAACTCCGACGTAGTAGTGGTCAAAGATCCAGCAGAGTCAGTTGTGACGATAACAACACCAGAGTCAGTCTCAACAGAACCATCGGAGTTGGTCGACGTCCAAGAAGTGGTGTAAGAAGTCAATCCAGACACTTCTGCGAACTCCGACGTAGTAGTGGTCAAAGATCCAGCAGAGTCAGTAGTGACGATAACGACACCAGAGTCAGTCTCAACAGAACCATCAGAGTTGGTCGACGTCCAAGAAGTGGTGTAAGAAGTCAATCCAGAAAGCGGAGCGTCGATGGAAGTAGTGTAATCTGGTCCGGCAAGCGAATGGGACCAGCTGCTCAAAATCAGACCATCGGTATCGGAGCTGATAGTCACGACACCAGAGTTAGTTTCAACAGAACCGTCGGAGTTGGTAGAAGACCAAGAAGTGGTGTAAGAAGTCAATCCAGACACTTCTGCGAACTCCGACGTGGTAGTGGTCAAAGATCCAGCAGAGTCAGTAGTGACGATAACAACACCAGAGTCAGTCTCAACAGAACCATCGGAGTTGGTCGACGTCCAAGAAGTGGTGTAAGAAGTCAATCCAGACACTTCTGCGAACTCCGACGTAGTAGTGGTCAAAGATCCAGCAGAGTCAGTAGTGACGATAACGACACCAGAGTCAGTCTCAACAGAACCATCAGAGTTGGTCGACGTCCAAGAAGTGGTGTAAGAAGTCAATCCAGACACTTCTGCGAACTCCGACGTGGTAGTGGTCAAAGATCCAGCAGAGTCAGTAGTGACGATAACAACACCAGAGTCAGTCTCAACAGAACCATCGGAGTTGGTAGAAGACCAAGAAGTGGTGTAAGAAGTCAATCCAGACACTTCTGCGAACTCCGACGTGGTAGTGGTCAAAGATCCAGCAGAGTCAGTTGTGACGATAACAACACCAGAGTCAGTCTCAACAGAACCATCGGAGTTGGTCGACGTCCAAGAAGTGGTGTAAGAAGTCAATCCAGACACTTCTGCGAACTCCGACGGGGTAGTGGTCAAAGATCCAGCAGAGTCAGTAGTGACGATAACAACACCAGAGTCAGTCTCAACAGAACCATCGGAGTTGGTAGAAGACCAAGAAGTGGTGTAAGAAGTCAATCCAGACACTTCTGCGAACTCCGACGTGGTAGTGGTCAAAGATCCAGCAGAGTCAGTAGTGACGATAACAACACCAGAGTCAGTCTCAACAGAACCATCGGAGTTGGTCGACGTCCAAGAAGTGGTGTAAGAAGTCAATCCAGACACTTCTGCGAACTCCGACGTAGTAGTGGTCAAAGATCCAGCAGAGTCAGTTGTGACGATAACAACACCAGAGTCAGTCTCAACAGAACCATCGGAGTTGGTCGACGTCCAAGAAGTGGTGTAAGAAGTCAATCCAGACACTTCTGCGAACTCCGACGTAGTAGTGGTCAAAGATCCAGCAGAGTCAGTAGTGACGATAACGACACCAGAGTCAGTCTCAACAGAACCATCAGAGTTGGTCGACGTCCAAGAAGTGGTGTAAGAAGTCAATCCAGAAAGCGGAGCGTCGATGGAAGTAGTGTAATCTGGTCCGGCAAGCGAATGGGACCAGCTGCTCAAAATCAGACCATCGGTATCGGAGCTGATAGTCACGACACCAGAGTTAGTTTCAACAGAACCGTCGGAGTTGGTAGAAGACCAAGAAGTGGTGTAAGAAGTCAATCCAGACACTTCTGCGAACTCCGACGTGGTAGTGGTCAAAGATCCAGCAGAGTCAGTAGTGACGATAACAACACCAGAGTCAGTCTCAACAGAACCATCGGAGTTGGTCGACGTCCAAGAAGTGGTGTAAGAAGTCAATCCAGACACTTCTGCGAACTCCGACGTGGTAGTGGTCAAAGATCCAGCAGAGTCAGTAGTGACGATAACGACACCAGAGTCAGTCTCAACAGAACCATCGGAGTTGGTAGAAGACCAAGAAGTGGTGTAAGAAGTCAATCCAGACACTTCTGCGAACTCCGACGTGGTAGTGGTCAAAGATCCAGCAGAGTCAGTAGTGACGATAACAACACCAGAGTCAGTCTCAACAGAACCATCAGAGTTGGTCGACGTCCAAGAAGTGGTGTAAGAAGTCAATCCAGAAAGCGGAGCGTCGATGGAAGTAGTGTAATCTGGTCCGGCAAGCGAATGGGACCAGCTGCTCAAAATCAGACCATCGGTATCGGAGCTGATAGTCACGACACCAGAGTCAGTCTCAACAGAACCATCGGAGTTGGTCGACGTCCAAGAAGTGGTGTAAGAAGTCAATCCAGACACTTCTGCGAACTCCGACGTGGTAGTGGTCAAAGATCCAGCAGAGTCGGAGCTGATAGTCACGACACCAGAGTTAGTCTCAACGGAACCATCGGAGTTGGTAGAAGACCAAGAAGTGGTGTAAGAAGTCAATCCAGACACTTCTGCGAACTCCGACGTGGTAGTGGTCAAAGATCCAGCAGAGTCAGTAGTGACGATAACAACACCAGAGTCAGTCTCAACAGAACCATCAGAGTTGGTCGACGTCCAAGAAGTGGTGTAAGAAGTCAATCCAGAAAGCGGAGCGTCGATGGAAGTAGTGTAATCTGGTCCGGCAAGCGAATGGGACCAGCTGCTCAAAATCAGACCATCGGTATCGGAGCTGATAGTCACGACACCAGAGTCAGTCTCAACAGAACCATCGGAGTTGGTCGACGTCCAAGAAGTGGTGTAAGAAGTCAATCCAGACACTTCTGCGAACTCCGACGTGGTAGTGGTCAAAGATCCAGCAGAGTCAGTAGTGACGATAACAACACCAGAGTCAGTCTCAACAGAACCATCAGAGTTGGTCGACGTCCAAGAAGTGGTGTAAGAAGTCAATCCAGAAAGCGGAGCGTCGATGGAAGTAGTGTAATCTGGTCCGGCAAGCGAATGGGACCAGCTGCTCAAAATCAGACCATCGGTATCGGAGCTGATAGTCACGACACCAGAGTTAGTTTCAACAGAACCGTCGGAGTTGGTAGAAGACCAAGAAGTGGTGTAAGAAGTCAATCCAGACACTTCTGCGAACTCCGACGTGGTAGTGGTCAAAGATCCAGCAGAGTCAGTAGTGACGATAACAACACCAGAGTCAGTCTCAACAGAACCATCGGAGTTGGTAGAAGACCAAGAAGTGGTGTAAGAAGTCAATCCAGACACTTCTGCGAACTCCGACGTGGTAGTGGTCAAAGATCCAGCAGAGTCAGTAGTGACGATAACGACACCAGAGTCAGTCTCAACAGAACCATCGGAGTTGGTAGAAGACCAAGAAGTGGTGTAAGAAGTCAATCCAGACACTTCTGCGAACTCCGACGTGGTAGTGGTCAAAGATCCAGCAGAGTCAGTAGTGACGATAACAACACCAGAGTCAGTCTCAACAGAACCATCGGAGTTGGTCGACGTCCAAGAAGTGGTGTAAGAAGTCAATCCAGACACTTCTGCGAACTCCGACGTAGTAGTGGTCAAAGATCCAGCAGAGTCAGTAGTGACGATAACGACACCAGAGTCAGTCTCAACAGAACCATCGGAGTTGGTCGACGTCCAAGAAGTGGTGTAAGAAGTCAATCCAGACACTTCTGCGAACTCCGACGTAGTAGTGGTCAAAGATCCAGCAGAGTCAGTAGTGACGATAACGACACCAGAGTCAGTCTCAACAGAACCATCAGAGTTGGTCGACGTCCAAGAAGTGGTGTAAGAAGTCAATCCAGAAAGCGGAGCGTCGATGGAAGTAGTGTAATCTGGTCCGGCAAGCGAATGGGACCAGCTGCTCAAAATCAGACCATCGGTATCGGAGCTGATAGTCACGACACCAGAGTCAGTCTCAACAGAACCATCGGAGTTGGTCGACGTCCAAGAAGTGGTGTAAGAAGTCAATCCAGACACTTCTGCGAACTCCGACGTAGTAGTGGTCAAAGATCCAGCAGAGTCAGTAGTGACGATAACGACACCAGAGTCAGTCTCAACAGAACCATCAGAGTTGGTCGACGTCCAAGAAGTGGTGTAAGAAGTCAATCCAGACACTTCTGCGAACTCCGACGTGGTAGTGGTCAAAGATCCAGCAGAGTCAGTAGTGACGATAACGACACCAGAGTCAGTCTCAACAGAACCATCAGAGTTGGTCGACGTCCAAGAAGCGGTGTAAGAAGTCAATCCAGACACTTCTGCGAACTCCGACGTGGTAGTGGTCAAAGATCCAGCAGAGTCAGTAGTGACGATAACGACACCAGAGTCAGTCTCAACAGAACCATCAGAGTTGGTCGACGTCCAAGAAGTGGTGTAAGAAGTCAATCCAGACACTTCTGCGAACTCCGCCGTGGTAGTGGTCAAAGATCCAGCAGAGTCAGTAGTGACGATAACGACACCAGAGTCAGTCTCAACAGAACCATCAGAGTTGGTCGACGTCCAAGAAGTGGTGTAAGAAGTCAATCCAGACACTTCTGCGAACTCCGACGTGGTAGTGGTCAAAGATCCAGCAGAGTCAGTAGTGACGATAACGACACCAGAGTCAGTCTCAACAGAACCATCAGAGTTGGTCGACGTCCAAGAAGTGGTGTAAGAAGTCAATCCAGACACTTCTGCGAACTCCGACGTGGTAGTGGTCAAAGATCCAGCAGAGTCAGTAGTGACGATAACGACACCAGAGTCAGTCTCAACAGAACCATCAGAGTTGGTCGACGTCCAAGAAGTGGTGTAAGAAGTCAATCCAGACACTTCTGCGAACTCCGACGTGGTAGTGGTCAAAGATCCAGCAGAGTCAGTAGTGACGATAACGACACCAGAGTCAGTCTCAACAGAACCATCGGAGTTGGTCGACGTCCAAGAAGTGGTGTAAGAAGTCAATCCAGACACTTCTGCGAACTCCGACGTAGTAGTGGTCAAAGATCCAGCAGAGTCGGAGCTGATAGTCACGACACCAGAGTTAGTCTCAACGGAACCATCGGAGTTGGTAGAAGACCAAGAAGTGGTGTAAGAAGTCAATCCAGACACTTCTGCGAACTCCGACGTAGTAGTGGTCAAAGATCCAGCAGAGTCAGTTGTGACGATAACAACACCAGAGTCAGTCTCAACAGAACCATCGGAGTTGGTCGACGTCCAAGAAGTGGTGTAAGAAGTCAATCCAGACACTTCTGCGAACTCCGACGTAGTAGTGGTCAAAGATCCAGCAGAGTCAGTTGTGACGATAACAACACCAGAGTCAGTCTCAACAGAACCATCGGAGTTGGTCGACGTCCAAGAAGTGGTGTAAGAAGTCAATCCAGACACTTCTGCGAACTCCGACGTAGTAGTGGTCAAAGATCCAGCAGAGTCAGTAGTGACGATAACGACACCAGAGTCAGTCTCAACAGAACCATCAGAGTTGGTCGACGTCCAAGAAGTGGTGTAAGAAGTCAATCCAGAAAGCGGAGCGTCGATGGAAGTAGTGTAATCTGGTCCGGCAAGCGAATGGGACCAGCTGCTCAAAATCAGACCATCGGTATCGGAGCTGATAGTCACGACACCAGAGTTAGTTTCAACAGAACCGTCGGAGTTGGTAGAAGACCAAGAAGTGGTGTAAGAAGTCAATCCAGACACTTCTGCGAACTCCGACGTGGTAGTGGTCAAAGATCCAGCAGAGTCAGTAGTGACGATAACAACACCAGAGTCAGTCTCAACAGAACCATCGGAGTTGGTCGACGTCCAAGAAGTGGTGTAAGAAGTCAATCCAGACACTTCTGCGAACTCCGACGTGGTAGTGGTCAAAGATCCAGCAGAGTCAGTAGTGACGATAACAACACCAGAGTCAGTCTCAACAGAACCATCGGAGTTGGTCGACGTCCAAGAAGTGGTGTAAGAAGTCAATCCAGACACTTCTGCGAACTCCGACGTAGTAGTGGTCAAAGATCCAGCAGAGTCAGTAGTGACGATAACGACACCAGAGTCAGTCTCAACAGAACCATCGGAGTTGGTCGACGTCCAAGAAGTGGTGTAAGAAGTCAATCCAGAAAGCGGAGCGTCGATGGAAGTAGTGTAATCTGGTCCGGCAAACGAATGGGACCAGCTGCTCAAAATCAGACCATCGGTATCGGAGCTGATAGTCACGACACCAGAGTCAGTCTCAACAGAACCATCGGAGTTGGTCGACGTCCAAGAAGTGGTGTAAGAACTCAATCCAGACACTTCTGCGAACTCCGACGTAGTAGTGGTCAAAGATCCAGCAGAGTCAGTAGTGACGATAACGACACCAGAGTCAGTCTCAACAGAACCATCAGAGTTGGTCGACGTCCAAGAAGTGGTGTAAGAAGTCAATCCAGACACTTCTGCGAACTCCGACGTGGTAGTGGTCAAAGATCCAGCAGAGTCGGAGCTGATAGTCACGACACCAGAGTTAGTCTCAACGGAACCATCGGAGTTGGTAGAAGACCAAGAAGCGGTGTAAGAAGTCAATCCAGACACTTCTGCGAACTCCGACGTGGTAGTGGTCAAAGATCCAGCAGAGTCAGTAGTGACGATAACAACACCAGAGTCAGTCTCAACAGAACCATCGGAGTTGGTCGACGTCCAAGAAGTGGTGTAAGAAGTCAATCCAGACACTTCTGCGAACTCCGACGTAGTAGTGGTCAAAGATCCAGCAGAGTCAGTAGTGACGATAACGACACCAGAGTCAGTCTCAACAGAACCATCGGAATTGGTCGACGTCCAAGAAGTGGTGTAAGAAGTCAATCCAGAAAGCGGAGCGTCGATGGAAGTAGTGTAATCTGGTCCGGCAAACGAATGGGACCAGCTGCTCAAAATCAGACCATCGGTATCGGAGCTGATAGTCACGACACCAGAGTCAGTCTCAACAGAACCATCGGAGTTGGTCGACGTCCAAGAAGTGGTGTAAGAACTCAATCCAGACACTTCTGCGAACTCCGACGTAGTAGTGGTCAAAGATCCAGCAGAGTCAGTAGTGACGATAACAACACCAGAGTCAGTCTCAACAGAACCATCGGAGTTGGTCGACGTCCAAGAAGTGGTGTAAGAAGTCAATCCAGACACTTCTGCGAACTCCGACGTAGTAGTGGTCAAAGATCCAGCAGAGTCAGTAGTGACGATAACAACACCAGAGTCAGTCTCAACAGAACCATCGGAGTTGGTAGAAGACCAAGAAGTGGTGTAAGAAGTCAATCCAGACACTTCTGCGAACTCCGACGTGGTAGTGGTCAAAGATCCAGCAGAGTCAGTAGTGACGATAACGACACCAGAGTCAGTCTCAACAGAACCATCAGAGTTGGTCGACGTCCAAGAAGCGGTGTAAGAAGTCAATCCAGACACTTCTGCGAACTCCGACGTAGTAGTGGTCAAAGATCCAGCAGAGTCGGAGCTGATAGTCACGACACCAGAGTTAGTCTCAACAGAACCGTCGGAGTTGGTAGAAGACCAAGAAGTGGTGTAAGAAGTCAATCCAGACACTTCTGCGAACTCCGACGTAGTAGTGGTCAAAGATCCAGCAGAGTCGGAGCTGATAGTCACGACACCAGACTTAGTCTCAACGGAACCATCGGAGTTGGTAGAAGACCAAGAAGTGGTGTAAGAAGTCAATCCAGACACTTCTGCGAACTCCGACGTGGTAGTGGTCAAAGATCCAGCAGAGTCAGTAGTGACGATAACGACACCAGAGTCAGTCTCAACAGAACCATCGGAGTTGGTCGACGTCCAAGAAGTGGTGTAAGAAGTCAATCCAGAAAGCGGAGCATCGATGGAAGTAGTGTAATCTGGTCCGGCAAGCGAATGGGACCAGCTGCTCAAAATCAGACCATCGGTATCGGAGCTGATAGTCACGACACCAGAGTCAGTCTCAACAGAACCATCGGAGTTGGTCGACGTCCAAGAAGTGGTGTAAGAAGTCAATCCAGACACTTCTGCGAACTCCGACGTGGTAGTGGTCAAAGATCCAGCAGAGTCAGTAGTGACGATAACAACACCAGAGTCAGTCTCAACAGAACCATCGGAGTTGGTAGAAGACCAAGAAGTGGTGTAAGAAGTCAATCCAGACACTTCTGCGAACTCCGACGTGGTAGTGGTCAAAGATCCAGCAGAGTCAGTAGTGACGATAACAACACCAGAGTCAGTCTCAACAGAACCATCGGAGTTGGTCGACGTCCAAGAAGTGGTGTAAGAAGTCAATCCAGACACTTCTGCGAACTCCGACGTAGTAGTGGTCAAAGATCCAGCAGAGTCAGTTGTGACGATAACAACACCAGAGTCAGTCTCAACAGAACCATCGGAGTTGGTCGACGTCCAAGAAGTGGTGTAAGAAGTCAATCCAGACACTTCTGCGAACTCCGACGTAGTAGTGGTCAAAGATCCAGCAGAGTCAGTAGTGACGATAACGACACCAGAGTCAGTCTCAACAGAACCATCAGAGTTGGTCGACGTCCAAGAAGTGGTGTAAGAAGTCAATCCAGAAAGCGGAGCGTCGATGGAAGTAGTGTAATCTGGTCCGGCAAGCGAATGGGACCAGCTGCTCAAAATCAGACCATCGGTATCGGAGCTGATAGTCACGACACCAGAGTCAGTCTCAACAGAACCATCGGAGTTGGTCGACGTCCAAGAAGTGGTGTAAGAAGTCAATCCAGACACTTCTGCGAACTCCGACGTGGTAGTGGTCAAAGATCCAGCAGAGTCAGTAGTGACGATAACAACACCAGAGTCAGTCTCAACAGAACCATCGGAGTTGGTCGACGTCCAAGAAGTGGTGTAAGAAGTCAATCCAGAAAGCGGAGCGTCGATGGAAGTAGTGTAATCTGGTCCGGCAAGCGAATGGGACCAGCTGCTCAAAATCAGACCATCGGTATCGGAGCTGATAGTCACGACACCAGAGTCAGTCTCAACAGAACCATCGGAGTTGGTCGACGTCCAAGAAGTGGTGTAAGAAGTCAATCCAGACACTTCTGCGAACTCCGACGTGGTAGTGGTCAAAGATCCAGCAGAGTCGGAGCTGATAGTCACGACACCAGAGTTAGTCTCAACGGAACCATCGGAGTTGGTAGAAGACCAAGAAGCGGTGTAAGAAGTCAATCCAGACACTTCTGCGAACTCCGACGTAGTAGTGGTCAAAGAGCCGGCAGAGTCGGAGCTGATAGTCACGACACCAGAGTTAGTCTCAACAGAACCGTCGGAGTTGGTAGAAGACCAAGAAGTGGTGTAAGAAGTCAATCCAGACACTTCTGCGAACTCCGACGTAGTAGTGGTCAAAGATCCAGCAGAGTCGGAGCTGATAGTCACGACACCAGACTTAGTCTCAACGGAACCATCGGAGTTGGTAGAAGACCAAGAAGTGGTGTAAGAAGTCAATCCAGACACTTCTGCGAACTCCGACGTAGTAGTGGTCAAAGATCCCGCAGAGTCAGTAGTGACGATAACGACACCAGAGTCAGTCTCAACAGAACCATCGGAGTTGGTCGACGTCCAAGAAGTGGTGTAAGAAGTCAATCCAGACACTTCTGCGAACTCCGACGTAGTAGTGGTCAAAGATCCAGCAGAGTCAGTAGTGACGATAACAACACCAGAGTCAGTCTCAACAGAACCATCGGAGTTGGTCGACGTCCAAGAAGTGGTGTAAGAAGTCAATCCAGACACTTCTGCGAACTCCGACGTGGTAGTGGTCAAAGATCCAGCAGAGTCAGTAGTGACGATAACGACACCAGAGTCAGTCTCAACAGAACCATCGGAGTTGGTAGAAGACCAAGAAGTGGTGTAAGAAGTCAATCCAGACACTTGTACATTGGAGGTGTTTCCTTCAGAGCTCTCGGTAGTTTCTGGTGAATAGTCACTCGCGGAATATGAACTGAGAGAGGTTGTGAAGTCGGAGAAGGTCCAAGAGCTCAGGTCGGACCAGGCCTCGGAGCTGAATGTCGATGACTTGGCAGAACTCGAGAAGGTGGTGGAGATCGAGAGCCCCGTCGAGGTCTTAGTCAGGGTCTCAGAACTCGAGCTGGACGATGAGATAGAAGAAGAGCTCGAGCTCGAGCTTGAGGAGCTCGTGCGGACAATGTTGGGACAGAGACACGAGCCGGGAACGTCTGGGGGTGGTGGCACCACACCGGTGTAAGTCAACGCGTTGTTGGCGACTACGAAACCGGCGGGGTTATATCCGAGACCAATGTTGAACTTGGTGATGTAGACGGACGATTGAACCACGGTGACGTGGCCCGTGACGGGGTCGTAGGACGCGGACTTGAGGATGGGAGTCTTGACGAAGGTGTGCCCGCTGACCACACCGTAGAGGTCGTAGGCATTGACACCATCGTCCATCCACTTGATGTTGACAAAGGCCGAGGAGTCCTCGAGAACAAGAATCAGGTCCTTGGGAAAGCCAAACAAAAAGTGCATGCTGAGGTAGCCTCCGTTGGACGACAGCCAGCATCCACTGCCGGTGATGGCCTCGGACTGGTCGAAGAATGTATGCAGAAGACAGATGGAGCCATCGTTGTTCAAGGCCTGGGCCTGGTCAAACTCGGTAGCGCCCGTGTTGCCCGCCACGATCATCACACCCTGGTTGTCCACCACCGTGTTCATGTCCAAGCCGATGAAGCCGTTCTTGCCATAGGAATAGCTGAAGAAGCCAGTGTTGGTGAACGCCTGCCCCAAGAAAAAATAGTCCAGGGTGCTGCTGGAGCGGACCACGAAGTTGCCGTGGTTCTCGATGTAGTTGAAGTTGAAGGTGCCGGTGGTGGCGGCCTCCATCAGGAAGTCGCCGTAGTTGTAAAAGCCCGCATTGGTGGTCAACCAGATCGCGTCGGCCGAGGTGAGCGACAACTCGCCGTAGTTGGTGGTGTTGTACGGCGACTTGTCCCAGTACACCGTCAACTTTCCCACCGTCGACACCTCCCAGAGTCCGCGGTTGACCACCGCGCGGTCACTCTTGTAGGTCATGGCGCCCTGGCCCTTGACCCGGATCGTTCCTTTGGGGTGGTTTGTGGCGCCCCGAATACGAATGTCGGCGCCTGCGGGCGCGGTGAAGTCCACCACTCCGCGGTTCTGCAAATCGTCGCCGCCGTAGTAGTACTTGATTTTAGGGGCGATGATGCCGCCTGAGGGCTGCACTTCGAATGTGTGCGAGGGAGTTTGCGAGAAACTCGTTGCTGTTATGGTTATTGTACCTAAGATGTTGGTGGTGGCCGCCAGCGCGAGCGCGGCGAGTGTGATACACCTCCAGATTAGAAATATCATGTGAGGTGCCGCAGCTGGCGCCCCAACGGTTTTATACTAACGATTTTTCATATTGGTTGTGGTTCATCGTACGTGCTGTATGAGGGCCTGCAGTCGCTGGCGAAAATGCGTTGGCGATCGCGACAGGGCAGCGTAACTCAGCGAACGGAGGAGAAAGAAGCTCAAAATTACAGCTCTTGTCGGACGTCGCTTCGGATATTATTTCGCCTCGGGCCTGGCGCTGCTGGCATCACTGCCACGCGTTTTGCACCCACCGAAGATTACGAAAGAGCACGGAGGACAAAATCGCAGAGTCGCTCTCGGACATAATGGCGCCCGTGCAGCAGTCCTGTGTCTGCCGAACTCCGTCATCTGCAACCTCCGGGTGTCATCGCCTCGGTCACGAGGCAGGTACTACACTTTCATTTCGTCGTCTACTGGTGGTTTTCGAGACTTCATGAGCTTTGTAAACCTGGAGTGAATCCCTCTAGCAACATTTCCGAGGCAAACGAATCCCTTTTTGAAACCCCGACGCTGTCCCTGGTTTACGAGTAGGCATGCGAGCCGCCGATCTGCACAGCCGCTTAAGCTGCCGAGATGTTTACCCGAAAGAACTGGCCTGGCAGGGCGCCCGGAATGCTATTTTTTTTTTTAGTCCTGGTGCCTGGTTGGCTTGACGTATTTTCTCGCTAGTGCTGCGCGCGCTCCGGGATCCAAACCAGGACCCTGATTGATGGGCCTCCCAATTTCCCAGGCTCAAGCCAGGTGACACGGAAATTTCAGCTACGCGTAATCGACCTGTCCAATCGCGATTTGCGGAGCCCGGCGTTGCCCCTCCGCATTGCCGCGATTTGCTCCATCTGCATTGGATATGAGATGGCTCATGTGCATCCAACCCGTTGGGGCTTGGCAGCCCTTGCAGCCACAACAGCTTATTGATGCTACAATGGCCTCAAAACGCGGCTACGTGTTTGTGGCGTAGTTGACTCCGCACCAACGACGCTCGGGGATTTAGCGAATTTGAGCACCGGGGCAGTCACCAGGCGACGAATAAGTCCAACGTTCATTTGCATTACGATACGAATAGGTGTGGGCTGATGTGAATCGCACCATTCATTAGGGATCGGCGCTCCACCGAGAAGAGCGGCCTCCAAACCGCTTTGGTCACCATGCACTATGCCTGATTTCCGCTTCAACCCCGCCCCCGCACTTTAGCCATCTACTGTGCAAGGCACCAATTCCACTAGGAGGACGAGGGACTTGACGTTGCACTCGGGTCGTCTCTGTTGCTCCTCTGAAAAGAGTGGGCGAGAGACCAGGCGGTCTGGAAATCGACTCTTGCGCGGATACAATGATGCTATGACTCGTGAGAACAATGGGCAAAGAATAATAGACAGACAGGGCACATTTGTTGCTCTCCTGAGCCTGGCCTTGACTCACCCTGTTGGCAGGGTATGATCATTGCCCTATTATTAAATCGTGGCCATTACCACTATATTTCTCCTGCGGTCGAGATTTAATTCGTGGCCGAGAGTGAAAGATTCGGAATTGGTGCCTCATTCGGATTTCCTGTGGCCAATCCCGGTATGACCTTTCCGGGTGCACATTCCCGAATCGCTCTTTTGGTGCACAGAAGCGGTTCTCTTACCGATTTCTCTAAAATGATTTTCCTACCATTCTAACTACAGTGATTCAGGCATATGGCCCGTATTGCGCAATAAGATCTGCCATTGAAGGCAACTAGGGTGCCTCGAGCTGCTTCTTTTGGTTCCTTTTTCGCCTCAGCAATGACCCAGAATTATCGACCTCGTTCGGGGTCGGTGTTCTCGAATGCGACATCATGACAAGGGGCAAACCTACGTCAGTCAATTCTGCTGAGGGCTCGTAATGCCCCAACACCCTTCCTTAATCGTCACAACCTTATAATCCCCACAAAACGCACACAGCATTCACTGAGTATTATCACAGTATCCAATTCTGCTTTTGCAAAAATGCCAAAGCCGACTCCGCGACAGTTGAGACATAAGTCCGAGACGTTCACGGTGCAGGTTGGAGATGACCTGTGGGCGATCGGGACGCCAAGTTGCAGGAGGAAGGAACAGGCAGTTCTCAGCCCGTTAGTAAGGGAGGCTACTTCTGCCGGCTGATTCAGTTAGGCTATTTCCATAACGCCGCACGTTGGCCAAATCCGAGTTGGCCGACGAATATGTAATAAGAGGGGGAAGGCAAGTGCCATTAGAGCCCATAAGTAGACCCATCAATGCTTTCGCTTAAATTTTTCGTACCTTACGAGCTTTACCTTGTTCCGCTCATCGCCTAGAGAATATTGACCCTCAATGGAGGTTTTGCATGGATGAGTTGTGCCAAGAGGGGATTCATTGCTGAGGTCATATCAGCATTGTTCCGTGCATGCCATGGGATGATGCCATCTTCTCAAGCTCCAAAAACCGTCGCACATTGATTAGAAAGAACCAATATTGGGAGTCACAACCTAGGTTGAGCTCCCCAAACTTGACTGCGCCCATCAGGTGGAAGTGAGTATACTTCCCTGATCTGCTCCTGGCACGGCTGGCACGTCATAATTTGGGCTGATGTGTCGCATATTCTGTTCAGCCCTCTCCCAACCGAGCCCATCAACAGGTACCACGCACATCATACTCTCGGTGGGTTGGTCTGTGACTATCCTCAAAATTTCGATCGCTTCCTTCCATCCTGTCTCTTCCCTTCCTATGATCATTTGCACTTGGCTGTTCGGACTTTTCCGGGCATTAATTCACTGCCAACGGGCCACCTTCGATTATTCCGGAATGTGTGATTATTTTATTGTTCCCTGCTTGATTACTATTTTTAGTGGGAGTAATGGCAATCTGTTGTGAAAGCTGTAGCGCATTCACTATGTTTTTCGGAAATCGACATTGCCCTTCTTCCGCCAAGATAAACTCAAGCTCAAGCTGTGACACTGCAGGGAGCATCTGTAAGTCTTCCGGGTGCCTGCGTTCTCCGCGGGCATTGAAGCAAACTAGTGCCACTGGATAATTTCTTCGCAACGTGTAAGCGCATCAGTATGCATGGGTCTGCCAGGGTCTATAAACTAAACGATCTATAGGTTCAGAATCAAATTCATTTAGGTATCAACATATAGTGCCTCTTTTTGGCACAACCCTAATTCAGCGCGTGAAACAATAGAACGGAAACCGAATATAATCAAAATCAACGCTGTCGAAATAAAACAAAACCAACCGAAAGAAGGGTCCTCGCCACTTCATACGAGTACCAAAGCAGCAAAACCGAGGAATAACGCAACACTCATACGAGTCTGCGATGAAGCACCGTTCGAAAGCTCTGAAACTCCGGTTGAACCGTCCGCAGGCAACGACCCACCACTCAAAGCACTAGTGGAAAAAGTATTTCTGCCTCCGGCCAATTCGGTCCTCGTCGCAGCTGATCCGCTAAGCTTGGAAGTCACAAATACAGTGGATGTAATGATGGGTTCCGTGGTAGCGTACACCTTACCATTCGCGCCTGTTGCCGCCTTGACGACGCCGGAAGTTGTCAAGGCGACTCCTCCAATCTCCGTGATGAACGTAACTGTCTTTGCAGATCCGTAAGTATACAAGGAAGTTACCACCTTGCCAACAGAGTCAGTAGTCACCACCACTTCCGCACACACTGTTGTTGTCACCCCCGGTCTAAGGACTGTGGTCCATGAAGATGCCACATGTGAACAAACAGGACACTCTTTCTTGGTTACTATCGTAACCGCGGATACCGTAGTGTATTTAGTTCCCGCTGGCCCAGTAGTTACAATCACAACCCCTGTCGCAGTTTCCTTCTCGCCAGCGCCATTGGTAACAGTCCAAGTGGAGTAAGTGGCTGTTGGACAAATAGTGGTTGTAGTGTAGGCAACCCCTTCCTTATTAGTCGACACAACCACAACACCTGTCTTTGTTTCAGTGTCACCAGCGCCATTGATGACAGTCCAAGTTGTCGTTACTTCATCTGGCAACATCGATGTTGTTGTGTACAACGAGCCATTGGAGTCAGTGGTGACAATGACAACACCAGATTCGGTCTCTGTTTCACCGGCAGAATTCGTCGTTGTCCAAGTTGTGATGAACGATGTCATACCAGAATCTCCATGGGGATACTCGGATGTTGTTGTGTACAACGAGCCATTGGAGTCAGTGGTGACAATGACAACACCAGATTCGGTCTCTGTTTCACCGGCAGAATTCGTCGTTGTCCAAGTTGTGATGAACGATGTCATACCAGAATCTCCATGGGGATACTCGGATGTTGTTGTGTACAACGAGCCATTGGAGTCAGTGGTGACAATGACAACACCAGATTCGGTCTCTGTTTCACCGGCAGAATTCGTCGTTGTCCAAGTTGTGATGAACGATGTCATACCAGAATCTCCATGGGGATACTCGGATGTTGTTGTGTACAACGAGCCATTGGAGTCAGTGGTGACAATGACAACACCAGATTCGGTTTCAGTCTGGCCCGCAGAATTGGTGGTGGTCCAAGTCGTGATGAACGATGTCATACCAGAATCTTCGTGTGGATACTCGGATGTTGTTGTGTACAACGAGCCATTGGAGTCAGTGGTGACAATGACAACACCAGATTCGGTTTCAGTCTGGCCCGCAGAATTGGTGGTGGTCCAAGTCGTGATGAACGATGTCATACCAGAATCTTCGTGTGGATACTCGGATGTTGTTGTATACAACGAGCCATTGGAGTCAGTGGTGACAATGACAACACCAGATTCGGTTTCAGTCTGGCCCGCAGAATTGGTGGTGGTCCAAGTAGTTGTGAAGGAAGAGAGGGAAACACATTCCTCCTCATCCCTACGACAAATCACAAGGTCCAGAGTGTCCGGCAAATAGACGGATGTGGTGGTTAAGAACGAGCCATGTGAGTCTGTGGTCACAATTACAACTCCGGATTCAGTCATTAAGTCACCAACAGAGTTCGTCGTTGTCCACGTTGTAACGTACGTCGTAAAATCTTCTGCCGCAAGTGAGAACGACAACGTTGTAGTTATCAAGGAACCGATGGAGTCAGTAGTGACAATCACAACTTCAGATTCAGTCTCCTCATCGCCTGCTGAATTGGTGGTCGTCCACGTCGTCGTGAAAGTTGTCAAGCCTGAGATCTCTGGGATGATTGAAGTTGTCGTAGTCAACTGTCCAGCTGAATCAGTCGTCACAATCACCACTCCAGACTCGGTCTCTGTTTCACCAGCGGAGTCGGTGGTCGTCCACGTTGTGGTGAAAGTAGTCAAACCAGAAATTTCCGGAATAACCGAAGTCGTCGTCGTCAACTGTCCAGCTGAATCAGTCGTCACAATCACCACTCCAGACCCGGTCTCTGTTTCACCAGCGGAGTCGGTGGTCGTCCACGTTGTCGTGAAAGTCGTCAAGCCTGAGATCTCGGGGATGATCGAAGTTGTCGTTGTCAACTGTCCAGCTGAATCAGTCGTCACGATCACAACTCCAGACTCGGTCTCTGTTTCACCAGCGGAGTCGGTGGTCGTCCACGTCGTCGTGAAAGTAGTCAAGCCTGAGATCTCTGGAATGATTGAGGTTGTTGTCGTCAACTGTCCAGCTGAATCAGTCGTCACAATCACCACTCCAGACTCGGTCTCTGTTTCACCAGCGGAGTCGGTGGTCGTCCAAGTTGTGGTGAAAGTAGTCAAACCAGAAATTTCCGGAATAACCGAAGTCGTCGTCGTCAACTGTCCAGCTGAATCAGTCGTCACAATCACAACTCCAGACCCGGTCTCTGTTTCACCAGCGGAGTCGGTGGTCGTCCACGTTGTCGTGAAAGTCGTCAAGCCTGAGATCTCGGGGATGATCGAAGTCGTCGTCGTCAACTGTCCAGCTGAATCAGTCGTCACAATCACAACTCCAGACTCGGTCTCTGTTTCACCAGCGGAGTCGGTGGTCGTCCAAGTTGTGGTGAAAGTAGTCAAACCAGAAATTTCCGGAATAACCGAAGTCGTCGTCGTCAACTGTCCAGCTGAATCAGTCGTCACAATCACCACTCCAGACTCGGTCTCTGTTTCACCAGCGGAGTCGGTGGTCGTCCACGTTGTCGTGAAAGTCGTCAAACCAGAAATTTCCGGAATAACCGAAGTCGTCGTCGTCAACTGTCCAGCTGAATCAGTCGTCACAATCACCACTCCGGACCCGGTCTCTGTTTCACCAGCGGAGTCGGTGGTCGTCCACGTTGTCGTGAAAGTAGTCAAGCCTGAGATCTCTGGAATGATTGAGGTTGTTGTCGTCAACTGTCCAGCTGAATCATTCGTCACAATCACAACTCCAGACCCGGTCTCTGTTTCACCAGCGGAGTCGGTGGTCGTCCACGTCGTGGTATAAGTGGTGACGCCAGATACATCACCAAACTCAGAAGTGGATGTTACCAACGATCCAGCAGAATTTGTTGTCACAACAACCACTCCAGAGTCAATTTCATCTTCCCCGATAATATTGGTAGTTGTCCAAGTAGTGGTGTACGTGGTGACACCAGGCACATCAGAGAACTGAGAAGTCGTCGTAGTCAACTGTCCAGCTGAATCAGTCGTCACAATCACAACTCCAGACTCGGTCTCTGTTTCACCAGCGGAGTCGGTGGTCGTCCAAGTTGTGGTGAAAGTAGTCAAACCAGAAATTTCCGGAATAACCGAAGTCGTCGTTGTCAACTGTCCAGCTGAATCAGTCGTCACAATCACAACTCCAGACCCGGTCTCTGTTTCACCAGCGGAGTCGGTGGTCGTCCACGTTGTCGTGAAAGTAGTCAAGCCTGAGATCTCTGGAATGATTGAGGTTGTTGTCGTCAACTGTCCAGCTGAATCAGTCGTCACAATCACCACTCCAGACTCGGTCTCTGTTTCACCAGCGGAGTCGGTGGTCGTCCAAGTTGTGGTGAAAGTAGTCAAACCAGAAATTTCCGGAATAACCGAAGTCGTCGTCGTCAACTGTCCAGCTGAATCAGTCGTCACAATCACAACTCCAGACCCGGTCTCTGTTTCACCAGCGGAGTCGGTGGTCGTCCACGTCGTGGTATAAGTGGTGACGCCAGATACATCACCAAACTCAGAAGTGGATGTTACCAACGATCCAGCAGAATTTGTTGTCACAACAACCACTCCAGAGTCAATTTCATCTTCCCCGATAATATTGGTAGTTGTCCAAGTAGTGGTGTACGTGGTGACACCAGGCACATCAGAGAACTGAGAAGTCGTCGTAGTCAACTGTCCAGCTGAATCAGTCGTCACAATCACAACTCCAGACTCGGTCTCTGTTTCACCAGCGGAGTCGGTGGTCGTCCAAGTTGTGGTGAAAGTAGTCAAACCAGAAATTTCCGGAATAACCGAAGTCGTCGTCGTCAACTGTCCAGCTGAATCAGTCGTCACAATCACCACTCCAGACTCGGTCTCTGTTTCACCAGCGGAGTCGGTGGTCGTCCACGTCGTCGTGAAAGTAGTCAAGCCTGAGATCTCTGGAATGATTGAGGTTGTTGTCGTCAACTGTCCAGCTGAATCAGTCGTCACAATCACCACTCCAGACCCGGTCTCTGTTTCACCAGCGGAGTCGGTGGTCGTCCACGTTGTCGTGAAAGTAGTCAAGCCTGAGATCTCTGGAATGATTGAGGTTGTTGTCGTCAACTGTCCAGCTGAATCAGTCGTCACAATCACAACTCCAGACCCGGTCTCTGTTTCACCAGCGGAGTCGGTGGTCGTCCACGTCGTCGTGAAAGTCGTCAAGCCTGAGATCTCGGGGATGATCGAAGTCGTCGTCGTCAACTGTCCAGCTGAATCAGTCGTCACAATCACAACTCCAGACTCGGTCTCTGTTTCACCAGCGGAGTCGGTGGTCGTCCAAGTTGTGGTGAAAGTAGTCAAACCAGAAATTTCCGGAATAACCGAAGTCGTCGTCGTCAACTGTCCAGCTGAATCAGTCGTCACAATCACCACTCCAGACTCGGTCTCTGTTTCACCAGCGGAGTCGGTGGTCGTCCACGTTGTCGTGAAAGTCGTCAAACCAGAAATTTCCGGAATAACCGAAGTCGTCGTCGTCAACTGTCCAGCTGAATCAGTCGTCACAATCACCACTCCGGACCCGGTCTCTGTTTCACCAGCGGAGTCGGTGGTCGTCCACGTTGTCGTGAAAGTAGTCAAGCCTGAGATCTCTGGAATGATTGAGGTTGTTGTCGTCAACTGTCCAGCTGAATCATTCGTCACAATCACAACTCCAGACCCGGTCTCTGTTTCACCAGCGGAGTCGGTGGTCGTCCACGTCGTGGTATAAGTGGTGACGCCAGATACATCACCAAACTCAGAAGTGGATGTTACCAACGATCCAGCAGAATTTGTTGTCACAACAACCACTCCAGAGTCAATTTCATCTTCCCCGATAATATTGGTAGTTGTCCAAGTAGTGGTGTACGTGGTGACACCAGGCACATCAGAGAACTGAGAAGTCGTCGTAGTCAACTGTCCAGCTGAATCAGTCGTCACAATCACAACTCCAGACTCGGTCTCTGTTTCACCAGCGGAGTCGGTGGTCGTCCAAGTTGTGGTGAAAGTAGTCAAACCAGAAATTTCCGGAATAACCGAAGTCGTCGTTGTCAACTGTCCAGCTGAATCAGTCGTCACAATCACAACTCCAGACCCGGTCTCTGTTTCACCAGCGGAGTCGGTGGTCGTCCACGTTGTCGTGAAAGTAGTCAAGCCTGAGATCTCTGGAATGATTGAGGTTGTTGTCGTCAACTGTCCAGCTGAATCAGTCGTCACAATCACCACTCCAGACTCGGTCTCTGTTTCACCAGCGGAGTCGGTGGTCGTCCAAGTTGTGGTGAAAGTAGTCAAACCAGAAATTTCCGGAATAACCGAAGTCGTCGTCGTCAACTGTCCAGCTGAATCAGTCGTCACAATCACAACTCCAGACCCGGTCTCTGTTTCACCAGCGGAGTCGGTGGTCGTCCACGTCGTGGTATAAGTGGTGACGCCAGATACATCACCAAACTCAGAAGTGGATGTTACCAACGATCCAGCAGAATTTGTTGTCACAACAACCACTCCAGAGTCAATTTCATCTTCCCCGATAATATTGGTAGTTGTCCAAGTAGTGGTGTACGTGGTGACACCAGGCACATCAGAGAACTGAGAAGTCGTCGTAGTCAACTGTCCAGCTGAATCAGTCGTCACAATCACAACTCCAGACTCGGTCTCTGTTTCACCAGCGGAGTCGGTGGTCGTCCAAGTTGTGGTGAAAGTAGTCAAACCAGAAATTTCCGGAATAACCGAAGTCGTCGTCGTCAACTGTCCAGCTGAATCAGTCGTCACAATCACCACTCCAGACTCGGTCTCTGTTTCACCAGCGGAGTCGGTGGTCGTCCACGTCGTCGTGAAAGTAGTCAAGCCTGAGATCTCTGGAATGATTGAGGTTGTTGTCGTCAACTGTCCAGCTGAATCAGTCGTCACAATCACCACTCCAGACCCGGTCTCTGTTTCACCAGCGGAGTCGGTGGTCGTCCACGTTGTCGTGAAAGTAGTCAAGCCTGAGATCTCTGGAATGATTGAGGTTGTTGTCGTCAACTGTCCAGCTGAATCAGTCGTCACAATCACAACTCCAGACTCGGTCTCTGTTTCACCAGCGGAGTCGGTGGTCGTCCACGTCGTCGTGAAAGTCGTCAAGCCTGAGATCTCGGGGATGATCGAAGTTGTCGTTGTCAACTGTCCAGCTGAATCAGTCGTCACGATCACAACTCCAGACTCGGTCTCTACTTCACCTGCTGAGTCGGTGGTGGTCCATGTCGAGATGTAAGTGGTCAAACCGGATACTTCAGTGCTTTCTGAAGTTTCAATGTCGCCAGTAGAGGCAGCGGTATCTGTGGACGTTGAATCCATATCTGAAGTCGTGGAGGAAGTCTGAGAGCTTGACCGGACAATGTTGGGACACAAACATTCTTCCGGCACAACTCTTTGCTCTGGCACAGAACCAACATACGTCAACTTGTTTGAGACGACAGTGAAACCACCAACGTCATACCCAAGGCCGATGTTAAAAACGGTCTTGAAGATGGAAGATTGACCAACGGTAATGTGCCCAGTCACCGGGTCATAGAACGTTAGCGAAGGATTGATAATGCCGGACTTGACAAAAGTGTGGCCACTAACCACACCGTAGAGGTCATATACACTGAGTCCGTCGTCCATATATTTGATGTTCACGTAGGCAGTCGAATCCTCGAGAACAAAAATCTGTGTGGTTGGGAACTCGAAGAAGTAATTCACACTCACGTAACCTTCGTTGGATGACAGCCAACATCCACTGCCCGTGACATCCTCAGACTGGTCAAAATACGTGTGCAGAAGACAAATAGAGCCGTCGTTATTCAACGACTGCGACTGGTCAAACTGGGTGGAGCCCGTTGTGCCCGCAACGATCATGACTCCCTTGTTGTCAACCTGGGTACTCATGTCCAAGCCAAGACCACCGTTCAGGCCATAGGAGTAGCGAAAATAGCCTGTGTTGGTGAGAGTCGCACCTAAGTTAAAGTAGTCCAGGGTGCCACTGGACAGTACGATAAAATTACCATCGTTCACAATGAAATTGAAGTGAAGCGACGCTCCCAACGTAGACTCGATCAGAAAATCTCCGTAGTTGTAGAAGTACGAGTTAGCTTGCATATAGAACGTGCCTCCGGTGGTGAACGACAAGGTGCCATAGTTGGTGGTGGTTCTGGGGTTCTTGACAAAGTAAACCAACATGTCGGCGGCCGACGAAACCTCCCAAAGTCCCCGATTGACCATATCGCGATCACTCCTATAAGTCAATTCTCCCAAGCCGCTGACGGATATCTTTCCGTCCTCGTGGTTAGTTCCGCCCCTAATTCGAATGTCCGCATTGTTAATGGCGGTAATGTCTACCGAACCGTAGTTCTGCAAGTTTTCACCGCCAGTATATAAGCGCAAGTTGGGCGCCACAAGCGCGCCCGTGGCCTCGACCTCAAACAAATCTGTGGCCAATTGAGAGAAACTTGTGGTTGAGATGGTGGATGTGACAGAGATTGTCGTGGTTGCCGCCCGCGAAAGGGCGACAAAGGCCACCAACGGCCAAATAAAAATTCTCATACCCGGATGCCGTGTATGCCTGGGCTGCTGAATTACTTTATACTACCATGTTTTCTAATCTTTAGTGTGATTTGTGTTCGCTCACCGTATTCCGAAAGGCGTACGAAATATGTGCAGTCCACTAGTGAACCTCCGGCGCCGATCTCTTTGGTTAGCCTAATTCAGATAAAAATAGAGTACAGTATGTTTGAGTACCAAGAAGGTATCAAGAGTCTTCTCCCAGTCAAATTTGGTGGAATTTGCCACCATACTTCGTTGTTGGTGTTGCCATGATGGCCGAAAATACGTCAGGACCAATTCCAGCACTTTGCATTTCCCCGGAAGCTTAATGTTAAATCCGGCAGCATGACATTACAATGAGCGAATTGCATGCGTTCCTGTGGCTTGCGTAAAATACGAGTGGGGCTTGTCCAGTGAATGGACATCATTCTTCAGATCTTCGGTGCCTGATTACTGTGGTTCAGGCTGGAAGATCAAATTTCTGGTTTCCATAGAGACCCTTCGCCCTCTTCGGATATAGGGTGACTCGTCTATATTGGCAGTGGAAGCGGCAATGCACAGGTGGGCAGTGCTCAATTCTGCCAATCCAAGATTAGCAGCTCAATTACGAGAAAAATATGCTCAAACGCCCATTCCTGTGGATTCTACGTCTTATCCGCAAGCTCGTCCTTCCTATTCAGTCTGGTCCGATCACAAAGTGGGCCGTCTCCAAGCGAGGGGAACGCTTCGAGCAGATCATTTTCCCAATCCAAGTGCTGTGACTTTCCCTGCTGACTTCCCGATTGTTGGATCTGCGTGGTGGCATTCGTGTTTCCAAACTTTGAATAGTGGATTATTTGTCTACGCATTTGTTTCTCCAAAACAACACACTGCAAGAACAATTTGAATGAAAACTTCCAAGATTAAAATCGGGCGGGCCTCGAATGGCTGGGTTCCATCCAACTTGGAGCAACCTGGTTTGTTCCCCTTCCACCTGGAGATCGATACGATGAAAAGCACGGTTGATCAAAATCAACGGTAAACTTAATTCGGCAAATTACGGCGGCATTTTCATGTGTTAGCGGAAAGGTTCATGAAAATGGTACCGTGATTCAATCGTCGCACGCCCGGATATGGATCAGAAACGCTAACATGGCGAACAAAATGGTCGCCTCGAGTGTATACCGGGCTCTACACGGCGTTCTTGCAGAACCCAGCTTAGAATTACTATCTCAAGCTCTGCACCAGCCAAAAAGGGAAGAATCTTTCGTCAACCAAGAGATTTGCTCCACGATCCGCCAAAGCCACTTCAGCCACGATGCACATTGCACATTCCAGAAACGTGCGCCAACTCCAGACCCAAATGAGCAATTTTTTGACTCTGAAATACTCTTTACTCAGGCGACGGCGAAGAAACCCTGTTTGGTTCTCATCCATCCATTCACAGTCCATAGCAAGTTGTAATGGCGACAGAAGTTTAGACTTTTACGCGGAACAATGGAGCGATTACCACGTTCTCACAATGGCGGAAGCAACAATAGGCTCCACACCGGACATTGTCGCGATCTTCAGCAACTTCTAGATCCTGTCGACTCCAATCGGTTAAGTCGGAAACCTTTCATCCTCTTACTAGACGCTGCTAACCTATGCGTCATTGAGGTTTGGCCGGGCAACTTGGAAGTTCTCCTGTTTCGTGTTTTCAGGCTGCGAGATTGAAGTGAAGTTTTATACCAACAATTACAAGGTAACAGCTGGTACAACTGCTTGTTTTAATTTTCAGGGCAGTTCCTGGTGAGCAATATGCTCTGCCTTACTCTCGCAACCAAGAGAAACCGGTGTGATTGTTTTCGGCGGGGGCTTCATTTCACACAATCTCTCCATTGTTGGCATGCATGCGCCTGGGTCACGAAACGAACAGGGAAATTTTGCGTGGACCTCGAAACAGTTGTCTGTATTGTCTCGCTTCGTATTCTGGATTGAATGTTGACTCTGATGGACGAATGCCTGAGCCTGGCACCTTTGTTGCAATATTAGAAAAATACTACCGTGGTCGGCTCTTGAGATAAAGCCCACGGAACAAAATGAATTGAAAGGCGGTTAAAAAGAGAAAAATCCATCTCAGAGGGCATGAACAGAGTGGGCTTCGAGTGCAACCCGAGGTTCGGATGTATTGCATCAGAAGTTCGCTTGCGAAGGTGAATGCGGCTGAGTGCGAGACAATAAGCGCCATGCATGACCACCCCATGCATGGATGCAAATACGTGGGCTGCAAGTACGGCGATTTTCATCCGCGGCTTGTTCGTACCCAGAGAGCGGAGAAATTCCAGAGCAAGTCCGAGGGCTATAGAATAGCTCATACGAGGTCAATCTCCCTTCAGTCCGAGTTAACAAAAATAAGGGTTCGCCGTAAAGACCAAGTTTGGCCGCTGCATATTTGAGCAAAAGGTAAACGCAGTCGGGGATCCAAGTTGGTCGAAAAATTCTGTAATACGGGAGACCGGGAAGATCACGTGTGGCTTCTAACCGAACACGCTTTCGAATACGCTGGTTTGCTCAAAGTGTGCATACTAACGCCGATTCCGGCGCTTCTGCCGATCTTTGAGTTGTCTCTATGTAGATTTGGCACTAGCGACTTGCATGTGGTCTACATTTCCCCGCGGCATAGTTCCATGGCAGTTGAAAGAAATAGTGCTGTTTTCAAGAATTCTTTTAACTACGGTAGTGAGGGGGCATCTGGTAGATATTTTGATATGATTTACTCCAAATTGTTGGTCGAGGAATTCCGAAACTTGAATCTGTCTGGGTGTTTTATTACGACCACCTCCATTCTTGAAGGTCGCCAGAAATCTGAGTGTATTCAAAACGTTCGCTAACAACTCAGAACAAACAAAGGCTTGATTATTCCTACTGAACAATATCCTTTAGCTGGACAAAGCTATAATAGCCAAACACACCATTGATGATCTCTGGTGAAGCCAATTTTACTCAATTTTAGCGCCATTCTCAAGACGAGACAAAACGCGGCGAATGGAGTTAGGGTTGCTGGCTTCATACTTCTATTTATCTCTGCAGACATTCTTCGTTCTTCCTGATTTCATTTTTCCTCGTTTCCTCCAGTGCTCTAACCTTCCAATCCAAATGCGTTAACGTGGCCCATGAAAAACGCCAAGACCGTTTGTTTGTCATTGAGCAAAGGGAGGTTAACGAGCGTGCTGGATATACCTAATCATGGTCGCGAGAGCCCACCTCCCGTCATTGAATCCACCTACTATCTCTCAAATGCGATCTTATTAGTTCTCTCATTAATATATGGTGGGCTGGGACAGTTTCATCGATATTTGCAACACCATAAAACTCACCGCCGCCTACTTTCTCAATCTCAACACCACGTAGGTGGCCGCACGCAAGACAAAAATGATCACAAGCATAATGCCGACCCAGAGTCCGTCCTGGCGACGCCCGTAACCCAAGGCCTCCAAAATAGCTGGGCCCGAGATCTTGCATTGGTCCTCCAATGCCGAGGTGTACATGCAGTGGCAGCCACTGCCACACTTGAACACGCTTTCCTTGAACTGGTTGAACATCATGCCCTGGAACGCGTATCTCTGGTAGTCGGCCCAGTAGAAGGTGTAGTACCAGAACTTGTTCAAGACATTGGCCGACACAAGGAAGCCACCCACCGACATCCAGAGCCCATTGGCAAAGGCAGTGAGAGCTAAGGCCACGACGAAGATGGGGAAAATCGTGGATATCAAAATGGTGAGCGACTCTGCGGCGACGAGGTTGAGGAACAAGTACATCACGTACATGAAGAAACCGGTGCCGGAGTGGCGGAAGTTGCAGAGGAAGTACGTCAACACCGAGAAGAGAATCACGATGATGAACAAGAACGGCAAGCCGATGAAGAAGTTGGCCAACACAAACGGCAACGGCCCGTACAAGCCGTTGGACCGCTCCTTGGTATAGGCAAAGTAGTCCTCCAAGTACGCGGGGATATAGGCCACCGACATAAACGACATGAAGGCACCGCTGAAAAATATGGCGTTGATGAACGGCTGAATGTTTTTCTGGCTGTAGCTGAGCCGCAACCACACCGTGCCCATGAGAATGGCCAAGCCAAGGTACATGACGATTCTCACGTAGTAGGCGAGGTAGTCGCGGCGGGCCTTGATGAACGCTCTTTGGAGCAAAATCCACGTTTTGGCCGCGCTGCTCACCGGCACCACCTGGTCGTTGATGGGCACACCGGACGTTTTCAACTCAAGACAGTGGCTGTCCTGGCTCCGCTCAAACTCCACCAACTGGCTCAAGATCAACGTCTTGTCGGTTCCGTCGGTGATGAAATCCGTGTTGATGAGGTCCAAAATGTACTCGGCGGGGTTGTAGTGCTGGGGAATGGGGTACTGGGCCTTGTCGAAGTGGTCGTTCAACTCGGTGCGCGGTCCACAGTAGACAACCTTGCCCTCGGAGAGAAACGTCACCGAGTCAAACAAGTTGAACGTCAGTGTGGACGGTTGGTGGATCGACGCAATGACAATCACGTCCTCCAACTCGGCAAACCGCTTCAAGGTCTGCATCACCTCGAACGACGCCTTAGAATCCAACCCCGACGTGGGCTCGTCCAAAAAGAGCACTCTGGGCTTGGTCACTACCTGAGAAGCCACCGATAAACGTCTTTTTTGGCCTCCAGAGAGGCCCTTTTGGAGGGCAGTTCCGACTTTGGTGGAAGCCTGTTTTCCCAAGCCCAAGAGCTCGATGGTTTCGTCAGACACCTCGTGCTGGTGGATCAGCGAGTCCTTTGAGGACATTTTCGCAGAGAAATGCACCGTTTCCCGCACAGTGAGCGACCCAATGAGGTGGTCTTCCTGCTCCACGTATCTGGAGATGTTACGAAGCAATTGGGGTGTCACCACCTCGCCATTGAAGTCGACGTCGCCGGAAATATGAAATTTCTTGAGCGAGCGCGTTCTCTGCGCCAACACAGAAAGCAAAGTTGTTTTTCCCGACCCCGAAGGACCCATCAAGGCCATGATGGTACCAGACTTGACGCACCCAGAGACATTGTCAAGCAAGGACTTCAGGTCCAGCGACACCGAGACGTTTCTCCAGGAAAAAACTGACGACATTTTAATTCTACTGTACTGGAGACCGCAAGGGAGTCTGTAATATTTATATTCGTCTGTCGGGAATGCGTCGGTCCTTGCCCAATGAGGCAGGTGCATTCAAAGGCGCCACTTGTCGTTGTCTGCAGGCGGGCGGGGCCAAATGCGCTGGCGAAGGTCGCATTTTCTGTGTCGATTTCTGCGCTCTGGTATCGCTTTATGGGTGTCCAAAAAGAGCCAGAACGTCGGCAAAGACGTTGGTTTTGGTTGCTCTGCAAACTAGGGGGCGTTTTGTGGCAGAAACAGCCGATGTTTTTATTCCTGTGCCGTGGCTAAGTCCCGCCCGCTCTACCTGCCGTATGCGGCAATTTGTCGGCCCATGCAGTGCACGATGACCATCCAACCAATGGCCAAGACTGGGCCGACGCAACAGATTACTAATGGGTCCTGGTTTGTAATACGTCCCAGGCTGTGTAGAAACTGTATATGTGACGTCACTCACGGGCAGATCGCTGAGATGACTTGACATTTGGAATGTTCGATGGAACGGGAAGCCTGTTCGGGACCAGAAAAAGAAACAATCTTGGCGCAATTACCAACTAACACTTGTGGTATCTATAGTGGCTTCTCCTTATGCTGGGCCTTGGTTCCAAGCCTGACAGGCATTCCCTGGTAAACGGAAATGTGCTGTGCCAAGAAGATCTTGATACGGGAACTGCACCATCTGCATCACTATCGCGTATTTCTATTCGTCAAAATGATTCGTCGAGCAGTAATAAATCGCTTTGTTGAATCTCCGATCTCTGTTTATAGAAGCTGGTGCTTTAGTCATGGTTCCGGAATTCATTCCATGCCGAAAAACCATTAACCGATTGACGATTTAAGGAACTTTCCAAAGTGACCGGGTGCTGGGTTGCGAACAGTAGCGTTAAGAGTGGTTGGATTTCACCGAACATTACATTCTGCCACAGAATTACGGTGTAATGCGCAAATTGGTCGCTGAAACGCAACTGAGACGCAAACGAAAGTCTTTTAAACCCTGCTGAATGATTCCCTTTCTTGTTTTATTTCGATTTGCTCGATTTACTTTATCCCATCCCCATTCTGACAAAGCAAGGCTGTGTTCCGGAACTACAAAACTTCCCAATTGTGCAGACAATAGAGGTCAAAATGAATTCTGTGCCCTCTTGTCGCTCCTAATCGATTGATTTTCCCTGCAAATTTTGACACTACTCGTTTGGTCGGACATGGCATGCCTATCTCCGCTTGTCCAACAATGGCCGTCGGCAACCAACAAAATCACGTCAACCTCAAAATCTTCTGAACTATGTCCGTTTTCTAATTCTTTTCCTCCGATTTTTTTGTTCTCCTCCGCTCCGCCGTTGTAATCTCCTTCATACAGACATGGTGGGGTCAGACGCACTCCACCATGGAGCCCAAACCCGAGCGAAAACAAAAACGGTCTCGGCGGATTCTGGATCCGTCTCGCCGCAGAAACGTCTCAAAGGCCTGTGAGGCATGTAAAAGGAGAAAAATAAAGGTATGTTGTTGGAATTGTCTATGGCCCACTAACATTAGTGCAATGGCCTCAATCCTTGTGCCTACTGCGTAGGAAAGTCGGTCCAATGCCAATACGCGGGCTTTGACAAGCGCTCTGTGCGGTCTCTGAACGGAGAGTCCGTCAAACCCTCGAAACCTCGGGTTTCCAAGGAGATTTCCGGCAGATCCCGGGGTATCAAGCCTGCGGCGATTCCTGAGGCTAAATCCCCCGAAAAAACACCGGAATTGCAGCCGGAATTGCTCGATCCGGACGCTCCTGACTCCATGGAGCCGCTCAAGGCGTTTTCGGACGAGTACATGGGCGAAGCAGCGGAGAATCCGGAGTTCAATGAGGCCGAAGCCGACAGCGACGAGATGACGCCGTCAAAGGGCAAAATGGCGCGTTTTCTAACGAACTACGCCGGAAACGTGCGCTACTTTGGCGAGAGCAACCCGTTGTCCTTTCTCCAGGAGTGTCGAGCGGCGTTTTACGCTGTACAAGGGCCGTCCCATTTTGTGGGCGATCCCAAGATCGGAATGGTCCACGACGAGCCCGCTTCCATCAAAAGACAGTATCCAGTGCAGGTTCCGAGCAAAGAAGTGACCCAGAAGCTCGTGCAGCTCTTTCGCGAGAACATCAATGACGTTTTCTACGTGTTCGACATGGCGTACTTTGAGGACAACGTTGTGGGCGCTTTTTACGAGAACCCACTGAGTTTTCCGCCAGAACGGCTAGTTTTGCTCTATTTTGTGCTCGCCATAGGGATGCTGTATGCTGAAACCTCGCAGTTGTTGGAGATCGGTGAGATCAGCGCACTTGAGCCTTCTTGTTTTCACGATAGTGCCATTTTGATAAAGCGTACGCTAGAATACGACGGGTTGCTCTGGCAGGCCGAGGCCAATCTTTTGGTGCACTTCTACTACCAGGGCCAGTCGAAGCGGACGCTTTCGTGGTTGCATTTGGGCATAGCGATAAGATTGGCCCAAGGCTTGGGGTTGCACCGAAAAGCCATCAACGAGCGTTTTCACGCCAAGTACAATGTGCATCGTCGTCGCTTTTGGATGACGTTATTCATCTGTGATCGGATCTTGTCTATCAACTTGGGCCGTCCCCTTGCCATCAACCAGTATGAGTGGGACGATCTCGGAGCCATTGAACACCTCCGGGATCCGGTAGAAAACTTGCGTTTTCGCTGCCAACACGCCCTCAGCCAGGTCTGCTCCATCAACGCCAAAATCGTGGAGAATTTGTACCGAGATGGGGCCTTTCGGCTCCGAGGAGCGTCCGATTTGGCCTCTGAGCTCAAAGCGTGGTCGCAAAACCTCCCTTCCGACCTCAATTTGGAAACCACATTCCGCAAAATCACCGAGCCAGACAAGTACAACTTGAACTACCCCCTTGTTCTCATGCACTTGTCGCAGTTCTACGGGATCATGTTGTTGTGCAAGCCGTTTTTCATGAAGGTGTTGGTGCGGAGACTTAGGGCTGAACGGCCGGAGAAAAACCTGGAGTTCCACCGCCATTTCTGCAGCGCCGCCATCAAGTCGGCGTTTCTCACCATCAACTTGATCTCCACTTTTGTGGACTACAACCCGGACCGCCTGGAGCTGTTCACTACCATCAACTGCTGTTTTTTTGCCTCGCTCATTTTGGCCTTCACTCTCTTCTACTACCAGCGAGTGCAGTCCTCAAGCCAGGAGTACATTGCTGCGTTGCGGAGCGCGGTTCTTCGAGGAAAGGACATTTTATACGAGTTTGGCGCGTTCAATATCACCCTGGAGCGCTGGAGTGAGAACTTGGTCAATATGCTCCAGGCTATATCTGACGCTTCGCCCATGTCGCCGGGCCTGACTGAGGATTTCAATTTGTTGAGGGACGAGATTGTCAATATGAATGACAACGAGCAGGGTCTCCAGCAGGAGTCGATCAACTTCCAGGACAAGTTTGTCCCGGCGGCCATTTCGTTTTCTGACGACGAGCTGCACGATGCCAATATGGAAAACCCACTGTTGCTCGATATGTTTTTGATTGTTAAGCCCGATGGAGAGGGCTCCCTACCTTGAGAGTGATTAGAGGCTTGTTCCGTTAGTGTATTCTAGTATGGATAGAGGTACTTTGACAAGGTGCAACTGCATGATGACCTGCTTTGCCATATAAGGCAGACCTCGGGATTTAGGAATGTCGCAGATCTTGCCAGTTTGAATTGTTATCGGTTAGTTGTGGTAAATGCCGTTGTGAGGCCTGATGTAAAATACACGATACATATCTGATGAGGTACTACAATTTCTCTGGGATGCGGGGCACTTTGGTTTGTTTGTTGTTTACAATCCCGGGGTGAACTACTGAAGACTATTGCGGATCTTGCCAGTGAAAAGTATAATGCTTCAGCAGACACCCAAGTAAGAAGGAAGGGGATACCAGGTGATGATATTCAATGGATTTTGCCATTAAATGTATCGTATGTCATTCTTATCTGCGTAAGCGGAATTTTCGATTTTTGGGGCGGTGTTGTTATGTTCGCTATTTAATGGAGTGAGAGCATTTTGCTTCAAAAGTGAAAAACTTTCTGGCCTTCAAAACACTCAAAAAACAAAACAAGGAATAAAGGTCTTAGCAGCACTTTAAACGAAATAGGTCTCTGTCTACAAAGTTTCTCTGGCCATTACTGGTTGCTATTGGAAGAGCAATGAAAATTCGCAATCATTCGCACCAACGCAAACTGGTGAGATGCCGCACAACCGAAGCATACCAGGGATCTTTATTGCAATCGGGCACCATATTTAAGGATATTGAACTATCCCGCAAGTTACAGATCGCGGATTTCCCTTAATTGGACTAACGAAGAGTGCCCTGTTCTTTCCGCTCCCGACGCATCTATGTAAAGGTCACCAACAGTAAGTATCTTAAGGCAATAAGATCTCACAGCAGGTGCATTGATCTAAGATCCGACCACTGGTCCGCCAGCGCAGTTCACCGACACTGACTACCCAACATACAACTTCGCTACCGATCCACCGCATATAGAAATTGGATAATCTTCGCCGCTATACTAACCAGGCTAAACCATTCATGCCAACGGCATTATCGACCGATTGTCGACTCCCCACTCTCACTGGTTTGGCATCATTCGGCGACGACCAACCAATCAACCAATGGACACTAAAATGACCATTCAGCACTGAAGTACATACACTAAAACGGACCACGCCAACACAAACTGACCCATTAGCAAATGAACTTCGACTAATACGCATTACTTCCGACGACACCCATTAGCAAATGAACTTCGATTAACACGTATTAGGTCCGACGACACCGTCAAAATATCCACCTACGAACATTGGCCGAATGATCATCCCCTTGGTTCCAAATGTCCACCAGCATCCATCGACAAACACCAAGAGATCCCATCGATACTGAATTTTTCATCAGCCCTTCTCCATCTCAGTCCTAACTCCAACTCAATCCTACCCACTACAGTACCCACATCCTACCTCAATCCTACTCACCAAAACCTACCCTAACTCCTATGATCCTACGCCGTGCTGTCAATAACATTACATTCCTATCTAGACCTGTCTAGATGCCAATGGAACCCAAGGAGCCGTCGCGGTCAAAAGGCCCTCTCTGGCGCACATATGGGTCCAAGGCCACGTAGTTCAAGCCGCTCTCCGCACCCAACTGGATCTTGGCGTTCAACCACTTGGTGGACTCCTCGGGGGTCTTGGCGTTGATCCACGCAATGGTGGCCTCCATGAACGCCAAGGCAATCTTCTCGCGCTCGGCCACCAACAGCTCGTACTTGGTGTCCTTGGGGCGGCGCGCCACGTTCTGCTCGGTGGGCTCCACGTACTTGGGCTCGTAGTCGTCGTCGCCGCCAATGTCCTTGGGGATGTACTTCTTGTCCAAAAACTTCTCCAAGTCCTTCACCGACTTGGTGAAGTGGATCTTGGACGCCACCACGGGGTCCAACCAGCCCTTGATGATCTTCCACACCGCGTTGAAGATCCATGGCGCCTTGTGGATCCAGATGGCACTGAGCGACTCGGGGTAGTTGGCCTCAAACTGCTTGGCCAAGAACCGGATGGCGGTCAAGTCCGCGTTCTTCATGGAAAATCCGCTCATGTCAAAGAGAATGTTGGCGCCGTCGTTGCCCACCTCGTAGTCCCGCAACGACAACCGCACCAGCTCGATGATCTGGCAGATAAAGATCTCAAAGTCCTTGTCGGGGCAGTCGTGGCCAAAGTGCTTTTTGACACGAACCACACACACGGCACCGCCGTGCAAGTCCTCGCCCCGGAGGTACGCTTTCTCCATGCGGTAGGCCCCGATGAGCTCGGGCTTGCTCTTGTAGAAGGCAAAGTCACCGTCCACCGCCCACTTATCCACGTTGTGCGACGTGGCCTTCCACTCCAAGCACTTGGCGGCCATGTCCAAGATGTGGTGCATCTTGAACTTTCTTGCTCTGACAAAGCGGAGGAGCGCCTGGTCGGGGGAGTCGTTTCTCAACGTGTTGAAAAACGCCTGGTGGAGGTGCGCGGCATTGTACTTGGCAAGGTGGTGGTACGTCTCCTTGGAGATGGGCTTGACCGAGTTGTCGTACTCGCCCTGCAAGTGGTTGGCTTTGCCGTTCATGTGACGGAACACCTTGACCGATCTTTCCGATGGTGTAGGCATGTCGTCCACAATGGACGTGGACGACACCTTGGGGAGCGCGTGCTTGGACTTGGACGACACAAAGTTGCTGGTCTTCTCGATGTCGGCGAACGACAAGTTGTCCAAGTCGTAGCCAAAGTGCTTCAACAACACGGCCCACGTCTGCTTGAACACGATTTCGTGGTCGCCGTCGATGGACCACACGCGGTCGGCCTTAACTTGTCCTTGGGTCATTGAGAATAGATGGATGGTGAAGAGAAGTGCGAGCCATGCGTACCGTTATATACTTTGGCGGGCCCCGCATTGTGCATTGACGTGGTGCATGGAAGCTGGATTATAACGTCGTCCGCGGCGCGGGCCGCCGCCTGCCTGCAGGACGCTATTCCCCAACCAGTCGGTGTCCGCCGCAGGGGCATGCTGCCATTCGACCGAGCGACGCTGGCGGCGGAGGACTGCGCCCAAAACGGCCCAACTCCGGTGCGACGTCCTGCAGGAGAGCCAGGGTCTAGGGCACTATTTCCTGTTTAGGCAATACAGCAACGCGCATGTGACCGCGACGCACTCGGCGGGGTAAGCGAGACGGGCCTACATGAGACGTGCTATCGCCGGCTGGTGCATGAGAGGGCTGAAGTTGCCAGCGGTGACCTTTGCTGACGTAATCAGAATCATCCTCCACCAGCTTCCCACTGGGTCAACCGGGCCACCAGCAATTGCTAGGTGTGTATGACGTAATCAGCATATACCGTGGTATCTAGGCGGCCCGCATTTTGGGTCGTTGGGAGGGGCAGATCCCTGTGAAAAATTGGCCTCATAACCGAATTGTGGAGAAGGCTGCGGCCCACCTGAAATATTCCTTTTGGGCCACGGCTTAGTAGTGCATGAGCCAGCCACTGCTGGGGCTGCTAATGTGAAATGAATGTGATGAGAGGCTCATTATTTTTCTTGAATGCTTTGCGGTTGACAGCGCAACCGATCCGCAGATCGCGATGCGATAGCGGAGACAACAACATGTGAAGCTGTTGCGGAGTCTTTTGCAGAGTCGGCTGGAAATCTTGAGTATTGCGCATTCTAGAATGCATTCTCCGAGCGCCGCGTATTTTCTCATGTCCGCGAATTCTTGTGTCACGGTTAATCATTACCGCTTGATCAGCACCGCGTATTCAGCACCGCGTAATCAACACCGCATTATATAATAAGATTCAAGTTTCACTGGTTGCTAGGTCACTGTAATGAGCACACGGTGTTCCTGACATGGCCATTGTGCACAACGTTACTAAAAGCGTAGCCCAGTGCTCATCACATCCTCATCGGGGCAAGGCTAATGCAATCGGTTGCTTGTTCTACGTGAATAATGCTATCCGTGCATTTGTGAAAAGATCCGAGTAGGGCCGGAATTCCGGAAGAAGGGCCCTTCGAGTTCTGCCAAGAGGAGGCCAATGTTTGTGGTCAACCACTAATTGGAACACATGCTTTTGTATTGGCAACATCACGCATGACCAAGCATCAGAGAAGGTCATGGACTTATTCAAGCCTTTCGATTTGATTCAAGCTCTTCGCTGCCTCCTCTTCTGCGCTATCTTGTGCGTCCTCTTGGGCGTCCTACTCTGCTTTCTTCACCGCCTTCCTGTTGTCCATTCCTATTCTGCTTCCAATTCTCCTTTCCTATTCTCCCATCCGCTTCACATTCCTTTTCCCCATTCTCCCAATTCTCCCTCCTTTACCCATTTTAATGTCCCTACCCATCTCTCACCCGCTCTTCTCATCCAGCGGCTCGAAAAAGGCAACATTGACACCGTCAAGGTGCTGCATCGTCGAGTTGGGCGACTTCCGCGGTGGGTAGTTCGGACTGAACGACTCCACGCTCTCAAACATCTGCGCAAGTCTCACTGTAACATACGACGCCTCAACCAACGCAAACTGCTGTCCCAAACAGACCCGTGGTCCAGTGCCAAACGGCATAAACGCCCATCCGACCTTGTTGAGGTCCGCCCACCGCTCAGGCCGGAACTTGTCGGCGTCAGAGCCAAAATAGGTCTCCAGGCGCTGAACCAGGTACACGTGGAAGGTGACAATCTGGTTCTTGCGGACAAGAACGGGCTCTGTGCCGTCGGGTCCACCGCCTTTGGGCAAAGTGGTGTTGCACAAAGCCTGTCTGTAGTTTGCAGCCACTGGTGGGTAGAGTCTCAAGGTCTCGTTGACGACCCACTTCAAGTAGGTGCAGCGCTTCAAGGTCTCGAATGTGATGGAACTGCGCTCTGCCTCGGTGGTTCCCGCACCGAAAGTCGCCAAAACTTCGCTCCGGAGCCTGCTCCAAACTTCAGGTCGACGGGACAACTCAAAAAAAATCAGCGACAACAAACTGGCGGTGGTGCTCCGCCCGGCCAACATCACATTGAGCATCTGGTCGCGCACTACAATGGGATCGCGGCTCACCTTGACGAGCTCGTACAAAATAGTGTAGGAGTTGGCCAGGCGCTTTTCGAGTTCTTCGGGCGAAAGCAGCAACGCCCGCTGCACAAACGTCATGGCAAACTCGTGTACGTTTTTGACCGCCTGGCGGAATTTCGCCAGATTGAACAACCAGTGGTAGCCAATGGTGGTCACCCTAAACGAAAGATAGTGCGCCACGAACTTGACGTCCTCGTTGAAGGTGTCCCGGCCCTTGACCATGTAGTCTTCTGGATCATAGCCAATGGACTCGTCGCGCAAAAAGTAGACACTTTCGCCAAGGAGAAACTCCGTGGCCGAGTCGAGCGTGAACCCCAGAAATAATGGCTGGATGTCAAACGGCTCGCCGTGGTGCTTTTCAATGTGCTTGACCAAGGTCTGCACGTGCGGCTCCAACGCCTTGACATGTCCTACCTGTTCACGAGTAAACTGCGGCCGCAACATTTGACGGGCCACTTTCCACCGTTCTCCGTCCGCAGCAAAGACTCCATGGCCCAATAGAGGCCGAAACGATTCGCCACGAGGCCCAATGCCAAACTCGTCGACCTGCGACGACAAAATTGCCTTGATGTTGTGCGGGTTGCTCGTGGCCACCACCGTTTGGTTGAACATATTTTGGGAGTACGTGCATCCGGCCTCGTCGAACTGGGCCTTCTGGTAGTCGGGAAAGTAGCCGCTATTGCGGGCCTCCAAAACCTTGCGGATTCTTAGAAGACTGAATCCAGACGCAGGGCCCTTTTTCGGGGGCCGGGCGTTCCATTTGTGCTGGAGATAGAAGGAAACGGCGATCTCGGAGAGTTTCCGAAGCACAAAGGCGGCCACAACAAGGCCTAGAACTGCGGGCCAGCTGAATCCAGGCTGCGAAAGCACTTCCAACAACGCCATTACTGTTTACTATTACGGGGCGGTGATTTGTTCTTAAGTAGTGGTTCATGTGCCATGGTAACCCACTTTAGTACAGGACAAGCACGACGGCTATGAGCACGTCAAAGGAGACCACGCAAGGTCCGAGAGAAAACGCAAAAGGGGTAAGGGGAGCATGACCCTGGTCGTAGAAGTGGAATTTTGTGCTTTTCGAGCTGGTCTAGAATTGTTAGGCTACTGTAGATAACACGAGGAACCACTAAGGCGACTTGAGAGTAATAATACTGCTCGGGGCTGCAGTCCGAGACCTTCTAGAAGCGCGAAAATGATTAAAGATGTTTTCTCTTGCGCCACATGGTACAACAATTCTTGGTTTAACAAGAATGTTACAATAGTTGTGGTTGGAGCCTGTTGGGGACGGAGATAGCGGACGAGCACATTCCATAATTACGAACTCACCGCGCCCCTCCGGTTTTGGGCACGGAATTTCGTAATCCACGCCTGTTTTAATTGGCCTGTCATGGAATTGCGCCTGGTCAGGGGCACGGCGCAAAACAAGTGCAATCTGTAGCATGGTGATAAGGCCGAATATCGCTGCGGATCGATCAGAGAAGGTTCGGGGATGTTTCGGGGCAAAGAGCACTGAATTTGGTAGTACACATTGATCCAAGTTGTACTATTGATCCTTGATCCAATACGTCAATTATCCTGAAAACGAACAGGGCGAAGCCGTGCTTTGAGTGCATAAAACGCGGGCAACCTTTCAACATACCGAAAGCTTCTGTTGTATTGAAAAAAACACCTTCAACGTCGGCAACCACACTAGTATCTTCAACCACGTTTGTGCATTGAATTGAAATCGTGGATCCCTACCAGTGGAACTTTGATTAGAACACTTTTTCAGCTTTGTCACGAACTAGTGCTGTCAACTTGCCATGGGTTCATGAACGAAAGAAAGCTGATCGTCACCAACGAGTGCGTGGTAATGAAATCATTATAGAGGAATATCTTAGGCTTTTCTTTGAAGGCTGGGAAATTCCAAATTTCTTAGGTACCGTAGTCAGCTCTGCCTCCATAATAGAAGGCCTCTCCGCTTCCATCAGAGAAGACCTTATTGCTTCCATCAGAGGAGAGCTCACTGCTTTCATCAGATAAAACCTCAAGCTGTTGTTCAGACCATTAAACAAGCGCTCCACATTCCAGTGAAATGCTCAGACATCACCTGATTCATGTCCATGGATCACATTAGGCGGTGTTCGCCAGTCAGCAATCCCAGTACGACTTGGGAAAGTATTACTGATCTACACTTCTAGTCTTTGCACTTCGTTGCGAAGACTCGACCGCCATCCTGATTATCTTTTACGCGTCTTTAAAGCGGGGACTCTCTTGCCACGGCATAGCTCTCAGCCTGACGCGAAACAACAGGAAAGGTAATGATGTGAAGAAAGCCAAATAATGACAAACATTCTATAAATATATCTCTTCCTCGCCTCTTCTTGGACAAGGTATCGCTGTCCACCTCCACTCTCCAGTTAGAAGGCCCAAAATGCCCCTTCCTCTCCGGTCATTGCCATCTCAAGACTACAAACCCAAGTTATAATCAAAAATGGACAAACCGAGGTCTTAATGTTCGACCAAGCTCAAGTCGTTGACCCTGGTACACAACCATTGTGTTGAACTAGTCTCAATGCCCTCACTTCTGATACAGCTCAATTTCCCGCAATACGCCGCCACAACGTAGCGATTCTCAGCCGGACACCCTTTTCGCCGGGAACTCGAGGTAATGTCCACCAAATAACCAATGTCGTGGCATACATCGCAAGAACCACGGGAAGCATGACAAAGGCGCCCCGATACTGCGAAATAAGCCCAATAAAGAACGGAATGAGGGCTCCTCCGCTGTAGCCAAATGCACTGGAAATGACAATGCTCACCACCTGGATTTTGCGTGGAATAATATGTGCAACGACAGTCATCATTAATGGATAAATGGGTCCAATGGATATACCAGCCAAAGCCACACAAATCCCCTCAGCCACCGTCGATTTGAGAGCCCATGTCAACGACAAGAAAAGCAACGTCAAGCTAATCAAAAGCGTGTTTCCCACTCTTGAGCCCAAGTAGTAGTGTGCTGTTGGAGTGACTACCAATCGGCCAAAAGTAAGCCCGAACCAGTACCCCGAGGCCACATATCCGACACTAGTGTCGTAGTTTCCGCGGTAGTCTCTGATGTATGTCACCACCCAGGCTCCAATGGCAACCTCGGCGCCTTGGTAGAAAAGCACAAAAATACTAATGAGCCATGTGCACTTAGAGCGGACTGCGGCAAATAGCATTTCTTTTCCGTGGTTTTTGTTGGTGTTCTCCGCGTCCTCAGGCTCCACCATAGTGTCGTCAGCGCCTGCAAAAGACACAAAGTTGCAAACCAATGCCAACAGCATGAGCCCAAGCAGCACAAAGTAGAATTGGTGCCACACGTACCCGTGGGCCACAAAAGCTGTTGCCACTAACGGCGAAATTGACGCACCCAACCCGTAGCAGGCGTGGAAACATGCAAGTGAGATCAGCACCTTCTCATAGCGAGAGGAAAAGATGTTAAGCTGGGACCCCGCAATGGAGACACCCAAACCACCAATAAAGAACGCAAAACACACCGCAGGAAATTTTGTTCCCGTTGAGACTATAGCGTGCATGGCAATAGCTAACGAACAAGCCAAAACAAGAGAGTAGCGAATTCCGAGCCGGTGGAGAAGCTCATGGGCGAAAGCCACAAGCAGAATTACGCCGATAGCTCCGCAGATCCAAATCAACGAAACTTCCGAATACCCAATATGGTAGTACTCTTCCATGTATGGAAGAAGCGCACCTGGGGCACCGTCGGAGAAACCTTGGCAGAATGCCCACAAACACGCAGCAAAAAGCCGAGTGATTCCTTCTTTGGTGTGAAAAGTCATGACCTTTGGTCCTGAACCCACGTTTGGCCCATTCAGCCCAATCAGCACATTTCCATCCAGTCCATTCAGTGCAGTCAGTCCAACCAGCTCGTTCAGTCCGTTCAGCTCCCTCGGATTTCCGAGATAGGCCAACTCCAAGTCGCTGCTCTGGTATTCTAAAGGAGGTCTACGTTCCGGCCGTGACACCGAGGGTTGTGGTTTGTGAAGGAAGTAGGACGAACCAGGGTGCTCGACTTCCGGGGTTGGCACCACCGTTTGGGTGGCCACGTGCACGGAATCTTCTTTGCTGCTTTTCTCCATGGCTACGGGGGAATTCGTGGGGCTATTTATGGGGAAGATGAGCTGCCCGATTCGGTAGTCTTTCCGGCCACCCACCTGTCAATTTCCGAGAAATTCATGAGGCGAGGGTTGCGATTAAGAATATCAAATGATACGGATTTTTTTGAGGGCCACGCTACACAACTCTAAAGTACACAACCTTGTCATTTCTGGCATCCAGGCCAATTTTTTATTGACCCTTTTCGTGTTTGGTCCGCGATGAGATATTCCGCATACCGGCGGGGCGACTGTTTCCGCGGACGCCACATATATGGGGCGACATATTCCGCGCAGATCATTCACCCGTGCCCCGCCGTCTGCTGTGGCTCTATTGGAGCTCACCATTCCATTTTCATGTTTTTGTGTTCCAGAATTATAGATGTTCGCTGGGATCCATTGAGAAATAACCCAGAAAATAAGTGCAGAGAATTCTCAAAATCATAAATGCAAGCGCCACAGAAATTTGTTTTGTTCTTTTGGGCAGAAAATTACTAGTGACCCGTTGAGCTTATCAATAATGGAGACTCAAACCAAGTCACGTGACTCAGATTCAAATAGCTGTGCAACTCTGATCTGCCCAGGGTCGAAAATGTGGGGTCGACGCGAGAAGTTAATAGAGTCACGTGAAGCGATTATCCGATTGCAGTTTTGCAACAGAGTTTGTTATAAGTGCTGTCAAGCGTAGATTCTTGAAGCATGTGCTCTTAAATTAACACCCTTAACATCGACAAAGATGATGTCATACTTAGTGGACAATAAAGGCCCTCTTTGTCAGATATAACTACTATCTGTGGGATTGTAAGTAGTATTCATATTTGACGCCGTTGTCGATGTGAATGCGACTCAAGTGTTCGATCTCTTGGTATCTGCGATTCCTAACTTCATAAGTTATTGTGTCTTGTTGTTCAAGATCGTGAATAGAATGAATTGATTTGTCACGACATGCAAATTCTTGGTTGCATGCAAGCGTTCATCGGAATGTGAGGTTAACGAAGCCCAACAATTAATGCCTCAGATTCAAGTCAAACCTACCGAATTTGGAACGAGTTGAATTCAACAATGAGTCAAGAGACTGAATAAAGGTGCATATTCAGTCTCGGGAAGATGCCATGCCGACTTCCGGACAAAAAGGTCCTCAAAAATCGGGCTTCTGAGTGGAATAGCCGGTCTAGATTCCTGGCGTTCGGAATAAGATCTGTCAGCTTGGTCAGACAAGGAGGGGATCAGCCAAAAAAACGATCAATTTTTTGATTGAATAGAGATCCACGAGATCAGAACATACGTCAATCGTAACACCCATCGCACCACAAAACCTGGAAAATCTCTCACAAGCCGTTACCACCCCGAATCTCTATCGTCCAAAAACAAGGAAATCCAGCTCTGCCTTCCATGAATTCCAAAATTCCCAGGTATTCTTATTTCATTTATTTTGCTCCATCATAGACTTTGAAAACAAACTCCACTAAGACTGGAACGCGAAGATCCGCGCCGACGCCCTGACTTGTCACAATAAACCGTCAACAAACTTCTAACAATGAGATCGACAGAAACGCGGTGCAGAGTGGAGTCCGAGCCACGGCGTCAACTGATTTTTTAGATTGCCAGGTACAATGTAGGCATTAGGCTTTTGGCTTGGCTTGCAAGCTCATGCATCAGAAGGAATTATCGGTGCCTTCGACGCAGGGCCTACTTTACCCGAGGAAAAAAAGACGCAGACATAGGTTGTAGGCACTGGTAAACGTGAGCAGCGCTTAATAATCTGCACAGTGAGTAGTTGTGCTTCATGGTTAGCAGCCGGTTAGTAGAAAGGTTAAGAGCTGTGCTCCTATTTACAGATAAAGTAGACCCTTCAAGCGCTCAGAGGTAAGAACATGAGGGGACGGTGGTCTGGTACGACAGATTGGAGACGCGTTGATAACCGAGTTTCTTCTTTTGCCTGTAAAATCAATGGCCTCATTCGGCGATGCAAAGTCCGTGCTCGGAGATTTTAATCACAGGTGGTCTGGTGACATGATCAATCAATTCGTGCAGATAACCAGAGTTTAATCGGGTTTAGGCGGAGTATGCCCAGCACGAATTCAAGGTGCATGGCCAAGAACCGACAACACCGAGCCGAAAATGGAAAAGAGTTCCAGACTTGCGTGCAGCCAATCGACAAGGAGTCGGTGTTGTGGTTTCTAAAGATGGAACTTACTGTTGAAGCAATGTCCGATGACGGCCCGGCAGTAAAGGCGCACTCGGTACCAAGGCTAAAGCTTGTCTGGGGTCTGCGACTGTAATCAATTTTCATTTCTGGAACTGAGAGCTTGGAGGGGGAGCTCCAGGTAAGGTAGCGAAAATGTCAAAGTTCAGATATGCGTTACAGTGTCGATAATCCACCAATTCCGTTGTAAGACACCGAATGCTTTTTCTGAGCGCGATTGGTGCTGTTTCGTATGTGGACTTAACGTTTCGTAATTCATTGTGTCGGGCATCTCCGAGATCAAAGCGCAAAAGGAATGGTTGCAAAGAGCACGTTTTCATCAGCTAAACCATTTGGATCCAGCGTCTAGAATGTATGTCCTCAACGCTGAGGAAAGTGACCTCCGAAGAGAGCCATGCCCGGACAGAAAGATGAGCAACAATTCAAGGACCTAGAAACGCCAGTCTGAGAAGGCTTTCTTGAGTAGAGCTAGAGCCATGACGGAAGCACGATCGATATCAGCTTTGTTTATGAAAATTCTGCGATTGCAATTGAGATCAACATATGATTCCCTCCTCAGCATTCTGATGACTTGCACTAGTAATGATTCAGATGTGAAAAGCAAACAAGTTGAGCATCAGGGACTGGGTTAGCAACGGAGTCTCAGGTTGAGAGAAACCTGGATTGTGCAACGGAATACAACCGGACCGGCGATGACTGAGCGACGGATCATCAGGCGAATACGTCAGAATTACCAATGGAGCCTGCTTGGAAAATAGCTAATACTCCAACTGAAAAAAGTCAGCGCTCTTTAAACAAACCATTACACTAGTCACCCTTGCTCAATTACCCAAACGTAGATTAAGCCGACAGTAATTCCCTTCCAGAACCTTAGCCAAGCACTTCTTTCCGTAACAGGCTCGTCGTCCGACGCTTCTGACTAATTTTCTACGGCAAAGATATTTTGTAGTGCTATTTTAGTGGTTCTGGGTCAATCGCTCAGTCAGAGGTCCAAAATTACCACACGAAATGAGCACAACCAGAGGGCTTGAATCAACATCGGGTTCTTCCAGCAAAGGTGTTTGCAATTGCTCTGTCGCCTTGCAAAATAAGTTATTTTCACGGTCAGGATAATCGTGGTCGATCACCGGATGTTTTGGGCTAGCGTGGTTTCTGGGCACCCCAAAAGGGAACGAGAAAATAGCAAGGCTAATTATAGCGAGGCTAGGCCCGAAATGTCAAGACGAGTCAAGGTAGCGTAAGGTCGGACCGAAGGGCAGAAATTGGAAGGGGCAATGAGCAATTGGTACCACCATATAATCAGGAATCTCCGAACAATCGAACCAGGGACAATCAATAACAGCCATGTTCTACAGTTTGCAGTCAAAAAAATGAACGAAACCAAATCATTACGAAATCAAACTAAACTAGGGATTAAGCGGAGTCACTTACAAGAGCATCATGAAACCGGCCGCAACACCAGCAAATCCGGCCACACCGGCCGCGACGGCACCACCGGTGTAGGTGGAGGAGATGGAGGCGGTGGCCTCAGCAGAGGCCTCGGAAGACGCAGACTCGGTGGTGGCAGCACCGGAAGAAGCAGCAGACGAACCCTCGGCGGTAGCAGCACCGGAGGAGGCAGCAGCCTCGGAAGTAGCAGCGGAGGAGCCCGCAGCAGCGGAAGAGCCCGCAGCAGTGGTACCCTCGGCGGAGGTGGTGGCCCCGGCGGAGGTGGTGGCCTCGGTGGTGGCCTCAGAGGTAGCCTCGGTAGTGGCCTCGGAAGTAGCCTCGGTGGTAGCCTCGGAAGTAGCCTCGGTGGTGGCCTCAGTGGAAGAGGTGGTGGCCTCGGTGGTCTCCTCGGAAGTCGTAGGCGCAGCGGTCGACGACACAGACGAAGAAGAAGTGGTCGAGGTGGTCTCCTCGGTGGTGGCCTCAGCCTCAGCAGCGGCAGCCAAAGCAGAAGAAGCGCTCAGGTTGATGATCCAGTATGGGTCCCAAACACCAGCCAGCGAACAGAGCGAAATGGCCAAAGAAGTGGCCACAGACACATCGTTACCGGCACAGTTCTCGGCAATGCAGCCGGCCACATCCGAGGACCAGGTGGTCATGACACAAAGACATCCAGTGTCCCAGTAAGGGCAAGGAGTGGACGAGGTGCTCTGCTCCACACAGGACTGGGCACAGGTTGGCAAGCTGTCATAGATCTTGTCGGCAAAACCGTTGATCGACGCAGTTCTAGCCACCGAGGGGTAGGTGGCGTAAGGGTTGGTCGTGGTGGTTGCAGACGCAAGGGCCAAGATGGAGGCAACTGGGAACAAAGTGAACAACATAGCGAGTGACGATAGGGTTCAAGTGGGGGGCCACGGGCTATTTATACGGCCATTATGGGCGTGGTAAACAGAGTGGCCGAAATAGGGCGATATTTTCCGTTCGCAGTATGTAAGCGAGGTTTGCACCCATCCTGCAGGGCATGGCCGAGTCGGAAGCTGCGAGATGTACAGAGCTCACAACTCAAATGTGCAGGGCTCACAATACGTAAAACAGGGCGCGGAACCCATCCTTGGCAGTCCGTCGCTCTTGCTCTGACACAATGTTGGCACGTTCCTGCGGCAAGCCGACAGTCTAGAAATGGCTCCTAGTAAGCAACAATGCGTTGCGGGGACAAACCGCCCGCACAGCCGTGCATGTATACGAGGTCGGCGCACGGCCGAAAAGTCCGTAGGCGCTGCTGAGCCATGCGCAATTAAGCGCAACAGGCCACAAATCCGGCCTGAGCCTCTCTAAACCGCTCTGCGGCGCCAAGGCCGGGTATCTTTTTCATCTTTGGATTACATGCAGTTCGATCATTCCGGTTAACTAATTACAACAACGACAAGAGCACAACCACCAAAGCCCCGACGCCGGTGTTTTTGCGGGCGCCACTTCCCAGAGTGGAACTGCCGGACGCAGATGCGGACGACGCCGATCCCAGAGCGGAAGCGGATTTTGCAGACGCAGACGCAGACGCCGATGAGGACGCCGACGCAGACGCCGACGCAGACGAAGACGAAGACTTCGCAGACGAGCTCGTCTCCGACTCAGAAGCCTCGGCACTGGCACTAGCAGTCGATGCGGTGGTGGTCGTTCTCGACTCCACAGAACCCCACGAAAATGGCGACGTGCTAGGGTCAATGGTCATGGCTGCGCCATCGGCGGCCTCGGAGAGATCGGTCGAGATGGAGGCAGGCATCATCCACATGTTTGCGCCTACCTGCGAGCACAAAGCCACCGCCAAGGCGGTCGCACTTGCAACGTCGTTTCCGGAGCAGCTCTCGGCAATGCACTGGGCAACCTGGCCCGACCACTGCGGCATGACACAAAGACAGCCAGTGTCCCAGTATGGACAAGGCGTGTTGGAGGTAGAAATGTCTGCACACTCGTCGGCGCAGTCGGGGAGAAGCGATTTGAGCGGGTCAGCGAAACCATTGATGGAGGCACTTTTTGGCACCGCGGGGTAAGTTGCCCAATTGCTGGCCAACGCCGGCGCAATGAGAGAAAGACAGAGGAGGAGCTTCATGAAAATTTACAGACGCAAAATACCTGCTGCTGGCGGTCTTAAGTGTCATCTCGGTAATACGAAAGCCGACCCGGGCGTGCATTGACAGTCTGACGGGGGCTTGGGGCTGCAGGTGCTAAGATTAGCAGTGCGCTGCGTGGCGTGGAATTGCCAAGCCCCGCGTGGCCAATCAAGACCCGAACCGGCGCCGTGCACACAGGTGCGGCAGTTATCTCTCTGATCAGCAGTGTACCGCCGGCACACAGGCGGGGTGCCGCGCAGAGCGTGATGCACCTATCGCCGCATGCAGCCTGGGCCCATGCGCGCGGCAGGACCGACAGGTGCGATGCCGGACGCTCGCTGCACAATCCCCCTCTATATGCACCACCGGCAGCTGATGCCAAAGATAAAATCCGTCCCACCGAAATCTCCGCTCTATATGCCTCCAGGCCCATCTCCGTTTGACTAACGGTCGCCAATCACCGCACTACTATATCCTCCTCTATTTCGCTGCTCCGCCCTTTTCTTCAAAATGGGCATCCCGTACTACGAGCAGTACTTCGTCGAGAAGGAGCTCAACTTGAAGTATGAGTTCCTTTGCATGATGGTCACCATGTTGCTCCCGTTGATCCACGGGATCCTTTTTCTTTGGATCCCCTGGTTTCTTCGCTCTCGCAGAGACAGTGCTTCTTTGCGCTACAAGCCTTACTTCACCTTTGTCAAGTACTTTGACTCCTTCACCCGGGTTTACAAGATCCTGGTGGGCCGCTACAGCACGTTTGTGCAGCCCAGTCTTTTGGTGGTCTGGGCCATCCACATGGCCGCCAGTTACGGCTTGATCAAGGCCGAAACCTACAAGATCAACTACACCCCGAAGATCTACGTGATTTCCAAGCGAGTCGGTCGCATTTGCATCGGCAACTTGCCCATGATTCTCTTGTTTGTGGCCAAAAACAACGTCATTGCTGCCTTGAGTGGTCTCACGCTTGACAAGACGGTGTTCTTCCACAAATGGCTTGGTCGCTACATGTTTTTGCTTGCCATTATCCACGTGGTGTTGAGCGCAAAGTACTGGCTCGACTTGGATTTCAAGATCATGTTGAAGATTCCCCCACAGATTTTTGGTTTTATTGCTTTCTCGTGCTTGGGTATGTTGAACGTGGGGTCGCTCAAGTTGTTCCGCAACTTTGCCTTCGACTTATTTTTGGTTCAGCACCGTGTGTTCAACTTTGTCATGCTTCTTTTGGCATTTTTCCACTCCAAGGGCAACCGCGCAGCCGTCATTTTGGGTGTCCATCTTTTGGTGCTCGACAGAATCACCAGCAGAGTGTTGGGAATCATCCACAAGAGAAAGGGACCAACCAAGGGCTTGTCGGACTTTGAGGTGTTGGACGACACCACGATCCGCATCTCCATTCCCATTAAAATCCTGAACTCCGACAACCACAAGTGGTGGTGGTGCTTTGTTCCTCGCTACGGCAACTGGAGAGCAGGACAGCATGTACTCTTGAACGTGATGAAGGTTTCATTGTTCCAGTACCACCCCTTCACCATTGCCAGCTTGGCAGACTCGGGGAAAATGGTCATTGTCATGAAGGTGCACAAGGGCTTCACTAGAAAGTTGAAGAAAAAGTTGCAGAAGCTCAAGGAGAAACAGGAGGAGGAGGCTGCCACCCAGAACGAAATCTCGTCTGTCGACGATCACTCAACCGGACAATCCTCCATCTCTGAAACTTCCACCTCCGGATTGGTCAAGAACAAGACCCTGGCGGTGGAAACGTACTCCAGTCCGATCCAAGACTTCAAGGACATCCTCGACCTGTTCTCGCAGCCGGAAATTCTCACTATGAAAGCAGGAATCAACGGTCCCTACGGCGGAGACTACCAGCCGCTCACGAGATTTGACTCTGTGGTGTTGTTCAGTGCGGGTTCCGGTGCCTCCTTCACACTTCCTGTTGCCTTGGACCTTCTCAAGACCATCCAGGAAAGAGAGGCCGTCCAGGACTACTTGTACCGTCCCAAGCACACCGCCATCACCATTGTGGTTGTCATGAAAAAAGTGGCCAACCTCCAGTGGTACGATCACCTCTGGAGCGAGTTTTTGCCCTTTTTGAACGGAGGCAGAGCACACCTTGCAGTCCACATCACTCAGGAGGTTGCTGACGCCAGTATTGAGCCCCACATTTTACAAGAGGAGACCCCAGAGGAGAAAGAGACGCTGAACTACACGGGCTCGAGCTCGAACAGAAGAACTCAGAGCTACAACTCGCTGTATTCTGGTGCATTTAGCTTGGACACTCCCGGATTTTCTTTGACGTACGGCCGTCCGGACTTCAAGACGCTCATTGGCGATTCTGTGAAGCTGGTGTGCTGCAATGAGTACAGAAAGGCGTTTGCATGTCTCGGGTGTGGTCCCGACCTCTTCAACGGAGAGATTAAGATCCAGTGCAACAAGAACCGGTGGGTGACCGGCGCACCGGACATCTACTGTTACACTGAGTCTTTCGGTTAGGCATTTACATAGTGATTAGGTTACAATATGGAAAGGCAAATGAGCGGTGTAGCCCGAGATTTCTGTGCGCAACCTGCACTGTCCGCAGGATGCGCGCTGCATGCGGCTGCACGATATGTCCGATGGGGCGTTGAGTGGATTTCTGCGGGGAAGCGGGGCATCCTAACGGAGAAAATTTCGACAAAAATTTAGACCCTGGTCAGCTAGCCCGACTCTAATGTCCAGATTTGCAGGTGAGCCAACCGAACAATTTGCTCCGGAAATGGCTGGGCGGGAATGTTGCCCGTTCGGGAAAACAATTGCCCGCATAATCCGCTTACAAGGTGCATGATGCACATGGTACAGAAATATTTTATTGCTGCGTGCAACGGATCGGTTCGCCGACCGCGTCGCAGGAGAGAAGAGAAAACATAATCAAAATGACAATCGTGTGCAGATGTCATAATTACACAAGCATACCGGCAACAAGAACCACAAAGCCCATCACGAAAGCCTTTGGCGAGGCGTGGACGGCATTGTTCTCCTCCTGCGTAGAAACCGCTGGCGAAGCGGCAGCGGTCGACTGGCCGGCCACAGTAGGCTTGGCCAGCTCGGCCGTCTTGACAACGGACGAAGTGACAACAGTGGTCTTGTCGTCCACAACAGTGGTGTAGACAGTCACCAGGGTAGTCAACTCCACGTCCTTCTCGCTGGTAATGTACTTCACGGTGACGGTCTTGGTCACGTCACCCTCGACGGTGGTGTAGGTGTCGAACAGCTTGTGCGCGCACTCCTCACACTTCTCAGTGACCGTCTTGGTGACAGTGCCCTCAACAGTGGTGTAGGTGGTGGAGACGTCGGGCGCAGTAACGCACTCAACAGTAATAGTCTTGGTAACAGTGCCCTCGACAGTAGTGTACGTCGAGTACAGCTTAGGAGCCTCAGTAGTCTCGCACTCCTCAGTGACGGTGATGGTGATACCCTTCTCAACCGTCGTGTAGGTTGTGATAGGACCAGTCAAGGTCTTGCACTTGGTGCACACGGTGATGATCTTGGTGGTCAGGTCGGTCACAACGACAGTGACATCGTCAATGACAGTCTCAGAAGTGGACTCTGGGTCAGCAGAAGCGCCCGAAGAAGGAGCAGCAGTGATGTCGGAAGAAGCAATAACTTCAGATGAAGCAACAACATCAGAGGAAGCAACATCAGAGGAAGCAACAACATCGGAAGAAGCAACAACATCGGAGGAAGCAGCAGCCTCAGAAGAAGCACCGGCCTCAGAAGAGGTCACAGCCTCAGAGGAAATAACATCGGAGGATGCGACAGCCTCAGAAGATGGCACGGCATCGGAAGAGGCAGCCACTTCAGAAGATGGGGCAGAGGTGATCGCAGATGAACCGGCATCAGAGGTGGGCACCACAGTAGCCAAGTCAGAGAGGATAGTGGACAAAGAGGCGGCAATTCTCCAGTATGGAGAAGGAACACCGATCGAAGCGCACACGGAGTTAGCCAAAGAAACAGCAACGACAACGTCCTCACCCACACAGTTCTCGGCCCAGCACGAAGCAACGGCGTTGGAGAAGGTTGGGACAACACAGAGGCAGCCTGGCTCCCAGTATGGGCAGATACCAACTGGCTGGTCAACACAGCCTTGAGCACATTCTGGCAATCTGTCGTAGATTGGGTCAGCGAAACCATTAATCGTCGCCGTTCTGGCGAGAGTGATTCTTGTCGTAGTAGAAGACGACTCTTCAGGCAGAGAGGTCACAGCAGGAGAAGAGCTCTCGGTGTTAGCCTCAGAAGAAGTCACCTCAGCCACCGACGACGAAGGAACGACAGTAGCCAAGTCGGAAAGAATGGTGGACAACGAAGCGGCAATTCTCCAGTATGGAGAAGGAACACCGATCGAAGCGCACACGGAGTTAGCCAAAGAAACAGCAACGACAACGTCCTCACCCACACAGTTCTCGGCCCAGCACGAAGCAACGGCGTTGGAGAAGGTTGGGACAACACAGAGGCAGCCTGGCTCCCAGTATGGGCAGATACCAACTGGCTGGTCAACACAGCCTTGAGCACATTCTGGCAATCTGTCGTAGATTGGGTCAGCGAAACCATTAATCGTCGCCGTTCTGGCGAGAGTGATTCTGGTAGTAGTGGAAGAAGACTCCTCTGGCAGAGAGGTCACAGCAGGGGACGAGCTCTCAGCAGTGACCTCAGAAGAAGTCACCTCAGCCACCGACGACGAAGGAACGACAGTAGCCAAGTCGGAAAGAATGGTGGACAACGAAGCGGCGATTCTCCAGTAAGGCGTTGGGACACCAATAGAAGCACAGACAGAGTTAGCCAAAGAGACGGCAACGGAAACATCATCACCCACACAGTTGTCGGCCCAGCACGAAGCAACGGCGTTAGAGAAGGATTGGATGACACAGAGGCAGCCTGGCTCCCAGTATGGACAGATACCAACTGGCTGGTCAACACAGCCTTGTGCACATGTGGGCAATCTGTCGTAGATTGGGTCAGCGAAACCATTGATAGTGGCAGTTCTAGCGAGGGTAGGAGTCGACGTTGTGGACGACGAGTCCGCGGCTGCAAAAGCCGCGATCGAAACGAACGTAAGAAGTTGGGTGATCCGCATAGTCACAAAACCAAGGTTAAGGCGGGGCTGGGAGCGGTGTGCACAATTTATATATCATGCACCGAGAACTCGGCTGCAACACGGTCCGCAAAGGTATTGTTATTTTCCTTTGGGATGGACGGCCGGACCTGCAAAGCGTATCTGTCTGCAGTACTGAGCCTGCAGCGCGTTAGATTGACTCGTAAGTTTTGGGCTCATTATGCACCCGCCACGCATGGCAGCATGCACCTGCAGAAAAAACGCGCGCCAAGCAGTTTTTATCAATTCCATCGGTACCCGATCATTTTGATAACTCCCACCCGACAGTGCCGGCCCGAACTTCGGCTTTGCGGGCGTTTGCGCTCGTTTTTCAGCGGTTGGGAGCGCTCGCATCCAGTTAAGGCGGCTTTCGGTCGATCCCGTCGTGACACATGAAGGACCAATGCGGCACTTACGCTTCCGCAAACGGACTTTTCGGTCGGAGATAGCGGCGGGCCTGATTTTTGGCTCCGGCCTGGAATTTTGGATCCGCAAAGTGTGTTTTTTTAGCAGCCGAGATCACGCATTCGCCCATTGAGTATTCCTGTATCGTCTCTGTCCTGCTTTCACTTTTCGCTTCAAGGAACCGTTTCTGTCCTGCCTTCAGACTCTCGCTTCCAGGCCAGCGCAGAATCAGATTCAAAGGAGTGCGATTGTTCATGTGTATCTCGCGTTAGAATGAACAGGGGGCAGCGCATTGTGTCTCGTGAGCCTGTGTTGTCGTGAATAGAGCAGGGAAGTCAAGACTTGGCGCCCTGCAAGTGCCATAAATTCGTGTATATTTTCGCCCGTGATTTTCCGTGTCTGTTTACGTCTCTGATTCGGCGAGGGCCGCGCAAATTGTGCACTGACTAACTCTCGACTAATTGGGGCCCTGTCCTCTTCATTGTAGCTTGATTTCCTTCCAAGTGGAGAAAAACGTTCAATTGTGCTTAAGTTTGAACAGGGACTCAGTAATGGCCTCAAAATGTTAGTAATTGGGATCGCCGATACCGCCGTCAACCTTACAGACGAAAAAATGTGCCCAGGATATTTTCAGCTTTGCAAAGCAGCCACTCGGAGGATACTCTGCCGATATAGTGCGGATTTCGTCTTCTTTTCCTGTTTTTGCGTTGGCGTCTATTCCCTGGTCTATCCCCTAGCGGTAACCGCCCATTGTTTTCTGAGCCCGACCAATCCTGAGTCCAAGCTCAATCAACATTCCGTCTCAAAGTTAGACTTCCGATACCGGACAGTTTCAGCCAATCACTACTAGTTGTCGATCGTGCCTTGGAATGAGAAAATAGTGGGGAGTTGTGGATCGACCTGAGGTGCAGGTCCGACTACTTGCCGTTTGAGGCCCAATACAAAATAGAGAGTTTTCACGAACGCGGTGGAGAAACCAAACTCGGAAGGAAGAAAATAAAACAGTATGGAAGTCGTTTCACACTTTGGAACCTGGACTGGGGTTCGTCTATGTACAGGACAAACATCGAGAGTCCATGGCCCAAGGGCTGGGAAGTTGGGTTAATGAGCTCAGAGAAGAACAGGATTTGATATGCGATTATAACTGTTTTGAAACTGGGGCTGGAAACCAAAGAAGAGCAGAATTCAGTTAGTAATCACGTTACTTATACAGGCTGTCGGACCACTTACCTGAGAGGGCCATTGGAGCGAACCCAGAAACAGAACAAATGACTGAGGCGAGTACAGATCGGATTTCTGGCCCAGAAAATCGAGGACCTGCCAGAGATATGAGAAACTGTGTTCTCATCGCCGTGTCCTTGGAACGAACGAGCCCACTTGAGAAGTAGTTGGGTGCAATGAGAGCGACGTGAAAACGTTAGTGGAGTGAAAATGGTAGTGAAGATTAAATGGGAGGCTGAGAATGTCCGATGACTTTTGCTGGAGAAAAATTCTCGAAAGAAACCGCTCCGGGTTGAAGCGCGAGTGTGGCTCATCCTCACGTCGGAGAAGTGAGACAGTTCTCCGAGAGGCTTACACATTCATACAGGTCCCTAAAAATTACGAAGAGAAAGCAGACATACGATTGAAGTAATGTATAACTAGGCGCATATGGGAGATGGCAATTAAGGCGAAAGAGACGCAAGTGTGACGGGTTGGGTGGAAGTGGGAACTCATGAAAACACTGTTTTAGCTGTGTTTCACATCTACTAAGAACAAACAATTAATCGAGATCTGTTGAGGGAAAAGTGGTAGAGCTGTGGCTCTTACTCTACAGCCTTATAGTTTTACGATTGAAGCTCACGATACCAAACGGAATGCGATACATTGACAAGAATGGAAAGGGGAATACTTCGTTTCTTGAGACTTCTATCCCTAAGCCTTCAAGAGTGCAATAGAGCTTATTAGATACCCGTTGGGCGTCCGTTAACGCTTTCTCTGGCTCTCTTCCTTTTCTTCACTTTACCTATAAGGTAGCAACCATTCGGAACCCATGATACACGTTTCCGAATCGCCACTGCAGCACCTGAACCAAGCCTGAAATCAATTCTCTTAGCAAATTCATAACAATCCATAGAAGCAACACGGTCCCAAATTCCTATTGAACCCAGGATTTCCCAATACTCTTGAGCCGTCCCCACAATATCCTGCACACACCAGGGCGATCCGAACCAACTCATTGCAACCTCTTCTTATTCTCTGAGTCATGCCCAGTCTCTTCAATCGCTTTGGATCCCGCAGATCGGTCGTGCACCTGCTCAAAGGCATGGTGGCGTCCTCTCAGCCGCTTGCCAGTGCCGCGGGTGTTCGGATCTTAGAGAAAGGCGGAAACTGTGTGGACGCTGCTGTGGCGGTCTCTGCGGCTCTTTGTGTAACAGAACCACCCTCTACGGGTGTCGGTGGCGACTGTTTTGTGTTGTTTTACGACAAAAACGACCACAGAGTGCACGGGTTGAACGGATGCGGAAAGTCACCGCAGAAACTCTCGTTGGACGTAGTCAGAAAGGACGGAATCACCGGTCCCCGGTTGTCGCTCAACAGTGTGCACTCTGTGACAGTTCCGGGGGCAATTGCCGGGTGGTTGGATGCGTTGGAGCTCTGGGGATCAGGCAAAGTGACTTTGGACGACATTTTTGCCCCGGCAATCGAGTTGGCAGAGTCTGGATTCGTAGTTTCGGAGATCGCGGCGGATTTATGGCAGGGAGCACTGCGGCGGCTCATTCGGCAGAGCGGAGACAACGCCCTGGTGTTTCTTAACTCCGACGGGTCGCCAGTTGCTCCTGGCCAGGTCTTCACCAACAAACCGTTGGCCAAAGTGTTCAAAAAAGTTGTCTTGGAGGGCAAAGACGGGTTCTATAAGGGCGACGTGGCAGCGAAAATCGTCGAAAAAGTCCAGCAGTTGGGTGGAGTTATGGAGTTGGACGACTTGGCTGCGCACTCCAGCAAAAGAGTCGACCCGATTTCCCTTGAATTCAATGGAAAATCGCTCTGGGAGATTCCGCCCAATGGTCAGGGAATTGTGGCGCTTTTTGCGTTGGGTTACATCAGAGAACTCGCCAACCAAGGCAAAATCGACTTGGCCAAGTTGGAGCACAACTCGCCCGAGTACTTGAACTTGTTGATCGAGGCACTCAAGCTCGGCTTCTACGACTCCGAGCACTGTGTCACAGACTTGGATTTCCACCCCGAAATTGACATTGCTCGTGTGCTTTCGCCGGAGCATTTGGCCGAAAGGGCCCGTCTCATTGAAAATGGCCGGGTTTTGGCCCGTGAGCACATCGATGCGGCGCCAAATCCAATGTACAAGTGTGACACGGTCTACTTTACTGTCACCGACAAGGACGGAAACGCGTGCTCGTTCATCAACCTGGTGTTTTCCTCTTTTGGCTCGGGAATCATTCCGGACGACTACGGATTTGCCTTGCAGAGCCGCGGAGGCAACTTCAACTTGACAGAAGGCGCAATCAATGTGTTGGAGGGCGGAAAGAGACCTTACCACACGATTATTCCGTCGCTCATCACGGAAGATGTCGCAGGGACCGACGAATTGTATGCCTCTGTTGCATGCATGGGCGGCTGGGCGCAACCACAATCCCAACTTCAAATCTTTTTGAACTTGGTGCTTTTTGGGTTTACCCCACAGGAGGCGGTGGACGCACCTCGTTTCTGCTTGGAGCCTAATGAGGAATTCCGCCACTCTGATGTTGGAAAAGGCTCGTTTGGACCCGTCTCCACTCCCTCTACGATCGTCAGATTGGAAGAGGGAATATCTCAAGAGACAATACAGGCTCTCAAGGACATGGGGCACGTGGTTTCTCCTGTTTCTGGCTACGCACGGGAGGTTTTTGGTCGGGCACAGTGTATCAAGAACATTTCCCAGGATGGCAGAGTGGCCTGGGCAGGTGGATCTGATCAGCGTGGTGACGGAGCCGCAGTTCCGCAAATTTAGAAGTTCTGAAAAACGAGCTGCCTTTTGTTACTCGATTCGATTGACCCAGACATTTTTTTTGATTCAGACATTATTTTGATTCAGATGTTTTTGATCTAGGCCATTGGCTCGGAGATACCATTTGATCACCGTGCCTAATCCCCGTGCCTTGAACCTCGGGTTCGGTCGCCGAAATAGGGAGGTTTCTTATGCAAGCGTCGACAGCGATCGGCGTTGCAGATTGGGCGGCGTGACGTGAAGTTGACGTGGATCTGCCATTGTCTCTAACAGCCAATCACAATCCACTCTGTGTACCAGCAGCTCCTCGCCATTGTTCATTGTTGCAGCAGGCGCATCCCTATTTGGGTAATTGTCCTGTCGCTACCAGCAGGGTCCACCACCATTGTGCACTGACAGGTCTGAGTCACATGAACCTGTGTGTGGGGTTCACGGCGTGGGAGGTCGATCTGTTTTGCGACCATCACGAGGCGTGTGGATTTTCAGCACCGCTAATCCGGTCGGTCTCGACCCATTGAGCGGCTTGTGATTTTCATGCACGAGGATATACATGAGATAGGGAGATGAAGCCGCTTAATGGAGCACGCTCTTGAGCGCAGGCAGTTATTGACATGTGTCGGGAGATCTGCGAGGATGCCGGAAGAGCAGAACCGGTGAATGAACCAGCTCGGAAGGGTGGGCGTATGGCCAATACAAAGTGGTTCAACTTGCCAGAGATAATGAGCCCCAAAACTCAGGAAAATACCCTAGATTCTTCTGAATTAGACTCAACATGAGAAGTCGAGAATCCCTCGAAAGGTAGCCCCAGAAGACGACATAGACGATGATCCAGTGAATGACTCAGAGAACGAACGACCGAGAAAGAAAACCTCGAAAGACCCACAATGGGTTCGATTGACAATTGAAGTATGAAAACGAAGAAAAAGGATTTTGCATGGACGGCCTAACACTTTTGCCTCGATTCAAGTCGATGATTCAGAGCGAGCACCGCCCAGTCATACAAATTCGAGCTCAAGCGGCCGTCATCCCCATCATTTTCATGGTCGCCTTGAAGGGAACCAAGAACACCAGTTCTGGGTGTCCAACAAAATTTACTTCTATATTCATCGGCCATGTCCAGGCACTTTCAAGTGTTCCTGATCTCTGAGCGGAAGAGGGACGGGCTGCTACATCAAAACTACTTTCCATAACTTTCATTGGCATACTAGAAGAGCGCCAGCACCAAGCTCCAGATGTCAATTGTGCCCGAGAAGATCGCAAGCACAAAGTTGATGACGTACCGGAGGTAGGTGGAGTTGCCCACGATGTCGCCCACAATGCTGAGCGCAAGTCCCAGGCTGATGAGCGCGGAGAATAAGCTGCTGGCTGTCACCACGTCGTTCTCCACAAGGTATTTGGCCAAGTTGACGTCGAAGTTGTACCAGCCCGAGTCCACGATGGCGTTGTACACCACGTTGATGCCGAGACCCGACTTCTCCAACGACTCAGCAATGTCCTCGATGTTGGAGTCGGTGCCAATGAGACTGATGATCTGCTGGTAAAAGGTGTCGATTAACGCACGCTTGGCGAACTCCTGGTCCTCCTCCGAGCGCTTGCTCAACTCCTCCAACGCCTCATCCACGGGAAAGTCGTTTCTGCGGAGGAGCTCGTGCATTTCCTCGTTCATGAGCAAGGCGTCAAGGTCCTCGCGCTTAACAAAGCCGAAGAGACCGGTGATTCCGCTGATGATGCTGCCAAGTCCACTGGATGTTGTGGTAGCCGAGGCCGCCGTGCTGGTGGTGGTAGTGGCAGTACCGGTGGTGGTTGCAGTGCCGGCAGTGGCCGCCGAGGCAACTGCGGTCGAGGTTGCAGCGGCGGAGGTGGTGGTGGTGGTCGAACTGGAGCTGGAGCTGCTCGAACTGGAAAGACCGAAAAGGGAGCCGATTCCGCTCAAAACCGAGCCCAAAATGCCGCCCGACGAGCTCAGCGAGCTGGAGCTGGTGGCAGAGGAAGTGGCAGAGGTGGCCGTGGCAGAAGAAGACGAGGTGGAGGACGACGAGGTCGATGACGAGCTCAAGCCGAAAATCGATCCGATTCCGTCCAAAATAGAGCCCAAGATGCCACCGGATGAGCTCGATGACGATGACGACGACGACGAAGAAGAAGAAGAGCTCGTGCTGTTGGACAAGCTCAGCGTCAGCGTGCCCTTGTACTTTTTGATGATGGCCGTGAGGCCGGGAATGGTCTCGTAGTGCGTCAACACCAAGAGCACAATGTCGAGACCCAAGCCAGAGTTGTCAGCGACCTGGAGCAACGTCTTCAAGGTTTTTTCCTCGATCAAGTTGGCCACGAAACGAATAATCTGGGGCTGCGTCAAGCTGTTGGTCGCCGCACCCTTGATCAACGCAATGCCCGCGGAGTTGTTCATGCTCTGGAACAAGAGGGTCAACGCCTTGATCTCTCTCTTGTCCAATTGGCCGTCCAACTGGAGCTGCTCGAGCTCGTTCTCGACCTCACGGATCTGGAACTCATTTCCAACCGCGGCTACGTCCACCGGCAACGCCGAGGAGAATGTGAACAACGAGAGGAAGATAAAGATCGGCAAGTAGGAGAACTTCATCGGGTATACAGAGGAGACTACAAGGAAATTTTGGGCCGGGCGCCATTTATGTAGTGGCGGGCGCGGCTGGGCGGAGACGATTGCCTATTTCTACTGACAGGCCGGTTTTTACCCAAAGCAGATGGGGGACAGATGGCTATTGCTGCTTTGGGTAACTAATTAGTTGGTGAGAACTTCCCAATGGGGAAAGTTCCTGCAGGGTCCGCTGGAGACCTCAATTAACCTGTGCTACATATATGTGGCCCACGCATGGGGAAAAGCCGGCGGGGTGTTTCCTGCGCAGAGCCGGCATGTTTCGATATTTCTGCTTCGAAGGCGGTTTTTCGCCCAGTTGCTGCGTGGAATAATAGTTGCGAACTACCCGATTGGGTTTGGCATGCGAGGCTGAAACTTCCGGAAGGGGACCACTGATACGAGGCGACGAGACGAGAAAGTAGAAGGCGCCAGAAACCGAAGCGGAGCGAGTCAGCGTCGAACTGAGAGAAAGAAAAAAAGAAAAAAAAAAGGGGAAATACGAAAAGGCAGTACGAGTCGTGAGCTCAGAGCAGATATTTTGTGGGATCGGGCAACGCATTGTTCCGCAGGTGCGTTCTAGAAACAGGGTCAATCGTAAGATCCGACCAAGAGCATGAGAATTGGTGACAGGTTGGGAACGAGACAAGCTGCGGAGAGAATGAGCTGAGAAGGATGTTACAAGCACTAAAGGAAATCAGCGTAGTGGAAGAGCACACTAGTTCAGTTAATAGAGCTGTCCGAAATAAAGATGGAGAAAGGAGTAGTAAATAAAGTACGGCAGGCCGGAGGTCATGCTTGAAATACGGCCTTCAGCTCAGTTAAAGATAGGACCACCTCATCTTCCAGGCCCTTTTACGGGTCCCCAACACCTTTTGACGCTTTCCCTATATCCTTTAACTGTTTCCCAATTCCCATCTTACTTTTCAACTCAACAACGACACCGTCATCTTTTTGGGTAATTTTGTCCTCGTGCAAGTGGACCGGACTTGGACCGCAGATCCTCGAAATCACAGGAGTTTAAGCACAACCACCAAATCCGGCTACTGCAGGGATTTGGATCCGTCAGACGAAGAGAAGGTGGATCGAAGTTGGTCCCCATCGCAGAAACCTTAATCTAACCGGTCAGATCCAACAAACTCCATCTGAGCTCGTGATCTCGGCTGACCAAACTGGTAAGACCTTGACCTATTATATAAGGCATGTGCTCAAAATCAGGTGCATGTGGAATTCTACTGAGCCACAAGTTATGAAGGTTGCTCCTCATCCACGCATCTACGAGCTGAAGAGAAAAGCTTTGATTTTCATGGCTCTCTAAAAAGCAAACAGTTGCAAAGCTCTTGAGAGCGTACAGAATCAATCGAAGTTTGACGATCAAATAAGAGTTCGTGGAGGATCGCAGTGGACTAAGAAGAGAAGGTGAGCGAGATTCCAGAAGCTTACGACAACAAAGTGATTGATTCGAATGGAATTCATAAGAACCGAGACCAAATGACAAAAACAGGGGACCCGTAAGTTCATGGAAATCTCGAGTGGCGGTCCTTGGCAACCAATATAATCGGGCTCAAAAGAGTGTGAAGCACACGAGTACGCAAAAATGGGATAAATTGATCAAAGTAAAGGTCAAATGGGCACAAATGAACAGAAACTAGGAGGTGAATCCATTCAGAGGTGACAAGACAATGAAGGAGAGAGCCAGTGGAGACAAGGAACTAACAGAGTAAACGACCACAGAATAAGCCCGGCAATTGGACCGGTTTCCCCCTCTATCCCCACATGACTCCAACACCTCAGTGTTTTCTGTTGATATTGTTAGGAGTTACTGTCCGTCGTCCGATCGCTTCATAGTCTCGACTCTGCGAGACCAGCATTCGCTCTTACTCCTCTAATTCTCTCCTTCTCAGATATTCGATTATCTTGTTTCGCTCTTTTCTCATCCTTCTCCTTCCTCTCATTTTTCTTCTTCTCGCTCCCTCCTCTCATTCTGTTCGTTCCTCTCTTCTTTGTCCATTCTCCCATCTGTCACCTTTCTCTCATCCCTCTACCATCTCTCTTTCTTTACTTATTGCTTCTAGCCCCTCCTAGCTATAACATTTTCATACTATTCATACACAATCTAGATGAGTGCCAACATCGAAGCCACCAAAACCAAAAGCCCCAGCACTCCAGTCCGCACACCAAGTCCAGACTTTTCTCCGTCCACCTGCGACGTTTTGGCATCCGAGATCGCTCCACTAGTGCTTTCACTTCCACTTCCAGATCCAGATCCAGATCCAGATCCAGATCTGGTCGCGGTAGCAGAAGTTCCGCTTCCACCAGAGTTTCCGCCCCCACTTCCACTCGGGTTGCTTCCACTTTCTGCTCCATTGCCAAACCCAGAGTAACCACTCATGGTCGAAGTTACCAGCCCCAAAGAAACACTCGCACCCTCCGTGTTCATGGAATAGGTCACCATACTGACATCCTCCAACTCCGCTACCCACAGCCCACTCACGTCCTCGTAGAGATATCTCGGCTCGGTCATTTTGAAAAGCGGCGCCTGCGTAGCCAGTGGGATTTGCAGAGTAATTTCCTCAATGTCAGCCTTTCTACTAAGTGTTGCTGCCTCGGCGATCGCAACTTGCTGGGTGTCCAAATCCACCACCACGTAGGCCCTTCTAAGAAGGTCCTGGCCAAATGAAATCGGGCCGTTGTCGGTGTCGAAAGTCAAAAAACACTTGCTGTTGTCCTGGTAGACGAACTGACGCACGGGAATGCGGATCTCCTTTCCACTGAAGTAGAACGAAAACACCTTGGTCAGGTCCAAGAGGTCGCAGCTCACTCCCATCCGTTTCTGGTCCGAGTCGTAGGTGCCGTCCAAGTGCTTGCCAAATAAGTCGATGTAGTTTCGAGGAAAGTGCAGATTGACTCTGGACACCTCAAGCACCACCGGAAGACGCACCACTTCCTGAAACCCGGGGCCCGAAAAGCCGTCAAAATTGATCAGAATTTCGTTCACTGACCCTGACGTGAAGATAGGAACCATGTCGATCAACGCTAGATTGCCGTCGTACTTACTGTGGTCCAATGCCCCAAGAAGAAGCAGACCCTCCTCCGTAGAGTTGATGCCCAAGTTGTACGAAAACGTCTGGGTCTCAAACTTTATCCCTGACATTTGCGCCAAATAGCTCCCAGCCACAGAAAGGGGGCTTTGGGCAAAGAGTCCGCCATCTGCAAACCCAAGCCCAAATATGCCGATGGTGTCCGAGTACCAGCACTCGCCAAAAACGAAAGTGTCCGTGTATCCGCCCAACGTTATGGTGTCCTCGGCCCAGCCCCCATACGCCGAGAAGCCGTCGTTTATAAGGAGATACAGGTACGAGTAGTTTTCGGTGTAGTTCCCGAAGGTGATCAGCTCACTGCTGTCGTAACCGCCCAATTTGTTACACGTGAGTGCATCAGCGACAGTAAAGCGCTTATCAAGCATCGAGATGTCTTTTCTGAGCGAGTCTGGCGTCTTTTGGCAGTTCTTGGTGGGAATGGTCAACACATTGAGCCGGCTGTCGAACCAGAGATCGATTTTCTCATTCTCGGACCCAACCTCCACCTCCACAGTATAGATGAAGTTCCTGTTTTCGAGTTCAACGTTCAAGCCATCCCGTTTCGCGAGGTTTGGGTGCGGTCTTTTTTTGGTCTTGAGCTCGACATAGGCTGAGGCCAACGCCACAAAGTACGCCACAAAGAGCATTGACCTTCGAAATCAAGGCTTGGGCGCGTATTTATGCCACCTAGCCGGGCGCGTATTAAATTTGTCTGACGTGCACGGTCATTTTTTGTTCCCCAGGCAGCGCTCGTGATCTTGATTACGAGGTGTGGGGCTGACAAGAAGATTTTGACGATTTTGGAATCCTGACATCTGCGGGCTTCTGTCATTTTAGGTTTCCGGTCGGAAAAGTGAGTTTGGCTCCAGGCCCTTTTTTGATAGCCGTTTTCAACGTCTCTACTGTCGGTCATACAAAACATTCCACCATCACCAATTCGGCTTATCTTGCAGGTCTGCGCTCGTAAATGGGTGGAGCACGCCCGCCTCGGTCAATTATGGGCATGTTCTTTCCTTTCTGAATTTCACTCTCTTTTAGAATTCTATACTTAGTATGGTTTCGATACCTAGTCACCAGAAGCCGCAATCGTATATCAGAGGCTTGAATGAGCGATTTCAGTGGCTATATCGCGTCCGTTTTGGTGTTCTCAACCAATGAGAACGTGTTCCACCGTCTGCGAACCTACCAGTGCACATACCCAAGTCACCGCTTTGATAACGTCTCAAAAACAATGGCGGAGTTTGCGAATAAATGACGAGAAGCATGACTTTTTTTTGATGCTGCGCTACTGTACCTTCTTCACATTCACAATCAGATACAATGGCGGAGTTGGCTAATAAATGACGAGAAGCATGCGTTCCCTGCTGCTGCTCCCCGGTTCCTGCATCACGAAGTAGCTACAGTGCCTCTGGCATTCCGATAAGGTCTTTAAATCAGTATATAGGGTCGAGGACCCAAACTTATGCAAGTATTAGTTCATGATAACGGGTCAAAGAAGTTCTGCAACTTGGTGTTGCGGAACACTCTCATGCCCATGGTGGAGCCATTGGCAAAATCGAATCGTAGACGAGCATTAATGAATTCTTCGTCCACCCGCTGCATCCGCAACCGGAAGAACACGGTGTACAGAACGATGGCGTACACCATTCCCACGATCAAGTCGAGGCGCCAGTGGTGGTCCAAGTAGATGGTCGCCCACCACTGGAGAATCACAAAGCCGAGCAAAAACAACTTTGAGATGGTCCATCTAGAGTAGTACGCCACAAAGAAGAAGCACATCACCGCCATTGCCAGGTGCAACGACGGCAACGCACCAAAAACAATGGGCGACTTGTGGAAACCCTGGGTTACCACGTGCGTTCCCGTGCCGAACGGCGCCCGGGTGAGCCCCGCGGCGTAACCAGGCGTGTCGTAAGTGGCTTCTCCGTCCTCTCCATACAAGGTGATAAACCACGGAGGTGCGTTGGGGAACAACAAGTGAGTGCACACGCCAACAATGTTCTGCGCACCCAATGCGAAAGAAAAGAGCTTGAGGGCCCCAGGGGCGTGGAAAACATAGAGCCAGATGGCGGTGAAAAGCGGCACGCAGAAGTGGCCTATCACGTACGAAAACCACAGCACCATGTCTTTAGGGACTGACAAGGGCAGGGCAAACCAGTGATCGAAATTCAACAAAAACCACAGCGCCGCCAACAACGCCGGCGGCGTCCATACCCAACAGTTGTACGGCCGGTAGGACAGGGTCGTTCTGACAAAGTCCGAGATCTTCTTGTTGATGGCGGTGGCGTTGCTGGCCACTTCGGCGTAGGACATGGCAGGGATGAACTCCAACGCGCCGATATGCGGGTTGTCCTGGAAGTCGCCGGGAGCGGCCATGTCCTCACGCAAGTCCTTGGGGGTCTCATTGTCGAAGGAGGCCATCTCAAAGTCGCTGTTGATGGAGCTGGAGGAGGACATTTCCGACTCGCCAAGCTTCAGGTAGCCGGGGCAGTCGGCCCTGTACCACTTCAAGTTGATCAACCAGGCCGAGCACAAGGTCAAGGCCACGGTGAGCAAACAGCCGATGGGCGACTCCCTGAGGCCGAACATGAAAGTGTCCATGTGGTAGGCGAAGGTGACGTGGATGCGGGGTCTGATGTCCTTGGGGATAAGGCCGGCATTCTTGAACATCAACAACCATATGAACACCGGGGAGAAGTTGACGAAGAAGTTGAAGGGCATCGACACCACATTGCGTTTGTTGAGCCCCGACCAAAAGATACGGGACAACAAATGCAATAGAAACAGGAACGGGGATAGCAACGTCATCACCAAAAGGCGAGGCGACGGCGTCATTTTGGAGGGAACCAGAAAGACTTGCAGTTGGCGTCACCGGAAAAAAAAGGCGGAGATAAACAGGCCCTACGTGGTGCCGCAGCCAAAAAAATAAAAGTGTCCCAGGAAGGAAATCTGGCGTGTGAAGGTACGGCCGGTGCCTGATCTCCGGAGCCAACCAAAATGCTTCCGTCGGCTCGAGCCACTACAGTGCAGGGTCCGTTCCGGTGCTTTTGCTTGAGCTTGCAGCGACCGGCATGACAGACGCCCGCTTTTCTTTTTTGTTGCTGTGACCTCCGATTACGTCAAACATCGCGCGACCTGTCACGTGGATAGTGCCGAGAAGAACACGGCTAGCGAGCAGAAAATAATTCTATCTTCTCGTAGAGTTTGAGATTTCAGCTGTTGACCCATTAGTGTCCTGTCGTCCAAAACCCGAGCGGTAAGCCTTCTTAGCGCATTTCGGATATCGGCTTATCTGCGATCCGATCGCCGAACCGCTTTCCTCCGCGAATGGAGGCTGTGTTGATGCCACCCGTGTTTTTGCGCAGGTCACCTGATCCTCGTGGCCGCAATTACAGTTTTTCCCGGTGCAACCTATTTGTTGCGGGGTGGCGGCTAACGCCCCTGAAGGCGAACATGCATTCTTTTGTTTGTTCTGCATTGTAGGTGGGGCTGTGGGGTTTGAATGGCGGTGGCGATATTGTTCCGGCCGACGCCGACTTAGCCGCAAACTAAATTCTTGACGGGAAAGTCAACTCACTGATTATAGGGGTTGTTCGGTGAAAGCGCTTAGGCGTGTCGGCTATCGACGAACACAATGTACAGGAAAAACATTGGGTGCGGGTTCAGGGGAGTCCTCGGGGAAGTCCAAAGAGCAAAAAAATAAAAAGAAGATACAATGGGAGCTAGGCGCGAGGTATAGGGGAAGACGTCCTGCAGATAACACTGTCGCGCGAGGCTCGGCTCCGGCATTTACGATGAGTACAGTATTTCTCACGAAACTTTCCCTCTTTAAAAAACATTCGCATGTCCAACATCCCAAATTCGTACATACCCATTCCGAAATTCGTGCAGGCCACTCAGTTACAGTCTTCTGCCCATTACAAACCGTAACATCGAGCGTCACCCCAAAACACCTGATTCTGATACCACACAGAGCCAGTTTCATGCGCAGGTATAATGCAAGTTAACGAAGATTCAAGGGAAACAGACATTTGCCATTGCGCACCACCAATAGAACTGATATCGCCCCAGCCGATTGGTCCAGCATCAATCGACCAAGAGTGGGTATAACTGGTCAATACTGTATTCTGCACCTCCGTCGCTAAGGTAGGCGTAGGTGCAATCTCCAATTAGATACCATTTTGACCACCAAATCCCACTTCTGGCGACTTGAGTCTACTTAGTGTAGGTACACTAATTGTCACGCTTTCCAATCGCAGTGTTATTGGATGCCACAACTCGGTATATGGTTTTCGAAATCAGATCTCTGATAACTGTACCAACATGCGAATTCTCAAGGATGTCAGATAATTGTTGATCGTTGATCGTTGTGAATAGCAACGTTTGTGGAATTTGCTTACGCGGCATCGAGTTGCTGGCTAATGGGAGCCAGTACATCTAATCCGAGGTCAGCTGAAACCCCGCCTATCAAAACCAAAATCGTTACTAACCAATAAAGTGGCCACAGCACCGCTAAACGTCTGCCATCAGACTTGTACAAAGCTTGTTCATATCCACAAATATACGCAGCCTTAACGGAATAGTAAAACTCATCGACGTATCCATCGGCTCCACACTGATAAAGGGTGTCGTTTCCCACGCTGGTGATGTTCAAGCGAGCCATTTTATCTTGTCTAACAATATGTTGTTGTTTGAAGCTTCACCTTGAAAACACCACACGATTTCGGAGGTGAAAATTGGGTGGATTAATGACCACAACATAGAGCACGATCCTCAATTTATAATCGACTGACTGTGGGCTTCCTCCACTGTACATGTACATCAACGACAAGCCTGCACGATTAGACGTATTTACACGAGCCTGAAAAAAATATCGATGAGGTGAAGGATTACCAAAGAAGGAGTATTCATAAAGACCACTTGGCCATTGTAAGAGACACACATTGTTCATATTGAGTAGCCAGTCATCAATGCCTAGCAATGTCTCATTTAGAGAACATTTCATGGAGTCTAGACAAAGAACTACTTGAGCTTGAATATTCTCTGGCCTGACAAATATCGTACTTGGTATCTCAGCCCCGCGGATATTCAATCAGCAGCATGATAGTGCATTATCGTCACGGCATTTTGAATCTAATACAGCAAGTTTTTTTTTTTTGGCAAATTTCGTACTTCTCTTCTCGCGCATGGAAAGTTTCGAACTCTTTCGGTGGTTCATGCGTTGGGCCCTATCGGAGTTAGACCTGCAAAGTCCGCTATTGTAGAGAGCTTGAAGAAAGCATATCCCCCACTCCAGTTGTATGCTTCTCATCTATTTTGAGATTTATGGCAGGTTTCGCGTAAAAAATAATCCGAACTCGCGAATGATAGCATTGATATTATGCAATAATTTTGAGGATCCCCTACTTCCCCGAACATATCGAGCCAATCAAATCAGCGCTTCGAATTCCAGAAACTGCAAGGACCAGAGCCACATGGCTTTGTGGCTTCATGGTGACCCAATCAATCCAATGGTGCTTATCTTATGTTATTGCATGCGCTGACCACGAATGTTGAAAGTTATTAGGGTTGGTAACCCAGGCGCTTCCAAAGAAGATCGCAACCGTACAAACCCACCGGGCAACGACAGGAGAGGATATTCTCTGTGACAAGTCCGGCGGAATATCTCTCGATAAGTCCAGCGGAACATCTTTGGACAAGTCCGACCGAGTATGTAACAGGTCAGTGAACGTGCCGCACACGTTGTTCTTGACCATTGATGTCTTATCTTCGAAATATAAAACAAGCACTCCAGTGTGCGCATTTGAGATTTGCTGACATGCGAAAAATAAACGCGTGTCCTGACTTTGGAAATGGCTAATGCGGATTTACACCTCAACGTAGCGAATTTGACGTTGTCAGAAAGCGAATTCGAAATTTTCCCGCACGAACTACAAAGTCACCAGAAGCGAATGTGGGTGCGAACTTTAGAGCGGTCTCTATCGAATTTCCGATCTGGGCCAAGCGAACTCTGAAAGTTGGCGATGCGAATTTGACAATGGTCTTTGCACGAACTCAAATTTCGTAGGGAGGAAATTAAAATTTTCACTTGCGAATTAAGAACTTCACGCGAACGGATCTAGGGATTTGCTTGTGCGAATTCCAAATTGTTTGTGCGAGTTTCGGACCGCAGGCTGCGAATTGGACATCCTTGCTGCGCGAATCTCGGAGTGGATCAGAATCTGTTACAGTATTTCTCAGAAAAAACTCGCAGAGCCAGCTTCCGGTATTCGCACTGATGTATTCGAATTTCGCAAGCGGAAGCAACATTTTCGCCCCTGTCATTTCAAAGTTCGCAGGCGAACGATTGAATCTCGCACACCGTCCTTGCTGAATTCGCAAACCAAGCTCATTATTTCGCGCACGACATGTATTCAAATTCGCGTTCATCTTTGCTCAAATTCGCATCCAGTGAAATTTAATTTCGGTCACAGCTTACTCAATTTCGTACTCGAGGAAAGACAACTACGTTACGCCAAAATTCCAATTCGCGCGTTGCGAACCGGAATTGTTTCACGTGTTTTCGAAATTCGCACCAGGGCATTAACTAGTACGTAGTCCTCCAAATTTAGTTTCGCGCGTGCTGTAACGAGAGAGGTCCCTCTATAAAGGAACAACCCTAGTTTGAGATTCATTTTTGCGTGGATATGCTCCTGACCCTGAAAACCCTGATCGTCCGTATCAAATTCTCGACTATTCGTGTCGACGCTCATGATAAGGTTTGAGAGTTTATTACCTACGCTCACGTCAACACTACTGTCGTATACGTTCTCGTCTAAAGACTAATTATCGCGACTGGAATGTGGATTACGGCGGGCTGGAGTATAAAGACCCGTGGCGCCCTTGTTTAGTTAGCCAGTCAATAAATTTTGTTCACAATCCTTCGGAAAGTAGTGTCAATCTTCGTTATACGTGCTGATCAACAATTCACGATCACATTCTAAATTCGGTTGGAAAAATACAGAAATTCGCTTCCCAAAAAATCGATATTCGCATTTGCAAATTCATTCGTCGCATGAAATATCTCTGAATTCGCAATTCCATGATTACAAGTACGCCTTTGCAAGAACTTGAATTTCGCAAATTGCTCAGCCAAGTTCGCATCCTCACATCAAAATTCGTACCTCTCAAGTTCAAAGTCGTACACTGAGATGTCGAAATTCGCTCTGCTGAATGTTGAATTCGCACAGCGCAACCCACAATCCGCGCTGTTAAAATGTCGAATTCGCACACTACAATCCGAAGTCTTTGTTACCGTACAAGTGGATGAGATTCTGGTCTTATGTCTTCACGAAATTTGATATCACTAAACTCATACTGACCAAACGCGAAATACTAACGGGCCGCAAAATCTCGGGCGCTCTTGTCTATTTTCACGCCTGGAATCAACTCAATAGCTCTGGTCATCTCCATAATCTCACAAAGAAGGCGCGGGCCTGTTGCTTCTTAAGCATTTTGATTTTGTCTCAATCTTTCAACCACGGAAACTGCGTCTGTTTCGACTCATTGGTATGTCGTGGTCATGATTTGATAACAACTAAATAGCACTCATGGATCGGATTGTGAATTCCCGATATGCTTAGTCAAGTGAGCCGATATACTAGGGCCTGACGTTTTCTACCACTAATACTTGTTCAACAATAACGCACTTTTGAATACTTCCAGTAACAGTGTAAGTCATTTAATCTGCTTTCTAGCCCAATTCCGAAGCTTGAAAAATGGCTCCTTTAAAGAGAAGGCGCGTAATGTTGCCATTTCAACAATCGGCCGTGGTGCTGCCCAACTGAGCCATGCATGCCATGTGCTATCTGTACCCCTGTGATAAACTGAGTAGTTAGAGTAGTTTAGGCTTTGCACCCCATCCAATACCTTGAAAACGCTTTTTGCGTACTCTTCGGCCGAAATTCTAGACCCCTTACGTGTCTGTCGAGCTGCAAGCAATTCCTCCTCACAAACACGGTAGTACGAGTCGCTTTTGAGAAGAAGCGGCTCTCCAATCTCCGTGGCCACTCCTCCCGTGATCACATTGACTACCCGAACACCAAGTGGCTCTACCTCGACGGCTAAGGTGCTTATGTAAGCATGCAAGGCGCCCTTGGATGCCGAGTATACGCTCAGAAAGGGGAACGGGTTAAGTCCAGCTGTTGATCCTGTGAATAAAATAGTACCCTTGGCGTTTACGATCATGCGAGAAAATTCTCTAACCATTCGTATTGGACCAAACACGTTGACGTCGAAGCACCTTTCCATTTTGTAGTTGTCGACCTCTATTGCCGGAGCGACACATTGGGCACCTGCGTTGTTGAATAGAATGTCAAGTTTCCCTCCAGAAACCTTGGCCACCATTTTGGCTGAGTTGCGAATGCTCTCAGTATCACAAACATCCAACGGTAATGTAACTATCCCGAGCTGTGCTAGCGGCTGCATCTTCTCCACTCTTCTTGCTCCAGCAAAGACCACATATCCTCGGCTTGCTAACTCGGTTGCGAGTGCATAACCAATACCAGAGGATGCTCCAGTCACAAAAGCGTATTTTTTCTCGCTCATTTGGAGCTTCTGCAATCGATATCGGCGGGTGATATAAGTCGATCCCCGCCGAAAGTTGGTGGGGAATTGGTGGGGGATTGGTGGGAGAGTCCATCTGCTACTGCCAGAGTGGAAAGGTGTGGGGTTCAGCGGGACTGGGAGGGGTAGCTGAGAGGAGACATGCATTTGGTTTAATGCAGCCAAGAAAGGCGGGGTGCTCTGTGCCTTGTCTCGTGGATCTTGAGCAGGACCGACATCCCCGGATCTACGATGTTCAACGAGGGTCAAAGCCGATTTTGGTGATGGGCGTGTTGACAAGATATTGTGGCCATTCCAACATTTAGAATGTTTGAAGTTGGATTGAAGTTCAATTGTTTGATGTACAGTTAAGCTTTAGATTGCCATACACCACAATTCGATCACACGGAGGAGCTTTCGAAGAGTCCACCATAACTCAACCAGGGGGAAAAGGAGGACCAACCAGATTTTAGGGCACATTCTGCATTCGGAAAATTAGCCTAGAAGTTTTGTTTTAATGGTGATTATAAATCGAGAAATACGAGCGAGGCGTGAAAGTGGCGATGCCAGCATCAGGCAAAAGGGCCGTCAATGAAAGTAGTGTAGCCGTGCTTCAAGAGAGTATTCCCATTAACGGCGTACTAAATCAGACACGAGACACCGGGGCTATCTCTGTCAAATCAACACTTTCCTTTGACTTTCGAGTGTCGATTTCAGAGGTTCCGATCAATGCATTCCGACCAGCGTTTTCAATGTAGCTAACATTGTCACCAAAAACAACCGCAATCTCCTCGAGTTGCAAGCCTTTCGTCTCCGGGAAAAAAAAGTACACGATGGCGATCTGCACCAACAACCACACGCACCACACAATATAGTACTTCCACTGTATGGCATCCATAGCAATGTTGTTGACGTAGTTGTTAAAGAGCGATGCAGTGTTGCCGCTCAACTGGTACAATGCTGCACCCTTTCCTCTCAACGAAAATGGCAAAATCTCCATGACATAGGTCATAGCAATGGGTGTGGCAATGTGGTAACAGCCTTGGTACAAATAAATCATTACCACAATAGCATTTCCGAGAGCCCGATCCTTGAAGTGTCTTTGCTGGTTGGTGGCTGACAAAACGATCCAGATGACAAAGAAGAACGCCATCGACCCGTACGAGATCATAAGCAAATGAGTTCTCTTGAACCGGTTACACAAGATAGAGGAGCCTATTGCCCACACCAAACCGTAGAGGGTCAACCCGATGTTGATTTTGAGCTTCTCAGTGGTCTTGGTAAAGCCAATGTTGTTCAACACAATGTTCAAGTAGTACGAGATCAACGCGTTGCCGCAGAACTGCATCATGGCGGGAAGTGCCAAGTTGATGAACAATCTGTGCATGTTGGACTTGGTAGCGATCCAGTCCTTCCACAACGAACCGCCTTTAATCTTTTGCATCTCGATGGCCGCCTTGATCTCAGAGAACTCAAACTTGACTAACAGACTGTCGGGGTCGCCAGCTCCGTGGTATTTGGTGAGCATTCTGAGTGCCTTGTCTTCCTTCCCCTTAGATACCCAGTACCGGGGCGATTCCGGACCGAAACCAACAGTGAGACACGTGAAGATCGGGAAAACCACCTGCAATAATGAAGGCAACCTCCACGACCAGTTGTTGTACTTCATGCTTGAGTTGTAGGGGCCCCAGGTGACTAAAGCCGCAACAAAGGAGCCGAACGGAAACGAAGCCAAGAGAAGACTAGTGGTGACAGGCCGTTGGCTGGGATATGCACACTCGGAAATCAAAGGACCCGCACCGGCGGCAGATAACCCGACACCTACCCCAAGAATGAATCTTGCGGCAAGAAACATGCCATAGCTGGTAGCTGCACCTTGCAAAACTCCGCCTAAAATGTTGAGAAAGGCACCTACGCAGACGGTGACACGTCTTCCAAAGTATTCGTTGAACAAGACGGCGAAAGGCACGGCGATCAAGGAACCCGCAGGTACTCCCACATTGAGAGTTCCAAGAGTGCCTCCGCTTGGGTTGTTAAAGTAGCTGGTCCAGCTCGGCAAAGTCTGTAAGTTGTTCATCATGGTCGAGTCAAAGCCTGAGTTGACAGAGGCAAAGATCGCTCCCAACATGTGGAAGTTCAATTTGAGAATATGAGGATACTTCCACCATGGTTTGGTCAAATGAGGGAGAACCTCATCGATCAATTTTGTTTCTTCTGCGTGTTCCATCTGAATAGCTGAGTGCGAGGATGATGACCACAAACACCTCAGTGTGTTTTTATATTAGGCATTGAGCCTGCCAAAATATTTTTTCACCCCACCACCTCAGCTTGACCGTTTGCAGGTTGAGCTCCACCCCACAGATTATGCGTGCTGACACGAAAATTACTGCACGAAAATTGCTGCACGACATTTGTGCACCCCTCCCCCCACCGCTGGGGGATGACGATCAGGCCTGCATCGAAAATCCTTAGCACATCATAATGCAGGTATGACAGCTGTTTGACAGTAGCCGCTACTACCAAATGAGTGTTTAACCCGTCTAGCAGAAAAAAGTTATCAGATGCTTGAAATTCTCGTGAACGTAGTGAGTGTACGAAAAAGATAAGGCTTTTACTCGTATGTCTCTGCGTCTTCGGTTGCGAACGGACTTGCATATGCATGGGTAACACGTCGGCATCGTTCTTCACGTTTGTAGCATTGAGTCATTTTTTTTGATGGGGTAGTGGTGGGGGTGGTGTTATACACGCAGGTCAAGAATACTGCTTTTTAACGCTTCAGTTCGTCCTCTGAAGTGTACCAACCATTCGACAATGGATCACAAGTACAGAGACCTCTACCAAAAATTGTACGGGGAGTCACCCGTGGCTAAAATCTGGGGCGTAGCCGAAACAAGATTGAACGATCCCTTCCCGCCAGACATGATGCCCGAGTACTCTTTCTTCGACGAAAATGGCTATACTTGCCGTGACATGGAGTATTGGACCTGTGGGTACTTCCCTGGATCAATGTATGCATTGCTTGAGCGAAGCAAAAAGTTTCCCAGTCAATTCCCCGCCGACAAGTTGTCCGTGGAGCTGCTTGAACGTGGGGCGAAGTGGTGGGCTGAAAACTTGAAAAAGGAAGCCCCCCGTACTGACACCCATGACTTGGGTTTTATTATTGCGCCAGTTTTCATCCGTGAGCACCAGATGACCGGGTCGTCTGAGTCGTTGGACATTCTAGTGACGGCTGCAAATGCATTGGCCAGTCGTTTTGACGAATCCGTTGGCTGCATCAGATCCTGGGACGTTGCCGTCAACAAACGCTACAATTTCTGCGACACCACGAAGGACTACTTGGTGATCATCGATAACATGTGCAACTTGGACTTGCTCTACTACACGGCCGCCGTCACCGGGGAATCCAGGTTCTACAACATTGCAACGAAGCATGCAAAGACAACATTGAGACACCACTTCCGTGACGATTGGTCGTGCTATCACGTGGTCAACTACAACCGTCGCGACGGCTCTGTGATCGCCAAGTTCACCAATCAGGGCTTCGCAGACGAATCTGCGTGGTCCCGGGGTCAGGCTTGGGCCATCATGGGGTATGCTGATGCTTACGGCTTCACCAAGGACGAAAAGTTCCTTGAAGTCGCAAAGAAGGCGTCGAAATATTTCTTAGATCGGCTTCCGGAAGACGGCGTTCCACCTTGGGATTTCACTGCACCGAGCACGGACGTCAGAGATACTTCGGCGGCTATGATTGCTGCGATCGGACTCTTGAAGATCTACGAAGTTACAAACGACCGCTCGTACTTGGAGCATGCATTGAAGTTGGCCCAGGACTCAGTTTCTTTAGGCTACAATCCAGAGTCGGCGTTTCGGAACGACGGGACGGTGGAATTGGGAAAGTATGAGACTATTCTCAACTATGCAACCATCAACAACAACGATGACGCGAAACTTCGTCTCGCAAATCACGGTTTGGTGTATGCTGACTATTACTTTTTGACGCTTGGTAATCGCTTGTTGGAGTTGGGAGTCTTTGTAATCACTGACAACAAAAATATGAAACTTCTGTGTTAAAAGTACTGTTAAACTCAGGCAATCGTATACAGGATCTACACCCAATGGAGAGAGTACTTGGTTAAATGTATTGTCTCTCAGTTGGGGAAAGCCTTCAGATGTGCACTAGTTTGTTAGATCAATGCTTACTCTTCATGGCATAAAACCCCAGTATATATAGGGGCGAGCCAACGCCCCTAAGGAATTATTTGGGCCACATCTTGCATAACTCCGATTAGTGAAAGATTCTAACAATCAGAGAGGCGTGGCTGTCCTCCATTCAGAGGATAGCATTCTCAGAACTATGAGACGCCTTGCCAAGCCATTGTACTTACTGACGCCCAGATCTGCTCTGCGTCTTGCTCTAGTAATTACTTTGTAGTCACTTGGGCGTCTTAGATTCCCTCCGTGTCACCGGAGATGTCACTTCTCAACCACGAGAGCTCACGTGCTTAACGCTCTCTGTTCATAGTGTGATACGTTCCATCTGAAGACTCATGGTAGTGCAGTGTACAATTCTGTTCTCTTATACACTTTGTAGGCTATACTGCACCCACATCTCAACAAGTACTGTCTCCTGTGTAATGTACGCAACTCAATGATATGGCTGGTGCTTTAAATCGACCGTCGATCCACAATTGGCCTTTGTTGCGGATCCTACAATCTAAACATTCGCCTGATTATCCCACTGGGACCGGAAACTAGGGAGAAGTATGCGTTTTAAGGAATGTCATGTCCACATTGCGTTCCAGCTGTCGGTTCCACAACCGCTTACCACACTTTGCCTTACTTTGAGCCAATGGGCTCGGTGGTACAAAGCTAAATTGACCGGGTGTACATGGCCAGTGTACCTCTCCGTACGATCCCTCTACTGAGACAAATATGCGCATTGCGCACTCCGGAGTAGTTGCTAATTCCCATCGCCCTGCTATTTGTGTCACCTCCCTCATTACCTAATCCGTCATTTTTACCAAGAGCTGTGAGCAATCTGTAGACGGTTGCCGAGAGAAAACGGATACACTAGTCTGGGGTAAGTATCAAAAAAGGCTACGAGGCAAATAAATTTGTGGTTATGCGCAGAATGTAGGGCCCCATGTGATCACGGATTAATTGTTCGAAGGAATGAGGTCATACGTTTACTTTCTACAGGGCGTTTTGCAGCCACATGAGGATGCCACAAAAAGCGAAGTCTTGTTCGTCAACATTCTCCTCTCCGAACCACTATTGGAACTGGGTTGCTAAATAAGTTCGATTCGATACACCAAAAGAGGTCAAAAGGCCACAAGCTGTAAGATCTGAGGTACATAAACATATAGAGCGTACAAACTCATGTAATTGAGTGGGTTTATTGCTACCTCATATTCCATCTTACTGTTGGATTTTAGGCTCCGCTTGTGTTTTAATTCTCCCTATGAGAGGATTGTCCATTGTTCATTAATACACTTTCTATGAAAGACACCTTCTACTGGGAGAATACCACTTTCTAAATTTCCCTCTGTTTTACATCGGGACAATGGATATTTCTACCTATGGAGAAAACTCTTCGCCTAAGCCTCGTTGGACTTCTTAGGGCTTGAGTCTACTCGATGCCTTGAACTCACGTGACTCGTGATTCCAACATTGCCAACGTATAAGATATAAACAGGAAAAATGAACGCGGGATATGTAATTTCAATTCAAGTTTGAATTTATCTGTTTTGCTTTTCAAACAGTCGGGCTTGCTGAAATCGGAAGCAGCGCCTATTTCCGAAAACCCATTCTTATATAGTGTGGATAGAGGCCTTGATAGTGAGTCCGTACGTTGCACGGACCTTCTATTAAGAGCTACTATGCAGACATCAGGCCACTCAGGGTGACCTGATTAATGAGAAGAAAGTTGGACCAGAGGATCGCTTGTAGTATTAGATGCTGTGAGGTGCACTACTCATGTGTGCACACCTATGTATATGCACAACTACATGTATGCACAACAACAAGCATATTTCTGTCATGGGAAACACTGAAGGATAGTCTCTGGACCTTGAAAGTTGGATAGACGAGGTGGCAAACCTCAGACCATCTTGGATTGGCATTGGCATTGATGGGCGTAATTGAAGGTCCACAGGCGAAATCAGAAATTTACGCGGGCGAATCTGGGGAGTTGCCTGTGCGAATTCCAATTTGACTGTTTACGAACTTCGGATTGTAGTGTGCGAATTCGACATTTTAACAGTGCGGATTGTGGAATCCGCAGTGCGAATTCAGTTTTCAGCAGAACGAATTTCGACATCTCAGTACACGAATTCGAACTTGAGAGGCGCGAATTTTGATGCGAGGATGCGCATTTGGCTGAACAATTTGAGAAATCGAAGTTCATTAACAGGCGTATTTGTAATCATGGACTTGCGAACTCAGAGATTATTCATGCGACGACTGGATTTGCAAGTGCGAATTTCGATTCAAGGGGAAGCGAAATTCTGTTCTCTTCCATGCGAATTTGGAAACGCGATCGTGAATTGTCAATCAGCACGCGCGAAACTTGATCGGGAGGACTGCGCATTCTTTAATGCCCCAGGGCGAATTTCGAAAACACGTGCAAGAATTCCGATCCGCAACGCGCGAATTAGAATATCGACGTAACGAAGCGTTTTTCCTCGAATACGAATTTGAGTATTCTGTGCACGAAATTAAAACTCAGCGGATGCGAATCTGAGCAAAGCTGAATGCGAATTCGAATACACGCCGTGTGCGAAATAGCAAGCATTGGTTGGCGAATTCAGTAAAGAGGGGTGTGCGAATTTCAATTCTTCAGGTGCGAACTTCGAAATGACAGGGGCGAAAATGTTGCTTTCGTTTGCGAAATTTGAACACGCCAGTGCCAATACCGGGAAGTGGGTGTGCGAATTTTTTCTGAGAAATACTGTATCAGATTACTGAGAGGCTTGGAGGGAGGGGAATATAAAGAAACGAAAATCAATAAGAGGAGTGAAGAAAAGTTTGGGAAATAAGAGGAAAGAAGAAAAATGTTCGAGAAATAAGAGTTTGCACCTGAAACGAACAACCGAGTATTAAGGGTGCAATTGGTGGAAACCGACGTGGATGCACGCAATCAGGTCTTGATTTCGAAGTCAGAATCTAAGATTTTACCTAAGTTGAAACTGCCTCGAATATTTGCCATCGTGTGACTATGGAGTGGCACGATGTGGAGATCCGATCAAGATCTGGAGTACAGGCGACCGTCAGTGCGACCAGATTCAGTAAAATCAATTCTAAGAGGGTATAACGAAGATTGACACTACTTTCCGAAGGATTGTGAACAAAATTTATTGACTGGCTAACAAAACAAGGGCGCCATGGGTCTTTATACTCCAGCCCGCCGTAATCCACATTCCAGTCGCGATAATTAGTCTTTAGACGAGAACATATACGACAGTAGTGTTGACGTGAGCGTAGGTAATAAACTCTCAAACCTTATCATGAGCGTCGACACGAATAGTCGAGAATTTGATACGGACGATCAGGGTTTTCAGGGTCAGGAGCATATCCACCCAAAAGTGAATCTCAAACTAGGGTTGTTCCTTTCTAGAGGGACCTCTCTCGTTACAGAGGGTTAGAAAGGCATTATCTTTGTTTTGAACTCCGCGAGGCCGGTTCGAGTTTGCTTTTTTGATCAAGGTGGGAATATCCGCTTAAAAACGTAAGTGATTTAACTTGGATGTAAAGGAAAAACCGATAGAGCATCCTATTGTGGGTACATCTAGTATCAAGTGTGAATGAAAAATACGATGGTGTAGTAGAACGGTTGAAGTCATGGGAGACCTCAAAGCACCCAAATCAAACTATGTGGCGCTTTTCATAAAACCTCTTTAACTGGAGTTATTTTGGAGTTATTTGTGGGGTCTCTTACGATAATCAGGGGTTTTGCGTGGGGTTTGTTATGATAATTTGTTTTTGTGGGGCCAGCGATGATTGTCAAGGCCATTGAGCACCCCACCCAAGCATTGGCCGTCTTATAATAATACTACGTCTTGGCAGACCACCTCAAATTATTTTTCTACTATCAACACTGTTGGACAACAAAGCTTATCTTCCACCATCTCTCCCTCTTTTTCGGTGCAAGTTGTTGTGTCCGCTGATAATTACCGAGTGAAGACCGCCCCCACCAATCGATAGTGGAGTTCTGGACTACCCCGCTAAGGACCGGCGATATATGAAGGAAATGATCGATTGAAGGCCATTTCGGGCGACCCCACTTGCCTCCCCCACTTCGGAACGGCCCCGCCAGCGCGGAGCAACTCCGACACTTTCGGAGCCACTCCGCCGGGCTAGAATGGTCGATTTCCGAGGCAGAAAAATGTTTGCCTAATCACCTCTGCCCAAAGATGCGATCCATGTTATTATTTAATTGAAATACGATGGTTTACGTCTTTTATGGGCATTTCAAGGGTGCAGTGAGGGGTTATTGTGCGCGGGGAGAATCGGGCGCCGAAGAATGAAGCATAAAAATAATCCGGATCGAGACCCCACAGGACGAGCAGAAAAACGGGAGTGTTAAAAAATCTTGGACTACGTGGACGTGCAAGCCCGGACAACTTCGGAGTTGACTCCGAGATCGTCCGCGAAGAAATGTCGGCCAATCCACGCGCTTTATTTTGGTCTGCTCGGTTTTCCCCTGGCCAATAAACACCTGTCAATTTGCGCGGACAATCCTTCACATCTCCGAACCAAAAAAAAAACAGAGCAAAGGGAAAGAAACAAGAACGAAACGAACAAGAAAATAAAACCGAAGAGACTAGCAAAAATTAAAGAACAACTGAATAAACCAGCGATGCTACTTTTCGACACCCGTGCACCGCGCCCGCGGCGCCCGGGAACGGCTCGGCCAAAAACCCGTGCCTCCCTTCCGGTCGCGCCGGGGTACCCCAGATTTCCCCAGAATAAAACCACCCGAGCATCGCCTCATCGCCATGACAAAACGGCTCACTCCGCAGGAGAAAAAGGAGCGCAAACCGGCGCTGCGAGCCTGCACATTCTGCCACTCCAAGCACCTCCAGTGCCTGAACACTCGGCCCTGTCAAAACTGCATCAAGCGAAACATCGCCCATGAGTGCCAGGACGTGCCTCGGAAACGAGCTAAATATATGGTGAAAGTGGAGTCGGACGCCACCCTGGAAACCCCGGGCGACGATCTGTTTTTGGAGCCAATTCTCCCGAAAGACGATCTACATCACTTGACCTACTCCATCAGTCCCAAAGTGGATCCGGTCGGACTCGGCCCCTTTGACCACCGGCGAGATCTGTCGAACCTGACGCCATCGACCAACACCACCAACTTCAACCTGAACTTCTTGAACCAGGAGTACATGATGCTCGGTGACCTCATACTGAAACCGCTGTCGCCGTCATCTTTTGACGTTGCATCGGCGCCTCCGCCGCTTGTTTCGCTGGATTTTTTGGACATTGACCCGGACCTGAATTCCCGGCCTTTTATTTCGCTTGGCGACGCCCGCGACGACGAAGTTCGGTCGCAGGACTTCAACTTCGACATCAACGCCTCCGACAAGCCCCAGTACGTGTCGCCGCTCATTTCACACCACATTTACCAGACGGTGCAGGACATCTACTCCAACAAGGTCATTAACTTCGACTACCCGCTGAGCTACCACCTGTTGACGTTCTTTTTGCGGACTCGGTTTTCCTTCCACAGCAAGGACCTCTCTGCGGAGGAGCGCGCGAGAAAAAGACAGAACCTTCTAATCATCCTCAAGTTGATTGCATCATACCGTCCGACCTTCATCAGCGCCCACAAGTCGTTGTTCCAGCCGTTCGACTTCCAGTTCTTGGAAATGTCCTTTCAGCGCTGTCTTTTGGACTACGAAAACCTCTCGCGCTTGAATGCGTCTCCAACCATCATCTGGCGCCGTACGGGCGAAATAGTGTCCATGTCCAATGACTTGGTCAACTTGCTTGGGTTGAGCATCTCCGACGTGCTTCTGAAACGCACGTTTATCATGGAGCTCATGTACGACGACGAGTCCATCGTTGAGTACTTCCGGCTCTTCAAGTCCGTTGCTGTGGGTAACTTGCACCTGACCATTGTCACGAGATGCAAGCTCATCCGGAAAACCAGCGACTCCCGAATCGCCAACACGAACACACTGTTGCAGGACGTGGACTTCATTGAGTTTTGCTGTGTGTGGACGGTCAAGCGTGATTTGTTTGACTTGCCCATGGTCATAGTGGGACAATTTCTTCCGGTATTGCCAACGAGTGACGGGATGCGGACGTACTAATATTTACGAGTGGTGGGAGAGAGTGATAGAGTGCTCGAGGTTTGGGAATTACTGGTTTGGGTTCTTGTGTGCTTTATGTGCTTGTGTGCTTGATGTGCTTGATGTGCTCGATGTGCTCGATGTGCTCGATATTCTTGATGTGCTTGATTGAGTGCATAATAGAGTGAGCTTGATTGACCGATATATCATCGACAGTGCTATCAATTGACCGCTGCTCTGGTGAAATGCGACCAAGCGTGCGTGAACAATGGAATTAAAGCACTCCGCTCTTTCCCGGGCGAGGCACTCGAAGGTAAATAGCAGGTCTAGGCTGGGTTATAGATAAAAGTTCAAAGCGAGAGGAATTAAAACCGTAGAACGGGCTACTGCCAAGCTCTTTGAATGAAAAAAAGAGATTGCTGTGCTGGGCTATAATTTGATTGCCTGTTGAATGTTGAAGCGCAAGTAATATCACGAGAACGACAAACAATGAGCACGGCTGAATTTGGAAGTAGCCTGGAAAGCTGACATCATCAGGATTAGGATCAATTCAATTTCTGACTTATCTGGTGGTTGATGGAGTCGCAGAGTCGGTGTCCTTCGGAAACAGAGCCGAGATTGTACTGGAAGAACCCATCTTAAGACTCCTCCGAATTCGCAAGTAATTGTATCGAGCATAGAGTTGAGAATATGCTTAGAAGTTACAATTCTCATTGCAAATGTTCAGCACACAAAACTCAGAGAGTGAAATTAACAGGAATCGAAACTTTTGCAAACCGCGATTTTCCGTAAAGGAGACCAGGATTTCACCGTACATACAGCTAATCCCTCCAAAATGACTCAAAATCAATTTCTTCCAACTTGCTTACACGACTCCTATATAGACCTTTTTTCTCTCCTACACCTTTCTCCTTCTCTTCTCCAACTTTCCCTTCAGATGATCCGATAATTCGCACCCGCCGTTTAATCGACTCCCCCAGATAATTAATTAACGCTCTCCGCTTCAGTACAGACTCCGCTCAGACTTCCTTCAATTCCTAAACGTGGTCAGATCTTGATCATGCCACAGAATCCAGTGGTGCCACCCTGTCACACCACCAGACTACCTGCAGTACACTCCGCAGCCGCGCCGGTCATCAATTAATGGGGTTTCTCCGAGTGGATGAAATGGCTTGACAGAGACAAAGAGAATAGAAAGAAAAAACAGAGAGAAAAGGAAAAAAAAATCCACGAGCTTTTCCCGAAACTCTGGAAAAAAAATCGGAAAAATTCCACCCGGAAACGTACCACACCTTACGTATTGTCAGTTCACCAGGTGGAGTGACTTTTCGTTCCCCCCACCCTATAAAACCCCCAACGACCCAAGTGAAAAATCATTCTCATCCGTTTCACACATCCGACATATTCCAATGAACCCTAAAACTGCTCTTTTCGCCGGAGGCGTCTTGTACTCTGCTGGTGTGGTGTACATGTTCACCAACTACTACAACAAGTCGTCGTTTAAGAAGATCTACGTCAGCAAAGACAAAGCGTATGAGAACGTCAAGCTTATGCACCACCCATAAGCAAATATAGTTAATGCATTACGAACACCGAGATAAGTGTAGAAATCAAAGAAGTTGAGTAGTAATTGATCCACCATCTGTCACCGGAATGTACAGTCCAAAGGCCAGAGAGTATTTTTTACTGATTAGAGTTTGTCCCAAATAGGAGAGACTCCCGATCACGTTGGGAACAAAGACAAGATTTTATCAATTTGTTTGACATCAATCAATGTGTTGAGAAAGAAGTGACTACTTGTGAGGTGAAACGAGAGCATTCAACAGTTCGATTTCGAGCTCAAGAAGTTATTCACATGAGTGATTTGCCTTTTTTACTGAGACCTAGAGGCCAGGTCATGATAATCTTGTGATTTCGGCCGTGATCCAAGCTCCAGCAATATTGCTCTGGATCCGCATTTTCCTAGACCTGAGCAAGAAGAGCACGATACTCCTCGACAATGCTTTCCTTGAGACGGAAGACAGGCTTATTTTATTATTCCTGGAGACAATTCCTTTTTTTCTTGTGCTGAACGGGCAACAAGTTCATTTTTTCTTCAGACTTCGTGTGAAGCACTCCGTCCATCTCGAGTTCGGTATGGCCTCGGAATTTATGATTCCGAGCACTTGCTCGGAAAAACTCGAAATATCTCTCAAGCCACAGAACTTCGGCTCTCAACTTCCCGGAGCCCGAGTGCACTCAATAAGCCTTCTTATAACGGGGACATCTCCGGCAAATCGTGCTCCATCGGGCTACTTTGTACAGGACAAAAACCGCACAGTTTTTCCTCATTTACGGCCATATGGCAATTTGCAGGTTAAATGAGCGACAAGTCGGGAGAAGATATCCTATATACAGGAAAATATCGCACACAAAAAACGGCGCTGTGCGCTTCAGTATTTACTACTCCTTCTTTCGGAAGAGAGTCAGCCACACCACAATTGGGCCTAGACGAGTCGCTGATGCTATAAATAACAAAAGGGATTAACCGAAGACCCAAACAAAGACAAGGATCCAGACTTCCGATCCCTGAACAATGCTGGCGGGTATTCGTAGTTGAGGTCGCGGAAAAGCCCGTGCCTCTCATCCCTGAGAGCCTGCCCAAAATAGCCGCGCAGCGCAGGGCTGCACAACCTCGTGAAATGCCTAATTATATACAGGTCGCGATGTGCGCCTCCATTCCACGTACCGTCTCGGTTGGCGACCACCGAGACGGATCCAGGCGTTTTTTTTACATTTGGGGACTCAGGATGACTACATCGTACAACCCCGCACATGAAGTCTCGTCTCCCCACAACGGGCAACGACTTCGCAAATCGTGGCCGCTGCACATAGCGGGCTTATCCCCATTGAGCGAGTGCAGTACAGCACTCAATCCCGTGCATAAGCCACCGTGCGTGCCATCAAAAACATCGCACCCGCATGAAGCCGCCCAATCGTAGGGCGGACGGCAGGCGAGCCACAACCTGGGATGGGCATACTGCAGACAGGGCATGGGCGCCGTTGCAGACGCATGCCCGACATTTCACTAGCCGTGCCTGAATTGACCTTTCGCTTTTCACCGCTATTGCCTCATGAGTGACAAATCCGCCACCATTCAGCAGGCCAACAACATGGACTCGCTGGAGTTCCTGCAGCGCTCGCGCTCCCAGGATGGCTCCGGCAGCGAGTTCTCAGAATATCTGGAATTCAGTTACGAGGACGAGCCACAGGGCAATGTGTGGGAGCGTTTGGTGGACTCGTTCAAGCCGATTAATTTGGAGGATGACGGCATCGACACCTCGGAGATGACTGAGTTGGAGAAGTCCGTCTATGCCACAGCCAGACACCCATTGGCCCGTAGATTGAAGTCCCGCCATTTGCAGATGATTGCCATTGGTGGCTCCATCGGCACGGGTCTTTTCGTGGGTACGGGCTACGCCTTGTCGCAGGGCGGTCCAGCTGGTGTGCTTATCTCGTATGTTTTGGTGGGCTACTCTCTCTTTTGCGTGGTGATGGCCCTTGGTGAAATGTCTGTCCAGTACCCAGTGTCTGGTTCGTTCAATGCTTTTTTCTCCCGGTTCGTCGACCCCTCGTGGGGCTTTGCCTTGGGCTTGTTGTACTCCTTATCGTGGCTTATCTCGTTTCCGGCAGAATTGGTCGCGTGCGCTATCACCATCCAGTACTGGACCACCTCCGTCAACCCGGCGGTATGGGTCTTGGTCTTCTACATCATTATCGTGTCCATCAACATGTTTGGCGTTAAGGGCTACGGTGAGGTGGAGTTTGTGCTTTCCATCATCAAGGTGATTGCTGTCGTGGGCTTTATCATCCTCTCCATTTGCATCATTGCCGGTGTGGGCGACCAGGGCTATATTGGCGGACGCTACTGGCACAACCCTGGTGCGTTTAACCACGGCTTTAAAGGTGTATGTTCCTGTTTCGTGTCGGCTGCCTTTTCCTTTGGTGGTGTCGAGCTTGTGGCTTTGGCGGCCTCCGAGACAGCCAACCCCCGCAAATCTTTGCCAAAGGCTACCAAGCAGGTGTTCTGGAGAATCACGCTTTTCTACGTGGTGACTGCGGTTGTTATCGGCTGCTTGGTTCCATACACTGACGAGCGCTTGCTCAATGGCTCCTCCAGCGAGGACATTTCGTCCTCGCCCTTCGTGATCGCCATCAACAACGGTGGTATCAAGGTCCTCCCCGACATCATGAACGCGGTCATCTTGGTGGCGGTGGTTTCCGTTGGAAACTCCTCCGTCTATGGTTGCTCGCGTTCGTTGGCGTCGTTGGCCGTACAAGGCTTGCTTCCAAAGTGCATCGGCTACATTGACCGCGCGGGACGTCCGCTTATGGCGATCTTGTTGACGAACGCCTTTGGGCTCTTGGGCTTCTTGGCTGCCGACGCAGACCACCAGAGCATTGTGTTCACGTGGTTGTTCTCTATCTGCTCGTTGGCCGCGTTCTTTACCTGGATCGGTATCTGCTTCACCCACATCCGCTTCCGTTGGGCCTTACGCGTGCAGGGCCGCTCCACCGACGAGATCCTCTTTGTTTCTCCGTTTGGCATCTACGGCTCTCTCTCGGGCATGATCATTTTGATCTTGATCGTTATCGGTTTGATCTGGGTGTCGATCTGGCCCATCTGGACTGGCGGCGTTGCCAACAACGAGTCGTTCTGGCAGAGTTGTCTTTCACTTCCGCTCATGTTGGTGCTCTGGGCGGGTTACAAGACGTGGAAGAAGTCATGGGGTATGCTTATGGTGGACTTGAGGGACGTGGATCTCGACACAGGACGCCGTGAGTTGGACGTGGACATGTTGAAGCAGGAGATTGCTGAGGAGAAGGCACAGATCGCCTCGCGCCCGATCTGGTACCGTGTGTGTACCGCTTCTGGTGCTAATCGAGTTTTCCAGAATCAAAACAAGCACCCACTATTGTGGGTGCCAAGACTATCTTTAATTGTGCGAGACAATCGTCACCGCATGGGGGCATTTGAGAAAGGGCTGCCCGCCCTATATAATCTGTATTTATATTCTAAGTGGTGTTCGTGTAGGTCATGAAACCGATCGGTCGTAAAACCGATTGGTCATGAAACCGATTCTAATCTGCACTTTGGCTGCCTGTCGGCTCACCGAAATTAGGATTCAGAACACTGAGATTCTAGTAGGCTAACTGGTCATTGTTGCACTCTTGCCTGAGCTACATTTTGGTCAACTCCACTACCGATTTCCATCGAGTATCCAGACCTTCGATATCATTATTCATTGAATGCTATGGCGCAGTGGTGGGCTCCTCTGCTGCTGTCAGCGATGGAGCAGGCACACTGGCGCCTTTAGTGGGCGCAACCCACGCCTGGTCCACCGGCGGGGTCTCGCCATTGCGGATCGCCGCCAACAAGATGTCCTTCTGCTCCTGCGGAAGCTGCACAGTGCCTCCCTTGGTGTAATTGTACAACGGACACGCCTTCTTTGTTCGAATGTGGCCAAAGGCGCCGCACGAGGCGCATCTCCGGTTGGTGCTTTTTCCCTTTCCAATGCCCTTTCCGCCAATGGCCAACGACCCGTCGGGCAACATCACGGTGTTGGCGTCGATGATGGTGCCGCCCGCAGCTGCGGCCAAATGCAACGAGTCCTTATGTGGCTTGCGGCCCTTGCTGAGCTTGGCACGCTTCTGCAAGTTGGCGATCTTCTCCTCCAACGCCTTCCGGCGGATCTTGTTCATCTCGGCGTCGTTGGTGGGGAGAATCTCGTTGACGTCCACCATGGACATCTTGTCGCCCTCGATCTGCTTCTTGCGCTTGATGTATGCCTTGATCAACCGGGGGTCCGACACGTACTCCACCTTGCGCTGCACCACGTCGTTCTCGTCGCGCACGAGCCGTGTGATCTTCAACACGTTCTGCTTGGCCACCGCGTGGCCGTGCTTCTGGATCGTCTCCTGCTTCTCCTTCTCGAACTTCTGCTTGAAGAACTTGGTGTGGTCGAGCGGCGGATACTCCTTATACACGTCATCCAACGTGTGGCCCTCGCGATTGTCCACGGTTAACGAGCTGCGCTGCGCGTACCAGATCCGCGAAATCTCGTTCTCATAGAGCCGCTGCTGGTACGACGCCGTGGTGTTTTTCGGCACAGTGTCCTTGGGTGGGGGAATGAGTGGCCTGAACCCGTGCTTTTGCGTGGCCCGCAAGAGCGAGAACCCGAGCCCGATGCCTGTGGGGTCGCCCTCGCCGTTCAACTGCAACATGGCCTTGGTCTGGTTCAGGATGATGAAGCTGCGCGACGAGCTCCACGGTGCGAGGCCCTCGTCGATGGTCTCCTCCATGTCCACGTCCTTGTCGCGGCGCTTGCGCTCCTCCTTGGCGTCCTTTTCCTTTTCTTTTTCCTTTTCCTTTTCCTTTTCCTCCTCCTCCTCCTTGCGCCGCCGCAAGTCGGTTTTCCGCAGGTCGTCGTTGAACAACGAGTCGATGTCGTCCATCACCTGCAGCCCGTGCTGCATGCTGTCCAAGAGCGCCACGTCCTCGGGCGTGATCATCGCCTTGATCTCCTCCTCGGTGGGCACGGAGTCGCTATTACGAATCTTCCAGAAGCCCTGGTCCTCGCCCTGCCGCTGGTACTCCATGAACTCCTTCAACCGCTGGCGGTTCTGCATGTCGTTCTGGTCGGGGAAGTGGGTGGAGATGTCCTTGACCGACAACCGCGCGGTGCCGTTTCGGTTCATGGTGCGGAACACAATCATCTTCAACCGGTTCTTGGACGTGTTGGTCACCTTACGCGAGTGCGGCGCCGGCACCTCCACCGCCGGAAATACGTTGCCCACGGCAAACAAGTGGTCCATAGGCCGCAAGTAGTGCCGCTGGTGGTTGCCGCAGCCCTGGGACCGGATGAGGAGGAAGTCGGTGGAGCGTGGCTCCTGCTTGAAGATAGGGGCACGCATCATGTTGTTGTAGAGTGTGGGCACAAAGTCGCCCTTGGCCACGTGGCCAAAGTTCCAGAACGGCGAGCGGTCCTCCACCCCAAGGACGTGGGTCTCGCCCAACGGCGCCTTGGGCCGCGAGTTGTCGTCCTCCTTCTCCTTTCGGTAGTAGTTGATCAACTTGCTGCCCATGCCGAAGTTGGACAAGATCCCGGGCGCCTCCTCGGAGTACTCCATGGCGATGATGGCGGCAGAATCGGCGGCGGTCAAGTCGGCCGTCTTGCGGAAGATCTCCTGGGCGGTTTTTTCCGCGGTCCTTCTTCTTCTTGCGCGTCTTGAGCTTCAGAAAGCAGATGAGCAGCCCCTGGCGCACCTGGAACTTGGCGCGATGGAAGGCCCGTGCTTCGTCCTGGGAGAGCCGGATCTTGTAGTACGGCGTCTGGAGGCGCAACGACGGCACCGAGTGCTCGATGTTCAAGTTGCTCAACTGACTGCGCACCTTGGTGTTGTAGTTGTGCTTCAACACCTCGTAGTTCTTGTCGTTGGAGATGTTGAACTTGGTCTGGAGGAGCTTGAGGTCCGTGGGCACCACTGCCTTGGACGCGCCCTCGGGGCGCCGGTCGGGCACAAAGAGAAGGTGTGGGTCGTTCATGTCGAGCTCGAGCGTGTCGGCGGCCACCTGCCCGTCGAAAATGTTGTCGTCGTCGTAGTCCACAGCGGTGTAGTCGGCCTCCCACTTCAGGGGCGCCGTGTTTGTGTCGGACCCCGCGTCTACGATCGCCTCGTCGTCCCAGTCGGCCGTGGCGAGGATCAAGTCCTTGCTGAAGTCGGCGAACTTGTCGTCGTCCACCAGGTCCTCCTGGATGAAGGGGAGGAGGCGCACCTTGAGCTGGTCGTCGGTGAGCTGGTCGATCACCGCCCAGTCGCGCTGGCCAGAATCGTGGTCACCCCCTTTTCTGCCTCGGAAACAAGGCTGCGCTTCGACTTGAACATCTTCTTCTGGTCGGGCTCCACCTCCAATGTGAGCTTGAGCGGCACGAGTGGTTTGACGCTGTGCTTAAACGCCAACCCGGGCCGCCGGTACCCGTAGTACATCATGGGCTCCGCGAGCACCATACGGTGGTAGTTGAAGGGCTTCTGCGGGTCGTACCCCGGGTAGTGTTTCGCCACCATGCGCGCTTTGTGGCGCGTCTGCATGTCCTGGACGAGCCGCCGCAACTTGTTCGTCTTGGCGGCTAACTGCTCAGGGGTTTTGCGCTTTCGTGATGGCCGCTCCGGCTCGCCATTTTCGCTCATTTGCGCCTCGTCCTCAAACCCGAGACCCAAATCGTGGAGGCCGTCGTCCTCAAAACCCCCCTGTGTCTGCAGGAGCAAGATGTCCATGCCTGTTTCGTGGGGGGCGTCGTTTTCGCCCAAGTGGTTGTCGTCGCCAAAAAGCGCATCAAACTCGTCGTTGGCGCCTTCCTGCGCGGCTTGCTCGTCGTCGTCGGCCTCGCTCACGTGACCGGCGTCTTCAGTTTCTCCTATTTCGTCGTCGTCCGCCAACTCGTCGATATCCTCGTAGTCCACAGCATCGTCGGCGTGTCTCGTGGATTTCTCCGTGAAAATGTCGTCGATGACCTTGTCGTCTGGGACATCCACACTGCCGCTCATGAGCAGCGCAAACACGTCTTCGGAGCCGTCGCCCTTGCGTTTTCGGCCAGGGACTTCTGCCATGTGTAAGAAGAGTAGTTGGTGAAGTTGGGAGGCACGGGTTTCTGCCAACGGCGACAAGACAAAAGTGAATAAGGACGGAACGGTAGTGAGTGGAGGGAGAAATGAGGTTTACAAGAGTAGAGAGGCAATGTGTTGTGTTGTGAAGTATTGATTGGGTTGGTTTGTGGGAGTGGTGGGCATGGCACCTACTTACTGCGTCGTTCTTTTGGAAGTTCGGTGGATTGAGTGCGATTGAGGATAGAATATGATAGGATTGAGTACGATCATTGCGAATGTTTGAGGTTTGCCATATTTGTGAGTGTCTGAAATCAGTTGCTGAGGGGATTGCTTTCAATTGCCTAGTAGAGGTGAGCATAGTAATAGAGGAGGTGGTCGACCAGGCAAATGCTCGGGTACTCAGTCAAGATGGGAATGTAATCAATTATCATAGAAATGCCAAATTTACATTAAATACAGATTTTTTCGTTTCGAAAGCAGTTGGTGTTTGGTTCACACATTGTGATTTTCGCAACCACAGCTAAGAATACGCAAACTCCGGAATCCTGAGATATTGAAAATAAAAATATGGAGCGCTAATAGAGGAAAATATCTTCAATAGATATAGCTCGAATGTTTTTTAAATCTTCATAACAAAAAGGATCCGATTTTGGCCATTCGCCCTATAGGCGACGCTATGACAGGTTACGACCAGCAGAGATTTACTTCCATTCTCTGCAAAAAAAAAATCAATTAGTAGAATTTGATAACAGAGTCTCCTGTGATGTGATTCGCGTCTATTACTCTTCTCAGGGCATCGCCAAGGAGACATGACCAACGTTTTCGGATCGTTCTCACAATAGATAGACGAGCACCAACAGCAATCCCGCCGCAATGGACTGAGGAGTAGAAAGTATCAATCGGCGCCCTGACGACTTATTATCATGGTTCTGCTGAAAAGTTGTATTTACTGTGTAGATCAACGGGCTTCTGAGTTCAAGTTGGAGCTCCTGCCAAATCTGAACTTTCCATGTAATTTCAAATAAATCACTCTTCCGAAACGAGCCCGAGTTTGCACAACAAGATTGAACGACCTGTAATTCTTCATTCGTTATCTCATTCCATAGTGCAGTGGCTGCGAACTCAGGCCCACTTGGCACTCCCATTAAAAAAAAAATATTTATAATCCCCAAATTTACCCAAATCCTATTCAACCCAGGCACAAACTTCGCTATATTTTCTTCCTCTCATCGTTCTGATCTACCCCATGTTGTGACCTGCATACCCAACAACTACCAACTACATGTCCACCACCATCGTGGTCGGATGCCTGAAGAAGCCCCTTTTCGGGACTTTCGTTAAGTACACACCCTCACACTCGCATGAGGTCTACGTCATCGGCGCCGCCAAACTCTTTCTGCACTACTTGGACAAGGTTCTAGCCTCCTCCAACTCCATATCTGTGATTCTAGTCTACGAAGATACGGACATTTTCCTTGAAACGCTTCAAATTCTACGAAAAAATACCTCAATTGACGCTCAGAAAACTCTGTCGGCCCGTTATCTAGAGCATTATAAGAGGCAAAACGGTCTGACAGCATCAATTGATGTCCCTCCAGGCCATTGCGACGTTCCAATTGGTCACAGACTTGCCATTGTGCAGCCCTGTCTGATTCAGGACGCCTCCGATCACCTAAGCGAGCAAAATGTAGCGTTGCACCAGCTTCTTCGGTTTGTTGCGTTAGTCCACGGTGCAAGTTACGCTGCGGTTTCTGGGATGGAGAACATCGCAGATAATGCCGCAGCATTGTCGGATTTTTCTGCGGAATTGTTTGAAGCCGGTCCCCAATTCGCTGTATACAGCGTAAATGGACATTCCTGGGAAAACGGAATTCGCATCCATCAGTTGGCTTGTGTTGGATGGGACAGCTGGAGCCGGATCGAAGTTGCGGCACGTGCAGTTCCGAAAAGTGAGAGAACCCGGAGTTTAGACCAATTTGGTCCGGAAGGTGATGGTAACCCGCTCATGTTGGATGCACAGGCTCTTTCGGACCTCTACAGTGCTTACATGGAGTGGAATGCGGCAGGGAATGCGGAAAGTGGTTCAGATATGGCGGACAGAGTGGAAACATTGACGAGGCTAATTGGACGGCACGTGCTCAAACCAGTTCCACAATCAAAGGAGATACAGACCCCCATGTCGTACAGTTCGGTGGTGGAACGCCTCACTCACTAAAGACAATATGCTATGCATGACGTGTACTGATTTAGGTGCTCACACATGCACCGTCAAGCGGAATTGACCCCCGAAGAATGAAGGAAGAAAGCGCAGGAAAAGTTTAAAGTGCCCGGGCGCCCTTGACAGAGATAAGTACTAGCACATGAAAACGGAATGCCATCTTTTCCTTGCAGAGGTGACGACTAAATTCTGAAATTGAATTCCAACCTCTTTCTCAGGGAACCTCAACAATGGGCCTTGCATTTTGGGAGCGGAGAGTGCTACAAGAGAGAGAGAAAGCTGAAAGGAATTGATTTGGTCTCACTCGCTACCTTTTCTCGAAAGTTCAATGAGTTGTCAATTGAGGTTTTCGATTGAATGACCTCCATTACCAGCTCCTGCAACAGCAGGTCAAGTGCCAATTGAAATAACAGAGAAAACCACTTCGCCAGAGTTTACCGTCTGCTGGCCCCTAACCTTCTTTGTCATAAGAATTTATGGGGGAGGTATTATGACCTCCGTTGTCTCAATTGAATCTGAGGTCAGCGAATCAATCCGAGGTATTCAATCACCGAACACAGAAACACTTGCATAGCATGCCACAGCACTGTTCCGGCACAATGAGCAACTTACGGTTGGCAAGACCTGCACTCATTTTGAACTGCTTATACTCTAATCTCGAGCTGCCTGGCCTGCATGGGGCGTGGATTTCACTTTCCATCGCTCAATCTACCTCGACACTGGTCCGATCTTGTATAAATGGCAGCGTCCGTCACAATGGCCGCTCAAGTGGACGAAAATTCAGAGAATTCTGACTTGATAGCCGGTGTTTCGCATTCAGAGGCTGATCAGGTGGCAGATATTGACTCATCTCACACCAACAAACGAAGCACACACGTGGCAGAACCCACCCAGCCGGCAAAAAAGAAACACAAGCGCAAACTAAAACGGGAAAATATGCCGATGGAATTGTGCATGCAAACGTCGGAGCCGTTCAAGGTGAAACATCTCCAAAGACTCTTGTTGGACACAATGCAACCTACGCACGGGATGGCAAGGCCGACAATTCACGTGACGAAATCCCATGAGGTTCCGCAAATTGTCTTTGTGTCTGTTCCGCAGCTCTTTGTGTCGGATTTTTGCACGCTGCCGCCAGCACCTGCCTCTGTGAAGCTTCGTCTACAGGAAGAGAATAATTTGCCGATTTTCCACTCAACATTCGGTTATGTCTTTCTCACCAACATGGCCGGGTCCAGCGAAGCGGTGTATCTGTTGCCAAAGGCATTGGTGGGTGTTCCATTGACCAAGAAGGAAAGGCTGCAACTCCTCCAACAACTGCAAGCCACGCAAATCGAGTTGGATGATCTTTTGCTTCCTTTGCACCAGATGAAGGAGCGCGAATATCCGATTCACTCGAGCTTGGAGAAGTCGGAGGTGCCCGAAAACTGGGTTGAGACTCAGGACACCAACAAAGTTCTGCGCACGTTCGCTATGGATTGTGAATTCTGCAACGCAAAGTCCGGCCGGGTCCTTGCGCGGATCTCATTGATCGATTATGATGGTAACGTCGTGTACGACACGTACGTGAAGCCGGATGAGGAGATCATCGACTACCTCACCGTGTTCTCAGGCGTTACTGAGGAGATACTTCGAGATGTCACCACTACGCAGCAGGACGTGCAGGAGAGATTGATGGAGTTGGTGTCCAGCTCCGACATTCTCATTGGCCACTCGCTCGAGTCTGACTTGAATGTTTTGCGGGTTCGGCACCCCAAAATCATCGACACATCGAGAATTTACGACCACCCCAGAGGCCCACCCTCGCGCCCGGCTTTGAAGTGGTTGGCTGAAACACACTTGAGCCGCAAAATTCAAAAAGACGACGGAACAGTTGCTGGCCATCTGTCGATAGAGGATCTGCAGGCGTGTCTCGACTTGGTGAAGTTGAAGTTGGATGAGGGCCCGTTGTTTGGGAAGGAAACTAGCCAAACCTCGATTTTTGAGAAGCTTCGCCACATAGACCACAGGAAACACTCGGTGATTGTCGACTACACCCCGGACGACTATGGGTATGAATTTGGCAACGCCAATGTTCAGAAGTTTGCGGTAACCAACGACGACGAAGTAGTTGAAAGGGTGCTCAGCGAGTTGAGTGACAGCTACTTCACGTTGTTGCGTCTCCGTGAGCTCGAATATTGCTCGGGCAGTGCCAGTGTTCCCAAGAACTACTCTGGAAAGTTGCACAGTGATCTCGATTCGGAGGGAAGAACAACTCGTCCCGATGCCACCGTGCGCAAGGAGTTGTTTCTGCGCCTTAACGACAGATTGCAGAAGGTGTTTGACGCACTTCCGCACAATACGCTCATTATTTTGTGCAACGAAGGCGGCGATCCCAAGCAAATGAACGAGTTGCGAGAAATACGCAAGGTATTTCAGGACAAGGAGCGTGATGCGAATGCGTTGCGCGATCTTCCGCAGAGTCAATGGTGGGATTCCGACAAGCAGATGCAGTTGAAGGCTGAGGTGAAAAAGGTGCGGGAGAGAGGATTGACTTTTCTTGCGTTGAAGGAGTAGCACGTGAGTGGAGCTTCAACCAGTTTGCGGACACATAACCGAAACTACCAGGCACCTTTCTAATACAGGTAAACCGCCATTCACCTTATATTCAACGATTGCCAGTTATGTAACGTTTCGCAAGCAAACATATATCATCTACAGCGTTTACAGAATCGGAAGTTTTCTCCAGCCGTTTCTCTACAATATGCCGTTCCTTCGTCTATTCATCCCTATCCATCTTCACAGCTTCTTGTCAAAGTGACCGGGCAGCTTTCGGTCACTCATATTGTATCCGCGGATTTCTCAGCTCGAGATTCCGGTCACGTTCTGATTTTAATTCTTCAGATTCTTTAGAATTTCAAATGCTTCGGACACCTATAGACTCCTTCAGACTCACTCAGATGCTCAGATTCTTCAGATCCCTCAGATTCTCAATTTCTTCAGACTCCTTCCAAATATTCACCCCTTGTAATCTTACAACCCCAACCCCGACAACGACGAAATCTGGTCGTCCTTTTTGTCCATCGACAACGCCAGCTTGAGGTCCGAGTTTCCACTCTCCTCCACCGGCTTTTCCTCGACAACTTCTTCGGCAACGGGTACCTCCTCTATATACTCGTACTTGTCCAAGTCCAACACATCAGATGAGATCACAGTGGTCTCCTCCAACTCTCCACCAGAGGTCTTTTTGATCCAGCCCTTCAACTTGAGATTCGCCGGAGCCTCGGCCATGAAATCAGAGGCACTGTACCACTCTTTGACCCACGTGACCGACTCGGTGATGTGGGATTTGGGCCGGGTAACCGGAGTCGCGGGCGTCGCAGACTTGGTGAACATGGTGTAGTAAGGTGTTGATATTTGCCTTGTACAGGCAAGCAACTGCGACAACTCCAAGTTGGTGAAGCCGAGAGATTGCTTGATTAGCGATTGCGTTTGATCAGGACAATTGAATACTTTTTCTTGAAGAATTGATACTTGGAGCGGTTTCTCAATTTGCAACCGTTCCACTTGCGACTGATCTTCTCCCTAGATTTCTCAAGTCATCAGCCGGACTGACGCGTTGAAATTCTATTGGAATACTATTCTCTAATTAGAGAGAATCGCAAGTTTACGATTGAATCAATTGGTTTGGTAAGGCGCCAATAAGATCTGATTTGACGCCAGCCAGACGCGGTCACCAAGACCCAATAAGCACATCTGAGTTTGTGAGTGCTGACTCCACTTTCTTGCTGCTTGTTATCCACTTCTCCTTACTGCTTATTCACTGCTTCTCGCTTTGCGGCCACTTATTCCTCTACGGTCTTCCTTATTGCTCTGATTTGACTTCTGATGGATCGCAACCATAAGCAACTACTCCGCAAGGTAGACCCAGGACGGCAGGAGGGACCCAGAAAACGCCGCAAACGGAGCTCAAAGCCGCCTTCGGACTCCGAAAGTTCAGATGAGCTTGAGGATGTGGATCTCTCTGGTGTGGAAATCGAACAGAGCGGAGACTCTCTGAAAGCACCCACAGAGGAACCAGAGGACTCAGACGAGTTTGAGGATCTCGAGGACGTGGACTTGGACGCCATTTTCACCGAGAAATCCAACGAGCCTCAGGACGAAACCCTCACTTTCAGCATCCACAAGGAGGAAGAAGAAAAGAAGACGAAAGCAAAGCGACGCTTTGTGCCTGTACCGAAAGAGGAGAGAGCCAGGCGCAAACTCATCCATAAAATGTACCTCGAGGCCATGTTGGCCCATGGTACTGTGCGCAATCAGTGGTGTAATGACAGTGAACTCCAAGCAGATTTGTTGAAGCTTGTGCCTGCGGAAATCAGAGACCTACTCAAGGCAGCAGACACCACAACACTCGCCCACGTCAAAACCAGAAGGTTTATTGAGGTGCTACGGAAATTGCTGGCGTTCTACACCCGAAAGTTTCGCGTAAACTGCCAGGGCCTAGTGCGAAAAGAATGGGGTGAATTGCTGAAGCCGCAGAACTTGACCGAAGGAAAGGTGACGCTAAGCCGATTCAGAAGGTTGATCAAAGGCTTCAGAGGCTCGCGCGATATTGGCGCCCAGGGCTTTGTTGCGTTTCTCCGAGCCCTTGGTATTCGTGCTCGGTTGGTATTTTCTCTTCAGCCTCCGGACTTTCGGTCGATTGTGCCAGCCAAGGAAAAAATACCCGAGGAGCCCGAGGAGAAGCCGCAGAAACCGGCGTCGGAATTCGATCCGGTTTTTATTCCCAATGCCAAACAGGAATTCCTTTCCAAGGTCCAGCCCCATAAGAAGGGCTCGCGTCTCAACTACAACTTCCCAAAATCGAAGTACCCAATATTTTGGATCGAGGCCTGGAACAAGTACTCAAAAAAGTGGATCACCATCGACCCCATAGTGCTCAATGTGGTGGAGGTGATGCCAATGAGACGAAAGTGCAAGTTCGAACCTCCAGCCACCGATGCAACCAACCAAACGTGGTATGTTATAGCGTATGATCATCTTGGCAATGCGAGGGATGTGACCAGGCGCTACACACAATACTATAACGCCAAAACGGTCAAAAAGCGCATTCCTTTTGCTTCCGACGAGGACGAACACTGGTACTGGCAGCTTTTGGCCGGCGCCAGAAAAACAAAAAAGCTTAGCAACGTCGATATCTTGGAGACCAAGGAATTCTACGACCGCGACGTTTGCGAAGGGACGCCAAACAACATGGCAGACTTTAAGAACCACCCAGTATATGCGTTGGAGTCGCAGCTTCGACTTGACGAGGTAATATACCCAAACGACGAAACCAGCAAATGCGGCACGTTTCGGCAAATGAACAAGGACACCACAGTTCCTATTTTCAAGCGCTCTCACGTGTTCAGACTACGCACAGCCAAAGCCTGGTATATGCGAGGACGGATGTTGAAGGTCGGAGTCCAGCCCCTAAAAACCAAAACTGTGCATCACACAGCAATTGCCGACGAGGACGACGACGACGGAGTGGAGCGTTTGTATGCGGAGTTTCAGACTCAGTTGTACCATGCCCCACCCATTGTTGACGGAAAGATCACCAAAAACGCATACGGCAACCTCGAGGTCTATACGCCCAACATGATGCCCGAAAACGGGTATTTGGCACGGGTTTCGCAAAATGTTACCATGAAAATGCTCGAAAGAGCGGCGCGTGAAATCTTGAGAGTCGACTATGCTCGGGCCATCGTTGCGTTTGACTTTGGAGGGAACAAAGGCAAAGCGAAACGGGCTCCGACGGCACGGGAGGGCGGAATTGTCATTGATGAACAGTACAAGGAAGCTATGCTTTTGGTGTTGGAGCAGTTGGAAGAGATGGCCAAAGAGGAACAACGGAAGCAGGTGGAACTCAATGCGTTGCGCAGCTGGAAGTTCTTTGTCAAGAAGTTGGAGATCATGAACAGACTCGACAAAACACACGGAAAGGTGGAGGAGCAGAAGGGCGAAATCGACGAAGAGGAGGAAAACGATGACGGATATTTTAGTGTTCAGAGTGATAACGACAGCTCGGGCAGCGAACATTATGAGCCACGAAAGCGCCGTCAGTACCAAGAGGAGGAGGAAGGAGGGTTTTTGGCGGAGGAAAGTGGAGTTCCTGTCAAAACTGAAGAAAGCGATTTATCTGGTGGATTTCTTCCACTTGCGGACAGTCACGGTGGATTTCTCCCTAAGCTGGAAGATATTGAAGGCGGATTTATTGCTGAACCGGAACTCGAAGGCGGGTTTATTGCTGAGCCGGACCTCGAAGGTGGATTTTTTTCTAAGCTGGAGGATGTTGAGGGAGGGTTTCCCAAGCTGGAAGAGGAAGGATTGTTCCACAAGCTCGAAGAAAACGAAGGGGGATTTGTTGCTGAGCTGAATGAAGGCGGATTCCTTCAGCCGGAAAATATCGAAGGCGGAGCTTTTACACTGGTGGAAGATCGTGAAGGCGGATTTCTTCCAGAGCTGGATAACGAAGGAAAAAATCTTGAAGGGCAAATTCTCGAAGGGGGATTCATTCACAATGAGGGATTTCAAGAACTGAAAGACACCGTCGACTCAGAACGCGGAATTCTGCAAGGGAATCCTACACTCATCGCTCCCAACGGCGAAATTGAGGTGCGTGAGATAGCGCAAACCAATCACGTCGGCCAAGGCGACAACAATGCATTGATCGACTATCAGATTAAAAGTCAACGGCAATCGACCAAAACGGCAACTACACGCGCCAAGAGCAGGGAAACGTCCCCCACCGGCCGGTATCACAATCCGTCATCAAATGACGTGCATCAGCCACATGCGGCAGGCCCACCCGCCGCGCCTGCAGGACGTTATCAGGGAAGCGCACTGCACGCAGTCGGACCAACGCCTGCACACAGAACGGAAAGCCCCGAAAGTGACTACAGCAACCTGGGGGAGTCGCAAGCAAACAGTGAGAACGCGCGGGCAGAGCTGGTTTACCTGCAGTCCGGCAGCAGCGTGGTCTCAATAGACGCTGCAGAAATCTCCCGCATGCAGCAGGAGGAGGCTGCGTTGGACCTCGAGTACGAATCAGATTAGCCTGTCTGCAGGAAACCGGTATGGGAGTATTTTGGACGGTTTCCCCAGAGCTGGATAAGCAGGCGAAATCGGGTAAGAGCGAAATCGGCAGCGTCCGAAAAAAGAAGGCACAACCACCAGGGTCCGGCGCCTAACAATGGGCATCGGCGGAATTGCGCTCCAAATTGCGCGCCGCATCCTTCGTGCAAACCTTATAAATTCCACCGTTCGCCCAGCCTCTGCAAGCAACTGTCAACGGTTTTTGGACATCGCAGATCAATGTACAACGCCGTGGCGGAAAACGTGCTCGGCACGATCGGCACGGTGCTCTGGTGCATCCAGTTGATACCCCAGATCATCAGAAACTTCAAAGTCAAAGACTGCACTGGCTTTCCGCCCATGATGATGTTTCTCTGGGCTCTCAGCGGCATTCCATTTTCCATATACTTCTTTGGCACCGACGGCTCCATTCCGTTGCGCATCCAGCCCCAGCTTTTCACCTTCTTTTGCACAGTCTCGTGGGCCCAGGCCTTGTACTACCCTCCAGTGCGCATCTCTCGATTTCGCTTGGTTGCGTTGGTGGGCTCCTTCTGCTTGGTGGCCATCGGCTCCGAGATCGGCTTCATCTTGTGGCTCCGGCCGCTCCATCGCGACGGCACAACCTGGCCCATGCTCGTCATTGGCATAATAGCATCGGTACTCCTCGCCTTGGGCTTGATACCGCCCTATTTTGAGCTCGCCAAGCGCAAGGGGCGTGTGGTGGGCATCAACTTCTTCTTTCTTGGGATGGACTCTGCCGGCGCGCTCTTTTCTTTGCTGAGTGTGGTAGTGGGCACCATGGACATCATGAGCTTGGTGCTCTATGCGATTGTGCTTGCGATGGAGATTGGCATTTTCTTGAGCCAGGTAGTGTGGTATGTCACCGGTGGCCGCAGCATACTTCGCGAGGAAAAACTACAAAAAAAAAAGGAGATGGAGGATGAGTTGACCAAGGAGGAGTCGCGTGAGCACTCCTCCAGCGTCGCTGAGACGCTGTGACGCGGCGATCTGACGCTTGTGACGATATAGTTCTTGTACAATAGCATTATAGAAGGTCGGTGTAGGCCTGGATTGGGAGCGAGAGATAGGCATTGGCAGTGAAGACTGGTAGTTGATAGTGAAGACTGGCAGTTGATAGTACGTGGTTTAATTGGCTGTCGTCTCTTCAATGACAATTGGTGGAGTTAGGCCAGGGTTCAGAAGTGCGGAAGCGAAGGAAGAGTTCGAGAGTGAGTTGAATCAGTGAAGTAGTCAGGGAGCTTATTTAGTGCGTTTTTATGTTCTGAGGTGATTTTGACGAGTTTGCTGTTGTGATGGCTCAATTAATGAGCGGAAACCGGAGTCGTAGTCAGATGGTGTTTCCTATAGTTGCCAGAACGCAACTACAGACGGAAGTAGTTAGGGATTTCAAGAAACAATACAAGGTCACACAGAAGGCAAGTTTGGGCCCATGGGTGACTCTGCCTTAGTTCGGGGTGCTCGACAACAGCCCAAAGAGGAAACGATCATCAACGGAGCTGAAGTTAATTCATCAACGGAAATGGTAAAGAGCCGAACTAGGCAAGAGCTTCGGAAGTATTGGCCTTGCAATCTTGGCGTCTACAGGTGAATTCTAGCTCTCTCCATTTACTAGCTGGAAGGTGGATAAGCTACAAGAACTCGCTCTTAGAAATTAGAATTTGGTTGCTTACTCTACTGAGCGTTTGGGACAGTTAGGTCCAAGGTCCTCCACCAGCATTGAGAAGAAACGACAAACAGCCGGTCCAATGCCAATAAAGTTAAAAAAATTCCAAAAAGAACTCAATTCACGTTGTGGACTCAAAAATCTCGCAAGTGAATCGCTCGAATTACCGGGACTCCTCCACTACTCCACAGCTCAATTAATTTCCATATCCAAAAAGCAAGGAAACAAGCAAACCCAATAAATCTTTTCGCTTTCGCTTTAAGAAACTTTCTCTCAATTCCTCCTAAGATTGGAATCTCTTCCGTCTACCAACCGCCGTCACCTGCACAGACCCACTACTACTTGAACACGAGTAACTCCACATGGTATGTCAGACAATCCACCTCAAATAATAAGAGTGACTCCAACTAACACTCAGTCGGCGTTCTTGCCCCTCAATTTGGTGGACGACGCCGCCACCACCAAAAAGGAGCTGGAGGAGGACCACACACGCGAGATTGAGATCGAAAATGCCTTCAAAACATTCCAGGAAGCCATAGCCTTCCAGAAGGCCGGCCTGTATGCCGACGCCTACGTCAAGTACAAGGAGTTGGCGCGAAAAGACGTCATTTTGAACCACTACTACGAGGAAACCGCTTTTACGAAGGGTCTCCAAAACGGTGGAATGAACTCGCAAACCGACGAGTTGAGTTTCATCGCACCCAACGTGAAGTCCATCCGATACCTCTACTTTCGCAACCGCGGGTTTTTGTACTTTCGGATCTTGGAAAAGGGCGACGAAACAGTCAGAAAAGTCCTTGCGGCCGATCAGAGTTTGGAGGGTACGGGACCGCCGATCACGGAGATGGAGTTCAAAAAGGAGATATTCTACTCGTTGATGGACGATCTCGCCAACTGCTTCATATACCAGGAGTGCGACGAGCTGCTACTTCGCTTGCTTTATGATTTATACTTGTACATGGACATCAAGAGGTTGGCGCGGTTCACGTTGGAATACGCGCAGGCATTGGGTCGAGAGAGCGAGGACGTTCTTTCTCTTCTACCTTTGAACGACTGGGCCGACTCTCTTGCACAGAAGTTCGAGGCTCTGGGCCTCACCATCAACTCAGTTCCTGCGGATTTGTCCGAGCGCCTCGCGTTTCTCAAACCAATCAAAGACGATCTCCAAGAGCTGGTGCGTCGGAAGTACCAGCAAAAGAAAATGCAGGTACCTCTCAAGGACTCCGTCACGTGGCTGGACGTTTTGCTGTCCTTCAACACTGCAATGAAGGCGACCTTTGAAAAGGAAAGGGTCCAGGAGGCGACAAGATGCGGGTTGAAGCACATAAACCCCTATTTGTTGACAGAGGCCCCGATCGAGAGAGTCGAGTTCACATACCCTGGCACTGACGACCTTCCTGTGGTTCCTGAAGTCATGGAGGTTGACGAACCAGAGCAAGTCGCACCAGAAATCAAAGAAGAAGTGCCTGCTGAACCGGCAGAGGCAACAAAGGTCGAAGAAACCGTGCCGGCTGCTCCTGCATTGGCTGCTCCTTCGAGAGCTTCAAGAAGACTCAAACCAGAAGATGCTGCACCTTACGAGCCAGACGATATTCAGCTCACCAGACACTACTACGTGGAAACGGAAATGTTCTTCAAAACGCTAGATGGCATGCTCGGCAGAATCTTCAACACCGAAGACCCTACTTTGAAGGATGTTGTCTCATATATTATCGACGTGGACGTGGTCAAACTCGATGTCCCTCAGTACATCCGAGACTTTGTGGCTGCCCTCAACGACTGGGACAGGAAGGTGTACACGCCCATTATGGTCACAGACAAGAGTTCTCGCCAGAATCACTCCTCCAAGGCCGAGAGCGAAAAGCTCAAGCTCATGGATGTTCTTATGCAGTTTGGAAACCAGTTTACTTCAGACACGGGCGTGATTCCTGACGAATTAGATGCCGAGGAGAGCCAGGACTCCATCAAGGAGTTTCTCTCTCAAGAATCCTTCGCTCACCAGCGTGTGGACGAGATCAAGGTTGCGATCTTGTTCAATCTCATGGGAGGAAAACCTAACAAAATGCTCAAGTACCACTGGTCCGACAGCACTTACTCCTTGACCAAGGACTGGGTTCTTCAGCTTGAGACAGAGATCTTGAACAGGTGGGACAAGCAGAATCTCACTCGCGAGGAGGTCGAACAAAACCTCGAGTTTGCAATCACAATCTACGAATTGCTCATAAATTCGTTTGTTGAAGCCAAGTGCGAATTGGACCTGGCCTACGAGTCCGGTAAGGGCACCAAATTGCGGGCTGGGCTCAACGCAATATCCTTGGAGCTTTTGCGACTCGACGACAGAATCAAGAAGTGGTCGGCATACTTCACGGGCAAGGTTTTCTATTTGTTTCCTCTTGCGACATTGGCGAAGTCCAATATCGCCGTCGTTGTCCGCTATTTTTGGGCTTCCAACTACAGACTTGCGGCCAAGAGTTTCTCCTGGAGAGAAAAACAGCATGTTGTCCAGGACTTGCAGGATTTGGCCGATTTTCTTGAAAAGCACTCTCCAACGTTCATTCCACAGATCGAGTTACCCAATTATTCGAGATTGGGCGACTTCAGCCAAGACTCGCTCTATAGGAGACTTTCCACGGCATCTATTTTGTCAATTTTTTCCAAAATCCTCTACACCGATGACCACAAGACTCTGACCGGAAGCGAAGACACGATTTTGCTTCTTGAAAGCATACTTATCAGAGGAGGAGACCAAGACGACTCAATGAACACATCCCAATCCGATGTGAACACTCTAGTCGAGTCTGTTATCAACGGAAAAGCGGCATTGCACAAGGAATCTCTTCGGAGCGTGCAAGCATTTTTGGACGAATGCCCAATTGACCTCAAGTTAAGTCTTTGGAACATTCTCTTTCTGTACTATGAAGAGATGGGAAGCTACAAGAAGTTCCAGGGCGGTTTTGAGCAGAACTTGCAATTTGCACTCGAGTATTGGGATAGTTCTCGCTACAGAGAAACCCCTGGAAACCGGGTCATTTCTTTTCTCAAATCGCTTAGCTTCTACGCTGGCTACTTGAAGTGCTTTCTCAAGTATTTGTCAGATAATCAGTGGCAACTTCCGAGCAATGACTCGACCAACCACTATGAGGTGGTCCAGAACCTATGCAGAGTTTTTGAGATCTCTTATGTGTTCAGTCTCCACGAAGAAGCTGCACTTATCACTGGAAACAAAATTTCGTTGGGCTATCGCTCAGAGGCTGCTTTCAAAAGCTTCAAAGACATCTTCATCGATAGCGTCACGATACTTATGATCTATTGCGTCCATACGATTAGAGCGAAGTCGGGAGACGAGAGTGAGAAGCAAATAACTGAGCTTCTTCGCACCGTGCATCTGCAATTAGGTCTTCGTCGCTTGTGTGATGCATCCAATGGACTCTTCTTGAGATTTGTGGAATATACTCTAGTGGCGTTCAAAGAGAAACCAAATTCAGAATTGGCCCAACTTCTCTCATGTCGTTTCCATATTCGTATGAAGACGTACGACCAGTATCCAGTGGATCATTATACCACGAAGTTTTCCGACTTGGATAAGTCCAGTGCTACAGAGTTGGCTGCATTCGTTCTCCCACTTTGTTTCAGAGAAAATCCAATAATCAAAGCTCCCCGAAACGATATGAAACAAGTTCTCGACGACCTTATGGAGGTCATTGGCGACCCAGATATTGAAGGGAACAACTCTCTCGTTCAGAATAACGGCGCTCTTGAGAAGTTCATCGATACTAGCATCCTCAATGCCAGATTTATCAAAGATTGTTTCTATGGGCTTGTTACAATCGACTTGGTGAAACCCCAATACGACTCTCGCGTTGCGCACGGCGGACTTTATTTCTTGCAAGCGGTCACCATGTTCAATTCCTACAAAATCAGGAAGAAATCGGCGCAGAGTCGGATAGTCGAACTAGAAAGGATCATTAGACTTTTGTTGAACGACTTGATGTTCCAGAGTGACAGGGTTGAGAGTTGGTTGCTTTTGGGGCAGGCTTATGGCTATCTTGTTGAGGATGATTTGATCTGGACGTCAGACAAGTTGAATATCATCGATAGGAAAGTGGTGACGGCTAACCTCCAGCGCAAATCGCTTGTTTGCTACATCATGGCCATCAACACTCTCACCAAAAAAGGTCCAGACGCTCCAAGTATTATAATTGGGCCTCTCATGAATTCGTTTCTCAAGGAACTTTACAGTGCTGCAACCATTCCCATGGAAATGATTGCATTCAAGGTACGGAATACGTACAAGTTTGTGCGGAAAAGGAACCAGACTTTGTTCCAGACAGTCTCCGACAAGCCAATCGTTCCGTTGCTGTTTTGCCTCAAGTTGATGCTACGTTGTTCTCAGTTGGCTATCCGCTCAGACCCAAAGGAGTGGACGTCGTTCTATTATCAGGGAAAGGTGATGTCCAAGCTCCACAAAGCTCCAAAAGCCGTGCTTGATGCAATGATCAAAGCATGTGCATTGTGTCAGATTCAGGGAACTCCGGCGGACCCCATTCTCGAGGCAACTTACAAATTGATCACGTTGTTGTATAAGTACGTGAAGACAGACAAATTGACCGTCGAGGAGGGAGTGAGCTACTTGAAGAGGGAGCCCATTTTGAGTTTGAAGTTGGAGGAACCAATCACCGATAAACCGAGCTTCTACAAGGTCGTCATTAATGCTTTGGAGAAGTTGGTAAGCTTGGACAAGAAGGGCTGGTATCATAAACCATGCTACCGCATGGCTGCGATATTATACGACGAGTTTGACGACCACAAGAAAGCGCGAGAGATCATGGGCAAGTTCTTCTCGTTGAAAGTGTCCAACAAGACCTTTCTCCAAATGTGGAAACCTGAGAATGAGCGGCCGGGAAAGCATTTCGTTTACATGTTTCACTACACTCAATTCTTTATTAAGGTGTTGAGACGCGAACTTGACTTATCGTCATTAATTCAAATTCTTCCGAAGTTGCGCAAAGCAAATTCCACCATGGTGCTGCTTTACTTTGCCTGGGAGAATGTTTGTGCTTCTATCTGCAAGTTGATACGAGTCATTGCACAAATTGAGGAAAATTTCGTCGAGTTGTTTTTGCTCCTGAACTCACATAACCTGTTCATTACTCTAGCCAAGATGGTGGTGGATGTGATAAAGGAGAAAGGAATCCGAGAGGACTTCAAGCCGCTCTTCTGCTACCTTCAAATCATAAATGATATGCGCAAGTTGAACAACGGATTTGGTCCCACATCCTTGATCGATGACACTATTTGTGCGGTCTTCTTGAAGATTTTCAATGGAACCGTTGAGTCCAATCCTATGCCACCAAGCATTGACCTCACCGTTGCAAGGTTCAAGAAGCTAGCAAAGAGAGATTTGTTTCCGTTCATCAACGATATCGTTACGAAGTGCAAGCGAGATGTCGATTCGTACATTAAGGACGATCCGGACATCTACAACCACTACGTGGCAGAGTACATTGAGCACAAGCGCTCGTTGAGCATGCAGACCGTTCCAGTGCCAATGACTATTCAGGAACAGATCCAGCAACAGGCTCAACGCACACCGCAGCCACAATATCAAGGCCAGCAAGTTTCTCCAGGTGGACGGATCTCGCCAGGTCAACCAATCTTCCGAGTCCAGCAGCCTATTCTGGGTCAGCTGATCCCGGGTCAACAGAGCATCCCCGATCAGCAGGCTATCAAAGGTCAGGTTTATCCCAACCAATTTCATGGTCACCAGCAGATGGCAACGACTAAACAGTCTCATCAGGCGACACCCAGCACTTTCAACTATCAATCACAACCTTTACAGGTTTCTATCGCTGGATCGCAATACCAGGCCTACAACATGAACCTGAATGTTGGAAGTCTCTCTCATATACAGAATTATGAGCAAGGAGGAGAGGCTAACGTTCCTCCTCCGACAGTCTTCTTGACGAGGATCTCCGATGGCGCCAAACCGTTACCGCAAGCAAAACCGCAATCACCGGAGGTGACAAAGAGTCGGCCAGAATCTGCTTTGGGTGAAACGCACAGTAATGTGGGAGAGGCTGGTTCTGGTCTGCCCTTGAAACCAGAATCTGGAATCAATTTTTCTCAGCTTGCCCAGAACCCAGTGGGTACGAATGAGACTACTGCTGCAACCTTCCCTGAACAGTACAAACCGAACGTGGAACCGATTTCAATTGTGCCTATTGCCGAGCCCGCGGTCTCAAACCCAACCACAGCTACTAATGGACCCACTAACGGAGATACCAATGGAACCGATCAACTGATACAAAACGGTTCGGCTCTTACGGGTGGAGTTGCTTCAGGAGGAAAAGAATTACCTCCAACGTCAACACAGAAAGCCGTTGAGGCTTCTCAAGAGGCGGCCGCGCCGGCCAATGGATACATCCAGGTTTATACACCGTCAACACTCGAGAAAGAGGAACCGAGTGGTGAAACCAAGTCCGCAGAAGCACCTCAAGTGGTGGCCATAGAAGTAACCGAGGATTCCAAGAAATCGGAGGTGACGAATAACACAGACCAAGCAACTCTGCCACGAGAATCTGAAATTGGCGCTCAAGTCGAGAACGTGCGGGCTCAACCCGAATCAATCCCCCCGCAACAAGAGGCGGAGGTTACTGAATCGTTAGCTTCAGAACTTGAAAAAGCTGAGGCCGAAGCCACTGCATTGGAAACTCGAGATGAAGCTCAAGTTGACGATTCAATGGATAAAGAGCCTGAAAATCTTGAGAAAGCGGAGTCTACTGCTGTCGACTCCAAGTCTACAGAAACTCAAGAGGTCATCGAGATTGCTAAAGATCTACCCGATGCAAAGAAGGTTGAGTCGGCTGATACTGAAGTAATCGAAGTTGAAGAATCTGCGACACCAAAAATAGTGGAAAAGGAGCAAGATATTGAGGTAGTCCAGGAAGTGAAGGTGTCTAGCGCACCCAAGACGAGGAGTCGAAAAAGAAAAACTGAAGAAGTGCCGGTGCCCAATCCTAGAAGGACTCGGAGCCGTGCCACTTGAGCAAAGTAATCAATTATTTATGGCTTAATAGATGAACAGGAGGATTTGGGAGAGAGTAGGAAGAGTAAGTGTTAGCCCAAGGAGCCAATGATCAATTGACAGAGACTAAGGTTGCAAAAAAGAAGAATGCTCCACGGCAGGATCGAACTGTCGACCTTCAGATTATGAGACTGACGCTCTACCGACTGAGCTAGTGAAGCTATTCTTATACGCAAATCTTAAGTTCAATTACATAGCACGATGTCAGTGTCAAAAATTACGGCGCAGCTCAAGGAGTTGCCGTTAGTTATATAGTACGGTATTCGTGTAATGAAGAATAACTAATGCAGTGCGCGAAATACTAAGGTACAAGTCTTGAGTGAGATTTATTTAATATACTATATGCAGAATCACATACATATCATGGAGCTACGAATGCTTAGGAGCTGCGTGGAAGAGGCTAGATATTGGAAAACTTGGAGACAAATGTGCCATTCGAGAACATAGCTGTCTAGAACGAGTGTCTAATAGCTAGAGTAAATCCTTATTGTAGATAGAAGCTCCATAGTTGTCGGATATGATACTGATCGAGATGACGAACACTCCGATGTTCTAGACAGAATAGACGGGAATAAATGTTTCAAACGCGTGAACAGAGATATGGGATTATAATAAGGGTCCCAATTTCGGCCGAAAACAGCAATCTTTTTCCTAGCTCAGAATTATTGCAACAACCCACCAACGGCAGAAACTCACAACTATTGAACCTCGTTTTATGGTAGAATATTGAACATGGGTAGGCGGAAAGATCAATACCTTAGCTGAGTTTTACTTTCCTTCTCTCCGTAAATAAAAAAGAATTATCTCCGTATACGCACAGTCTTTACGATTTGCTCACAAACCAACAAAGCAATACAAGACTGCAAAGCGACAGAAAATTCAATTTACCTTCTTTTCCAGCATCATTCCCGATTTTCGCCGGATACTCCGGCAAATGACCTGGTAAAGCACTGCTGATCAATTGCAGAGTTCCGCAAATCCGTGTCCGCATTTCCGCATTTCCGTTCATTCTAGACCCGGAGCCCGATCAGCACTATCAAATGGCCAAAAGAAAAAAAAAAGATCTGAAACGGACGCCCGCTCACCTCATGGGATCCGCCTATTATGTTCAATTACAAATTTTTCAATAAATACTATATTAACCGACCCATAACGGAATCTCAAACCAGCTTCACAACAACCTATGCAATCAGTGGTGCTTCTCGGGCGAGTACGCGTACTTGGAGAAGCGCCGAATACGGGCCCCGTAGTAGAAAAAGAGGAACGGAATCAAGCAGCACGCCAAGGAAATGAACGCCATCAACGACGTCGCCCACTGGTTTCCCAAACGGTGGTACATTTGGATGGTGAACAACGGAACAACCGCACCCCAAACCGATCTCACAAACGTTTTCGCTGCCAAGGCACTGGCCGCATAGTGCTGGTACGAGTCAACCAAGTAGTTGTTGGCAGGGTTGTAAAGGGAAAGGAAACCAAAACCACAGGCAAAACCACTGAAGCAAGGCCCGGCCCACGACAACCAAGTGTAAGATGACCACGCAAACGAAAACAAGCCAATGGGCACGAACCAGCACCCAATCATCATGGGAATCAACCGCAACTCCGGAGGAGGAAGTTCACCGCGGTCTCTGTAGACCTTGGCACGCTTATTATAGTCGTCGTTGATGAACGGAGCTACCAACGAGCTGACAATGACACCGACACCAATTGGAATGAACATAATGCCGGTTTTCGACGCAGACCAGCCCTTGCCTTCCATGTAGATGACAGGGTATGCAAAGAAGAACATGTAGAGCAACCCGTACACCACCGACATGTAGATGGTGATAAGAAACACAATGAGCTCGGCCAAGAGCAAAAACGGGCGCAAAAGCGACACTTTGGCGATCTCTGCGACCGATCTGACCTGCAACTCCACAATGGCCATGTAGGTTTCGTCGCCGGTTTTCTTGCGGAGCATTTTAGCCCGCTTTTTCAAGAGCGTCGAGTGATGGGTCTCGGGAACCACAGCAACGAACACCACGTAGAAGAAGCCGGCAATGATGAGCAAGGCATAGTACACCCAGCGCCAGGTGCTGGTGAAATCGCCCAACAAACCCCCAAAGATGGGGCCCATGACAGGGCCCAAAAATGGAGCAGCGGAGAAAACCGCCATGGCTTTACCGCGCTCGTCAGCGTCCCAGATATCCGCCAACGAACCACCAATTAAAGTCATGGGCGCACTGAACAAGATTCCGTCGATCAAACGGCACACCAAAAGGGTGGCGATGTTCTGAGCCACGGCACACGGAATGATGAAAATCACCGCTAACCCGAGAGTGGTGGTGTAGATGATTTTTCTGCCCAACTCCTCCGACAAGGGCGCAAAAATCAACGGACCCACGCCAAAACCAAGGACAAAAACCGTGACCGTCGAAAGAATAATCACCTCCTCTGAAACCCCAAAATACTCCATAGGGCCTTCGATGTCACCAGTGACGATGGCCGACCCGAGGGCAACCACGAAACAGATGATTCCCAAGAGCACCGTATAAAGCCATTTGGTGAGGTTGGACAAATTCTTTGGGTTCTCCTTGTCGCCGGGCACGAATTCAACAATGCGCAATTTCGTGTCCATATCAATGGGATACTGCCATGGGTCGTCTGGGTGAAAAGTAGAGTTGGGGTCTGGACGGGTCAACACCTTCTCCATATCATAACCCTGCTCCAACGGACCAATGGCACCTGCATCCTCCGCCAACTGGGACACGATTTTCTGGACGCCTCTGTTTTCTGTCAAGACCCGTTTCAACTCCAGTTTGGAGTCGTGTCCCGAAAAGTGGGAGCCGTGGAAGGAGCCGTGGAATGACTGCGCATCGTTTTCTCCGGTGTACTGCTTGGCCTCTGAGCCCTGGCTCAAGGTCGAAGATATGCTATCGGACATTGGGGGCAGAAGCAAGGGAAATCCGCTGGCTTTATACCAGCGGTATTATCCACGGAATAGAGAAGGCCAAATGGCTGCCAAAACGATAGCCTGCGGGCGCGGAAAATAAGGTTGTGTGCCGGAGGCGCGTCGCCACCTGCAGACTTTGAGAAGAGGCGCTATTGTTTTTGAGCGGAAGCGGCGCGGCTGCAAATGCGGCAAGACGCAAGAACATGCGAGGCGAGGCAGGACCCAGAATATCGGGTCAAAAAAAAACTTTCTGCCCCACGGGATCCCATATTTATGGGGCCGATGCGCCATTTATATCGGCACAAACCGCCCCACCAGCGCCGACGTTACCTGCAGGATCCCACGGATACGTTCGATCTTCCGCTCACGTGACCAGACGAATGACTAGGCCTTGTCTACTGAGTAGGCGTACTTGGAGTAGCGCCGGATCCGGGCGCCGTAGAAATAGAACAAAAACGGAATCCCGCAGCACCCCAATGCAATGAACGCCATGAGACTCGACGCCCATTGGTTGCCCAACCGATTATACATCTGGATGGTAAAGAGGGGAACCAGAGCACCCCAAAGTGACCGAATAAGCGTTTTTGCCGCCAATGCACTGGCCGCATAGTGCTGGTACGAGTCCACGATGTAGTTGTTACCCGGGTTGTAGATGGCACTGAAACCAAAACCGACAGCAAAACCGCTGAAACATGGTCCGGCCCACGAAACATGGGTGTAGGACGTCCAGGCAAAGGAAAAAAGACCAACGGGAATAAACCAGCAAAATGCCATCATGGGAAGAAGCCGGAGCTCCGGGGGAGGCAATTCACCGCGATCACGGTACTTTTGCGCTCGCTTGTTGTAGTGCTCATTGATCCAAGGTGCCAAAAACGTGGCCAAAAGCACCCCAGCGCCAATGGGAAGGAACATGAGTCCCGTTTTGGTTGCGGACCACCGCTTGTCGACCGTGTACACGATGGGGTACGCAAAGAAAAACATGTAGAGTAATCCGTACACCACCAGCATGTACATGGTGAGGAGAAACACGATAAGCTCGCCAAGAAGCAAGAACGGACGTATAACAGAGCGCTTGGCAATCTCACCGACAGATCTGGGTTTTAACTCGCAGATTGCGCGGTACGAATCATCTTCGGTGCTTTTCCGGAGAACCTGCGCACGTCTCCGGAGTAACGTCGGTGGGTGCGTTTCAGGCATCAACACCACAAATACGGCGTAGATCCCCGAGGCAATAATGAGGAATGTCCAGTAGATCCAGCGCCACGTCAGAGCATGGTCGGCCAAAAGTCCGCCAAAAAGAGGTCCCATCACTGGCCCCAAAAACGGCGCCGCAGAAAACACCGCCATGGCTTTTCCCCGCTCCTGAGCCTCCCAAATATCGGCCAACGAACCGCCAATCAACGTCATTGGCGCACTGAAAAGAATTCCGTCGATCAATCGGCACACCAAAAGCGTGGCGATGTTCTTGGCCAAGGCGCACGGAATAATGAAGATGAGCGCCGGAATGAGCGTCGCGTGGTACACCACATTGCGGCCAAATTCCTCTGACAACGGCGCAAAGAGGCACGGGCCCACGCCAAAACCAATGACAAACACCGTAACTGAAGCAAGAATAAGCACTTCCATCGAAACTCCAAACGTCTTGAGCGGTGACACCATGTCGCCAGTAACGATGGCCAGTCCCAAAGCGACAGTAAAACACAACGAGCCAAGGCAAAAGGTGTAGGTCCAGCGAAGAAGCTGGGACTTATTTTTGGGGTTTCCCGGGTCGCCAGGCACAAACTCAACCAACCGGTACCCTGTCTGGGTGTCGACGGCATACTGCCATGGGTCGTTTTCGTTGTAGCCACAGCACTTGCTGGGTCTAGAAACGACTCTGTCGATGTCGTAAGGGTTTTCCAAGGGCCCCAAAGCGCCGGCGTTTTCCTCCAATCTGGAAATCACATTATTGAGCGTGGCACCAGTAGGTGCTTTTTCCAAATCAGCCGCACACGGCTGAAAAGCACTCTCAGAGTCTGTATTGGAACCTGAGCTGGAGATCGCTGACTTCATCGGGAAGATGCTGGTACTTAGAGGAGTAGAAGAGATGGCCCCATTGGATCTGAAAGCGGCCCATTTACATATTCTGGAGCTGGGTTGTGCACACGGCCCGTCTGGGGTTCGGCAATACTAAGTGCCGAGGAGATCGTCGTCGTGATCGAGCGTAATTTTATTTTTTTCCTGGGACGTAGACAGACACGCCGTTTTGTTGGCGCCGTTCGGCCTGTGTGTTGGCGCCGTTCGGATCTTCCAAAAAAACCTCGATTACAGCCGATGAACAGACCCAAAGACGAACACACCGGTAAATATCGCTTCATTTTGACAGCTGGTCACAATACATTGCGGGTTCTCACGTAGGAGCCCAAGTACTTTGACTATGTGAACCAATGAACAGCATTGTAGGACAGTGGGGGAACAATGGGCCATTGTATTCTTGACAATGCATTGGTTCAGCTTGACGTGATTGCAAGGCTCAGTTCGGTACTCAAAGTCGGCGAACTTCGAGAGGTTCCGGCCACGAAATTGTGCCGATTTCGACGGTTCGTCACAATGTTCTTACCACGAATGAAGCAAGGTCGAGACCAAAGTGGAGGTAAGCGGCTATGTTGACCCTACGGATAACCGCCAATATCGTACGAGCGTCACGGGATGCTTTCCGAAATTGAGTCGGAGATCAACGGAGAATGCCGGCACTGCCGAAATGCTAATAGTCCTTGTAAGCGACAAGTTTCCCTGAGATTCCGGACCAGCGGAAGCCAGATGTCATCCATAGTTCGAAGACCACGTGGGAATAGCCAAGAGCTCTTCTTGAGGCACACTTTCACCGAAATCGGAGCAAGTTTGTTCCACCATCGAGCTAACAAGTAACAGTAAGCACCAATTACCTCAGGTTTAGACCAATTTCTGGACACATTCCTCAAGCTTTCTAGTGCGCTTCAACACCTTCAACTGCGCTGAAACAACAGAATCCTCCAGTTTTGTCTCCCCATACCATCTTCTGCACTTTCCATCGGGCCCCACCCGTGCCAAATCCTTCACACCAGCAACATCTCGAAATGAATGGCCCGTAGCGAACATCCGAGCTAATATAGCATCAGGATCGTTGCATATTCCCACAGTATCGCCCAAATGCAACACCGTAAGTAGTTCGAGCAACCGAACCAACTTGTCAATGACCCGCACATACATAAGTTTCCCTGGGTACCTTGTGCTGTCGATGTTGTTGACACAGTGTAAGGTTTCTTGGTTGTAGAGGTTCGCAGAAGAAACGTCGAAACGTTTCACAAAAGAAACAAGGTTGCCCGGTGGCAATAGCGTGTTTGGTTCATAGAATGCTCTGCAGCGTGGAAACAACTCCAGCACCAAGTTGATTTTCTCCTTGTAAGTTCCGTCAGTAAGAATAGTACTGAGTGTTGCAGCAGTGGCAGCCGGTGTCACTGGTCTTTCCAAGTTAGGAACCGAAACCGCGCTCGAATAGGACTGAAAAGGAGAAGCCAGGATTGCAAGGTCTTTCAGAACCCTGTTGTTAAAGCGAGAAAGAAAAAAGAGGAGCTCGCTCTCGGCCAACCGGTCTCGCCGCATATATTGGGCCAAACTGGTGCACCGAAGTTGTTCGTTTAAGAGAAAATAGAACGACAACTCTTCTCTGTCTGCCTCAGAAATGTAGGAGCTCACTTCGATCTTGCCTGGAACGTGGGCATAATTGGACAATTGTAGGTTGGGCAACTTGAAAAGTACCCGGAGGAAAACATCCGCGTGGTTGCAATACTCCTGGTTAATTGAGTTGCCAGCAACTGCCACAGTAAAGAAGCAGAACGCATAATACCGGTAGAAATCCATGATATCAGTAAACGCTGGCTGGTTCTGATCCAAGAGATCAGTCACTGTGGCCTCGGACACAATTTCCTCTTCTGCCAAGTCAGCTGCAGCTTCAGGCGCACCACAAAAGTACGCTGCTTTGGCCAAACTCACAAGAACGGGGAAGAGTGGAGCCAGCATCCACTCAGCTCTGTGATTTTGGTTAAAAAACCGCACGATACTCGATGATAATACCAGCACATTCGATACACCGTTAAGAAAGTCGCGGCCCGCGACAAGATTGTCACTGGTATCCTGAACTAGCTGGAGATAAAGTTGCACGTACGGAGAAATAGCGGTTGTTTCAACTACTCCCATGTTCCAGCCAGTCAAGAAACGGTCAACGACCCCAAAAACATCATGCACCCGTGCTCGCAATGTGGAAGAAGCATGCATAGGCGACCGAATAGAGGAGCCTGCTACCTTCATGAGGGTCAGAGTGGCGTGAAGCCAGAGGTACTGATGCTTGTTGAAGTCATGCAGCCAAAGCAAAACCAACACCTCTCGGAGACAGTCTGGAAGGTCTGGAGATCTCGGGTTGACTTCGCCCAATTGGGAAGCCAAGTATTCCTGGATTGCAACTGAAAGCGATGCTGGATCAGACTCGGAGTCTGGGGTCGAGAACAGTGCAGCCATGACAGCGGATTCAGAAGATTGGAGTGATTTAAGCACAAGTCAAAGTTGGTGGTCGCTATTTCGACCGTGATCCGAATTTATGAACTGGCAGTGGACAATAGCCGGACCAGAGGCACAGAAGAAACTCGAGACTTTTGAAATCAGGACAATTATCAAGACTATGACGTCAAGTTATGCCCCATGTGCGGTACCCGTAGTTCAAGTTCAATGAGAATGATTCAAATCAAGCAATGATTTGGATCCTCGATAAGTAGTGACCAAGTTTTGTCACTATGGCTTCGAAATTGGTGAGTTTGAAACCAGGCAAACCAGTGTAGGTATCGACAACCTTAAGCTGAACTCTCTGCCAGGACTAAGATTTAATCGTCAGTTCCTTTGAAGAATCCAGATCAAACGACAGTCCAAACTGAGGAGCTCAAAGGAATCGTGGAGCTTGTAATTGTGCCTCACTCACTGAACTAGACAACCCGTGGATCAGTCGGTTGTCTCTTTTATTATTCCCGATAAAACCACTCACAAGCACGGAATAATGATTAACAATTCTCTCTGATGCCCACGGATATTTCCTAGGGTTACTGGTGGTTCCTAAGGTTACTTGTGCTCTGCACCCGTACACCAGGGACATCACCATCTCTTACTCCACATTTGAAGCCCGATATGCCCGGGTCTTCGCGGTCGCTCCAGCGGAGTTTAGACGCGGCATTTAGCACGTGGGATCCAGACTGGGACTCTGCGCCGGCACAAACTACTTTGAATCTCTATTCTTCCATAGATCTCTATAACGAAAAGCACAATTCTGTGGGGTCGCTTTCGACCAATTTGGGCGACATGCTCCGGAGCTGCTATGTCAGTCACGTGAGCAGCAACTCCGACGTCTCGCGACTGGTCTTTTTTGTCGAAATTTTGACCCGGTTGGCTCCGCTGATTGCAACTGAGGTGGTGAAACCTTGGGTCCAGACTTACCTCAAGCCAGCTCTCAATAGTGCAGGCCTAGATTTGACCTTTGTAGACCGTTCCAAGCGCTTTTTGGTGGCGTTGGCGTGTCCTGAGACATTTGGCGATACCGAGTTGGATCAAATGAGATTGAAGTCTGCGGATTTGGTGTTGGAGCACATCGTGCGAGCGAATTTGGGCAGTGATTCGGAGATTCTACGTATATTAGAGGTCGACGACTCAGTCGAGGCTTCAAACACACACGAGCATGGCGAAAGGCTTCGATTTATCCAGAGGAATGCCAGTATTCTACTACGGGACGCTGCGTCCAGAACTCAGGCGCTTTTTCCGGTGCTCAACAAATATTTCATGCAACTGGCGCACAGAGCCAAGATATTGGTGCTTTTGGGCCAAATATGTGGCGCCAAACAACAGTGTATGCTGATTGCAGACACTGAACTCTTTCCTAATCTTCTTCGATCGCTTCTCTACGATTCAAGCGAGTGTTTACTAGCAAGTGAGCTATATGTGGTTGTCATGTTTGTCGCCAGAGTGTCAGGCGAAGTATCCCGACTTCTCCCAGACGTTTTTGCTGCCATATTTCGCCTAATAGGCTGGACTGAGCTCCCGAAACTGGAAAGAGTCGTGTATCAGGCATCCAAACACTGGCAAGTTGTGGATGTGGATCCAGAACTGTCCATAATGCAACTGGCTAACGGAGACTTTAATCTCCTGTACCTTTTTACCATGATCTACGGAATGTTTCCCCAACATGTTGTTCTGTTCAGCAAGTCGCCGCTCGAGTACTGGAAACTGCATCCACCGAGTCTTGTGACTCTTGAGCAGATCCAAAAACTGATTAGTCTGCTTCCGCATGGCAAAAGCCGCGACATCTCAGAAAAGATCAGACTTCACTCTCGTCGGTTCATGCTACATGCGAACTTTCTTCTGGATACGACGTCTGCACAGGAACTACAGAATCCAACTAAATGGATCGGTGAAAACCCCTCAGAAGACGACATTGTGCTTGCATGCTACCAGTTGAATCCAGATATCATGCTCACCATTCCAGACAACTTAGTGCTTCCAAGGTGGATGATGGAGCGAATTACGAGGGCAAGTGTTCTGTCAGATTCTCGCTTATTTCACTCGGCTCGTGAGAGTTTTCTGGGTGTCTCGTCGCGGCCGGATTCAACACGAAATTCTGTTCTGGACGAACGGTACTTCAAAGTCTCCACGCCCTGGGAATCTATTCAGCGCCGTATGTCTATTGTACCCACAAAGCTAGTCGTTGAAAATGAAGCTCAGGGTGCCGATCCGAACGACGGGGTGTTATTTCGCCCTTTCAACTTCGGACCGTCTTCCAATGAGGGGCTGGAAACAGGAACGTTGGATGAGAAGAACGAGCCAAAGAAAATGGAGTCGATCTCGGAATTGTACCAGATGCACGAGCGTCTTTTCACTTCTACAACCAATTCCGGACTCGAAGTGAAGTCACCGGTGATCACAGGAAACATGCTGACTTATGGTAAGACCGCTGCAGATCTTCTCAGTGAGTTGAAAGAAGGAGAACCAACGAAGGATGGCAAAGAGGTAAAAGAGTTGAAGGATGGCAAAGAAGATGGCAAGGATGAAAAGAACGGAAAGGAGGTTATAGAAGGAGGGGTATTTGACGCACGGCCTGGAAGTGCACTTGAATTTTACCAGCGTGAGCTCTTGCTCATGAAGAACGAGTTGGAATTCTCGAGCTACATGAAGCACTTGAACAAGTTCAATTACCTCAAGCTCAAGTCACAGCTCAACGCACTTCGTGCACGGGAAGGAAAAGAGCAATCGGCTATGGAAGCTCAGCTTAGTGACGGGTACGCTGCAGAAGATCATGGTGAGAAAGTTGAGGTTGGGAGCGAGGTTGGAGGTAATGCGCGGCCCAGCGTTCGGTTTTCGTCTGATCTCGGTAGCGAGAGAAGTCGAGAGAGTTCGGAATTGGATAAAAGGATACGGGAACCTACAGATGGGTCCAGCACTTCAGTTACTGGTCCCTCAACGGAGAATGTCCAATCAATTCTCAGCGACCGTGTGGCCCAGCTCAAGAACAACACGCTCGAGCTCCAGGAAACCATTTCCAAACTTCAACTTGAGGTTTCGGACAGCCGAAGTGATGCAATTGCAGCCAGAGAAGAATCTGTTGCATCGTCTTCTCAGCTTCGCAAACTCCAATGCGAGCTTCAGGTGTTGAAGGCAGAACACGAAGCTGTCCTCACTAAGTCTCCTAGTACTCCTCTTGAGACTCCCAAATCGCCAACAGCGACAGTCACAGACCACGACAAGGCCATTTACGATTTGCAGACTGAGATCAAAATGGTCAAGGACGAGAACTCGCGCATCTCGTCTGAATTGAACCAGACCGCAGAAACCCTCGAGTTCACTAAAAAGGCGTACGAACAAAAACTTGCCTCGGCGAGTCTTGAAAAGGGCCAGGCTGCACGTGCATTGGCAAGTCACCACGAACGAACTATTCAGGAACTCCACCTTGCGTTGGCAAAGTTCGAGGCAGCGTTGGAGGAGCGTAATGCCCGGATATTGCAATTGTCAACGTCAAAGCCAATCAGGATTCCAGAAACGGAACCGGCATTAAGACCACGGTACCGCACAGACGATGGCGACTACTTTGGGTCGTCGTCGATGGAATCCTCGCTGTCGTCGATTCCTATCAGGCCGGTTGTGGTACCTCGCCCAAGCTCAACTACTGTTCTTCGCGGGAGAGGAGGCTACCAGAAACGGTCCAAAAAAATGTAGAGAAGAACGGTTGGGAAAATGGATCTGCTTAAAATTGCAGAGAGAATACTGCCTATTGCTTTCTAAATGCTGGTGAGAGTTGATTTCAGGCCGGGGCTTCCAACACCACCGTTATAGAGTTGGAAGCGGCTGTGTCGAAATTATAATAAAGCGGAATCGATAACCACGGGAAGTGAAGTGAGGCACTGCCTTGGTGACCTACTGGCCGATATTTATACCAATGATTTGCGACGACTACGACTTTAGTAGCGTATTGTGCATGTGTTGACAATGGCACTGGCGATCTGTCGATCGCAACCCAATCTGAACCCGACTACAGCGAAATAGCACCCGATCTGCAGAAAATTGCACTGCGCCAAAAATCACATACGTGGTTTTTCACATTCCACCTCGACAGACTGCACACCAACCAAGGCTAAAAATGCTCCACCAATGTCCACCGAAAGTCTCCACCGAATTCGCCTGACTGATGCCCAGAGACACTTATCCTCCCCGATGCCAGATCCACCCGCCTCCAGAAAAAAACGGCTCTAAGACCGCCATGGAAAGGTTTACGTGTCGCGATCACGTGCAGGCTAATCACGTGACAACTAAACCGCGTTCTTCTCCACGCTGGCGTCTCCACCACACCATGTCTACGCTCAAGAAGAGAGGAAAGAAGGCGGTGCCCGCGGCGCTGCAGCCCGATATCTCCGAGGAAAAGTTTGCCCCGGTGGAACGTGACTCAGAAAACGCCTATCTCATTGGCCTTGTTTCTGTCACTGCAGTGGCTGCGTTCCTTCGGTTCAGAATCTTGGGCTGGCCCGACAAGGTGGTGTTTGACGAGGTGCACTTTGGCAAGTTCGCCTCGTACTACTTGGAGGGAACCTACTTTTTTGACTTGCACCCGCCGTTCGCCAAGTTGCTTCTTGCCTTTTTGGGGTGGGCTGTAGGCTACGATGGAAAGTTCAAATTCGACAACATTGGCGACAACTACGTGGAGAACCACGTGCCATATGTCGCGTACCGCGCGTTTGTGGCGGTGCAGGGCACGGCGGTGGTGCCGTTGATGTACCTCACTATGAAGACCCTCAAGTTTTCCGTGGCTGCGTGTGTGTTGTCCTCGGCGATTGTGGCCCTCGACAACGCGCATGTGATTGACTCGCGCTTGATTTTGTTGGACCTGACTTTGATTGTCAGCGTGGCGGTCACAGTGTTCGCGTACGCCAAGTTCAGCACCTACAGAAGACAGCCCTTCACTCAGTGGTGGTGGACATGGTTGCTTGCCACCGGTGTAGGCTTGTCTTGTGTGATTTCGACCAAGTACGTTGGTGTGTTCACCTACGTGACCATCGGACTTGCCGTGGTGCACGAGTTGTGGATCTTGCTTGACATCAAAAAGGGCTTGACCTTGGAGCAGTTTGGGCAGCACTTTTTGGCGCGGTTCGCGGCGCTCATCGTGTTCCCCTTCTTCATCTACTTGTTCTGGTTCTACTTGCACTTTGCCATCTTGACCAAGTCCGGACCTGGAGACCTGTTCATGTCGGCAGACTTCAAGGACACGTTGAGCGAGCTGCCGCTCGAGCGCTCCGCCAAGACCGTCAACTACTACGACATCATCACCATCAACCACAAGGACACCAACGCGTTCTTGAACTCGCACGAACACCGCTACCCATTGCGGTACGAGAACGGACGCATCTCCTCCAACTTGCAACAGGTCACGTGCGTGTTCGACCAGGAGGGCGACGGCGTCAGCGAGAACATCCAGTGGCAGATCCTCCCCACCGAGCAGAAGCTGCGCCTTGACGCGGTGTACACCAACGACATTGTGCGCTTGAAGCACATTGGCACCGGCGGGTTTTTGTTGACCCACGACGTGGCGTCCCCCTTGAAGCCCACCAACGAGGAGTTTGTCGTGGTGCATGGCGAGACCGCAGACGAGCGCTACAACGAGACTTTGTTCCGTTTGCGCTACGGCGAGTCGGGCAAGAGCAACCAGAACAAGAAGAAGTTGGTCAAGACCAAGACCATTCCGTTGCGCATTCTCCACGTGGACACGGTGGTGGCCATGTGGACGCACGACGACGAGTTGTTGCCCGACTGGGCGCTCTCGCACCAGGAGGTCTCGGGAAACAAGAAAGTCCAGGACAGAGACAACCTCTGGACCATCGACGACGTGGTGAACATGCCGGACTCGGACCCCAGAAACGCGTACGTGCCCAAGGTGGTCACCACGATGCCGTTCTTGAAGAAGTGGTGGGAGTTGCAGGGCTTGATGTTCTTGCACAACAATCAGTTGTCGTCGGAGCACCCCTTCGCGTCGCAGCCCGACGCGTGGCCGCTCTCGCTCTCCGGCGTCTCGTTCTGGAACGACAACGATTCGCGCATGCAGATCTTCTTCCTCGGCAACCTCCCCGGGTTCTGGCTCGAGGTGGGTTTCCTTGCCATTTACGCGGGCTTTGTGTTGGCGGACCTCGTGTCCAAGCGCCGTGACGTGCACATCTTGTCGGCCGCGGCCACCTCGCGCTTGTACAACACCTTTGGCTTCTTGGTCGCCGGGTGGGCGGCCCACTACTTCCCCTTCTTCTTGATGAACAGACAGAAATTCTTGCACCACTACTTGCCTGCGCACTTGATTGCGGCGCTCTTCACCGGCGGGTTCGTCGAGTTCCTTTGCACCAACAGAACCAACGGCTTGCGCAGAGGCTTAGCGCCCGGCGGCGTGGACAAGGTCAAGATGTACGCGTCACTGGCAGCGATGATCGTGGCCATGGCGTGGTTCTTCTGGTACACGCGCATGCTCACCTACGGCAACTTCCTGATTTCGCCCGAGGAGGTCAAGAAGAGACAGTTCTTCGACATTTCGTTGCACTACGCGAAGTAAGTCGCAGGCCCAGCCATGCCCAGTAGAGTTTGGAGTGTCGGCATATAGTGGGTGCGAAGACATCGTGGGTGCGACCTCAACCACTAACAATCAACAATGTTCCACATCCAGGCGTTTTTGCAGAGTCTCCGGCCGCTTCCCAAGTCCGGCGTATTGCGCCTCGTCACCGGCAACCAGCTGGCGGACATGGATTCGGTCTGTAGTGCCATAGCATATGCGTATTTCTTCCACCAGAAGCATCCCCAGGAAAAACCGTTCATTCCCCTCATCAACATCACAAAGGACGAGTTGAGGCTCCGCAGAGACATTGTCCTGCTTCTCAGCAGCCACCGTGTCCACCAGGACGACTTGTTTTTCTTGGACGACTTGAAACTGTTGAAAACGCCGTTTGAGGTGGTTTTGGTCGACCACTGCGGGCTCCAGGGCGATGTTTTGACGCAATTATACGAGTCAAAGCGCTTGAATGTCGTGGGGATCATCGACCACCATGCGGACGAGGGGAAGTTTCTCGATGCCGTCCCCAGAATCATCCACAGCAACGGGTCGTGTTCTGCCCTTGTTTTCAACTACTGGGACAAGAAATTACAGTCTGTTGAGCCAGAGTTGGTGCTGTTGTTGCTTGCCCCGCTTGTTCTTGACACTTCCAACTTGACTCAAAAGGTGGAGGAAGGAGACACCGTAGCATTTGCGAGGTACAAGGAAATCCTTGAAAACCAGGGAACCTCGCTTGAGGGAGACGTTTCTGACTCTTACGCCATACTCTCCGGCAATTCCAAAGGCTTGGATGCGTCGTTGAAGACGTTCTACGGAAAATTGAAGACGTCCAAAAAAGACATGTCTGGCTTCGCGGTGACAGACATTCTCCGCAAGGACTACAAACTGTTCCACTTCACGTCCAAAAACGGCAAGTCTGTTGCCGTCGGATTTAGTTCTGTGGGCAAGTCTTTTGACTGGGTGCTCAAGAACTACAGCAACAAGGAAATCGTGGATGGAATCGAGTCTGTAATGGCTGCTGACGGCTTGGACGTGATTGTTCTCACTATCTCTTACACGAATAAGGCCACGGGCCAGTACACTCGTGAGGTTTGTTACTCCACCAACATTAGTGCACTTGATGACATGGGCGAACGTGTGGAAAGTTTGCAGTTGAACAAGGATGTTTACGACGCCGACTTTGTGTTTGGCCGGTTGGACGAGATTGCGCAGCTCCGCAGATTCCACTTGTACAACCAGGCCAATATTTTGGCCCTGCGGAAACAGGTTGTTCCGGCAGTGAAGAGCATTATCGAGGGCAGCGACTTGTAAGGAGATGGATATAAAGAGAATTAGAGCGATTGAGTGTTAGAATTGAGTAGATTTGGGCGAGATTTCTATTACGAAAGCTGTGTCTGAAAGCGCTTAGGTCGTGAACCCATTATGGGTTTGAATACATCATTAATTATTTGAAAAAGGGAGCATTACAGAACCGATTTAAAAGACAACGGATGCAAGTGATCTGTCACTGCTGGAACGAAGACCTATCACTTAAATGTAAAATAAAGTGGTCCCCAGGAACTTTACCTAAAATCGCAGCGAGTAAAGTCCTATCATCCGGGGCCACTCTAATTGTACAGATAATTTTCATATCCCCTGTCTCTCATTAATGCTGGAATCACCAAGCCCGTGTTCGCCGTGACACCCTTCATTATTTTCTATAACCCACCTTCTGACCATACACCTCAGTCGGCCAGCAAATAAGCAACCTTATACGTCTTTGTTGTTCCATTCTCCAGCATCAGCACTTCAGCATTTTCTTTCGGAATCTGCCTGTTCGTGTCTGATATTTCTGCCCTGAAAGAGTCAAAAACCTCCGGTGGAACATCCAAAACCTCGTCCTCCAACTGATCCGACTCCCGATACAAAAGCTTCATGGCATTCTTAAATATCGGACGCTCCGTGACAGCCACTTCAAGGCCCAAGTTGGAAACCCAAACTGTCAATACAGACTCTCCACTCCGAACAGACACTTTCCGCACCGCCGAAGCATTCACCTTATCTAGGAGCGAGAAGAAAACAAGCGAATAAGGAGGAAACGACTCCGTGGTCTCCGCGTACTTCATCTGCAAATTCCACTTGAAGAGCCGGGTGCACTGTTCTTCAAAGTTTCCTAAAGTATTACCACATTTGGAGCACTTCGAGTAGTCTCCAGGAACAAGCAAGTACGAGGAACCAACATGGATGCTTCCTGGCGGCGGAAGTAATTTTCCGTTGTAGTTTCTCTCTGTTTCGTGGTGGCTGTGCTCGTGCGGTTTATGGCAGTGCCAAAAGTCCATCATTTCGTGCCAAAACTCCGAGGGCATGTCCATGAACTTCCATTCAGCCGAGGATATGACAGTGTTGGCGCATGCAGCGCAGCAGAACGCAAACTCGTTGATGTTGCTGCTGTTGCGAGGAGTCTTTTTGACCAAGTCTTTGACAGACCACTTTTGGTTTCCCGAGTCCGCCAAAGCCATAAAGGACACTGTCGAGGTTATATCGTTGGCTGTTACTGCCACATTGAGCGACAAAATCCCATTTTTGGCCGATAAACCAGAGATTTTGGCCAGTGAAAGACTGGAGCTGGGGACTGGGAGAAGAACCACGTATTCCGACTTGGCCCGCACCACAAGGTTGGGCAGACGAACTCCTATTCCAGTGATGTCTCTGAATTCCTCAGGAAACTCCAACTTGACCGAAACCTGCTGGAGTCTCGGTAGAAACTCGGCGACATACATAGTGACCACTGTATGGAGTACTGAGATGGAGGTGGAATAGTTGAACAAACGGGAGAAAGGGGGCGATGGATTGGAGAGGTCAGAGTCTCTGAGGAGTTGAGATGTGCATTGTTTTTGTATTTGGCCCAGTTTTACGGACCTCACATATTGATTCGGTGTGGAGATGGACTTCCCCACAAAAAGTTATACGAAGTAAATTGAAACCATTCAAGGCGGGTTCGTTGCTGGGGGCGCTTGTTTGCTACATAAGTCAGTAGGCAATTGATGCTTAGGTGATTTCGTTGAGGTTGGGGAATCTTGCTAGGTGGTGGTGGCCAGCTACCAAAGATCAGAGATGAGAAAGTAGGTTCTGTGACGGCGACGGCGCGATAAATGTTTCCCTTCCTTTGATTTGTAGCAAGGTTGTCCAATTTGTGCCAGTTGGCCTTATTTGTCGAGTTTGTTCAGGTTGTGCCTGTTGTTGCTTTCATTGCCTACTCAGCCTCTACTGATGACCACCTGTAACATGGTCATTAACTGCCCGCAAGCAACGCGCGACTGACCACGGGAAATACTTCAGATTGGAAGGCATTGTGCTCAGGAAAATTCAGATTGTTCAAGGATTATGGATTCTCTGGTTACCTGATTCCCTGGTGGCAGACCTTATCGTACCAGCCTTATCGGCACCAGTCTTATCGGCACCTACAACCCAATTGGGACCTTGCCGCCCACAGACCTCTCCGCCTTTGCCACCCCCACTTTCTCCGCCTTATCACGCATCCTCTGCATTGTATCTCGCATTCGTCTCCACCTTCCCTTGCATTCTCCACCTTGTCTTGCCTTTGTTTCCACTTCTCTTGCATTCGTCGCCACCTTCTCTCCCTTTTTCTGCACTGTATCTCGCACTCGTGTCCACCTTCTCTCCACCTCTTCTTCATCTTATCTCCCCTTCGTGTTCGCCTAAACCTTCACATCTACCTTCACCTCTACATAATCTTCCAATCTACTCGTCTTATCTTCAAGTTGCCTAATCTTCTTATCTTCCTACTCAACCCTCTTGTCTTCCTGCTCAACCTTCTTATCTTCCTATCTTCCCACTCAACCTTCTTAACTTCCTACTCAACCTTCTCGTCTACATAATCGTTTTCTTCTCCTTCTTCTCCTTCTTCTCCTTCTTTTCCTTCTTCTCCTTCTTCGCCTTACCCTCCAAGCCCGCCTCTCTCTCACCGCCTCTGTCACATGGCATTACGTCCTTTCTCCGTGTACTGCCGTTTATTACTAGTCATAAATACAAAAGGCCAATGCCAGGCCTCCTATCCGTAGTGGGTATCGCTGTGTTTTTCCAAACCGTCCATGCCTAGCTCCAATCTCCCGGCCGACGCTCGCCATTTCTCCTAGGAAGCAAGTCGTCCTCTTGGTCGTCGATGCCGAGTTCACGCTGCCTCCTGGCAAAGTCCCTGATCTCCTCGGCAGGTCGAAGCTCGTCCGCGTCAGACTCAAATGAGCGGGTTCTGCGCCGAAACTTACCGAGGCCGCTCCCGTACCAGGACAGTTCCTTAGGAAGTACAAACGGGCCCTGGTTTTCCGGATTAGTATTTCCTCGCCGCCGGGTCTCAAAAACGCGAGGCTCCCGTGTTCTTACGTATGCGCTGTCATGTCGAGCCATCGACGCCCGTTGCTGGTATCTGCGGTTGCGAGAGTTTCGTCTCTCAACACCCTCGCCATGCTCCTCGCCCCAGGGGTCCTCCACTTCGCGGTTTGGCCCCGGCGAAAACGTTCTCTGTATAGTAGGAGGCGCTTGGTTCGTTCTCTGTATAGTAGGAGGTGAACCAAGCCGCGAGCGTGCGTCCTCATACTGGTCGTCGGAATTAGACCGATTGCGTTGTGGCGTCCTGGTGTAGGTGGAGGTCTGCTCCACAATGAGCTTAACTGTAGAGGAGAACCAGCTGGATATCGGGCTGTGGTCTCTTCTTGAGTGAAAGTCAGTTCCGTTGGCCTGGTTCGGCTGGCTTCTACCGGACGGGCGTCTCCGATTAGTGTTCGGCTCAGCCATGGCCTGCCGGATGACTCGCAAGCAGTCCTCCGCGCTAAACACGTTGTCGCAGTAGTAGGAGTAGGTGAAGAGAAGCACCATAAAGTGCCACAACAAAACATGCACGGTGGGGTCCGGGTTGTTTTCCTTGATGTAGAACCAAAAGTGGAGCCACAACACGTACAGGCTGAGGTGGTAGAGGTGGTGGCGCACCTGGTCTTCTCCTCTGTTCAAGGCCGAAAGCCCGCTGTAAATGGGAACGACAACGAGAAAGAGGCAGTCGCTGTACACGCCGCCAAGAAAGTGGAAGAACATGAGCCACGCAAGTCGATGCATGTTCTCGGAGGACTGGATAGGGACAGTGTCCGACATAGGTAAAGTTGTGTCGATGGTGGGTAGTAGGGTATCAGTCAATGAGCAGTCCTGAGGCAGGTGCCAGTAGTGCCAATTGGGTGTTGGTATCAATTGGGTGTTGGTTCCAGTTGAGTGTTGGTATCACTTGGGTGTTGGTTCCAATCGAGTGTTGACTACTATTGAGTCGTTGGTATCAGTGTAGTCTGGGTATCACAGGTGGTTGAATGTGCCAGGCAATGAGTGAGCCCAGCTAATTGACCAGTTTACTGACTAGTGAAGCCAGTGTGTCCTTCCAAATATTGCCGGCCACGCCGACGCCGTCAGTATCAGGTAGTATTAAGCCTGTCTCGCTTATCGTTATCGCGAAGTTTGTTGGAACTCGGTCTCTCAATTGTTGTCCTCTGCGCCGCTTCAAGTAGCAAAGGTGTGGAAAAGAACAAAATGCGAAGCAATTGGGGGCTACAGCAGAATCTACCCCGATTTTATAACCGTCTGGTCGAACGCCGTGCCGTTTCTGCAGGGACGCTTCGATAGATGACGCAGGCCCTGACGCAGGGACTGCAGAATGCGCAGGACTGTTTCTGCCATACCCAGTCTCAGATACGATTGGAGGGCTTGTCGGCATTCGAGATCGCCCTCGTGCGTGGAGGTGGAATCTCCTTGACGTAGCTTTGCCCTTCTCATCCTCTCCATTCAAAAAGTCCTCAAAACTCGGCCAATTGAACTGCGCCAATGGGGATTCCACCGGTCATCTATCTCGCTAACAGATACCGTTCTGCGGGTTATCACGTCTGGCCTGTATGAGTAGGCGAGGTGGACCTGCGCGAGTGCGTGGATGATGCATTAGGCAGTCCGGCATGCCGCGGGCCGCGATGGATGACTACCATCTCTGCGATCTGCGCAGACTCATGTTGTTCCTCGGCGGCCGATTGGCCGGATCTGCGGTATCCGGCGTCTGCTTCAAATGCCGGCGTCAGCCTCTGAATACTAGTTGGCGACAAGTTGCCCAACCACCACTGCAACACAACTTACGAGACCGCCAGATTGCGGTGTGCATATACAAAAAACTTGCGCCGACACTGGGTTGTGCATGCCTAAAAATTAAGTGTGATGCTCGAAGCGAGCGCCTCTGCGGATCGTAGCGAGAGTTGGTGCATAAGCGAGGTACCCTCTTCTGGCCGCCCAACACTTACACGTCCACTGAATGTCCCCGATCTGGCCAAGCCCTGGGCTAGATTTTACTACCCGCATGCACTCTGACAGACTGGCAGCCAAAACCAGCCTATCTTGCGGTGTCTGCAGGCCAAGCACTGTGAGTAATGTGACAACAGACTGGGGTGCCCGTTGATTGGTTGCGCCATCGGGCCGGAATTGCAATTCCAGGCCAAAGGAGCGGAGATACCTGATACGGCCTACGTCGTCGGCCACTGTAGGCCAACTTCGGCAAATTCCTGATCTAGACCATGACGTTATGACGCTTGTCTGCGAAAATACTACTTTGGAAGCCCATGTTGCAATCTACGACGCTCTGTGTCCTAAACCTCAGCCACGTGTTGCGACCATTTGAAACATGTTTGTTCTCCACCTGATTCCATGTGCTTTCAGCTACGAGCTCTCCTGATGGTGCACACATTCTCTAATTAGTGTTTTAATATTTATCTTAGAGTTCTCTGAGCCCCAACCTACGCCAGGTGCATTGCTAACAATGAATGGATCAATTGACTCCCAATTGCCTAGTCAATTATCAGAAGGTCACACTAGGGCGTCAGGTCGGCGTATCTGCGTCTCGAACGCACAGTTATTGAGGCAGAAGGGGCAATATCCAAATCAGGCATAGCAATGAGCGTCAGAAACGGTTTCATCGTTCGGTGAGCGACAATGCCGTGAAGATCGGTACCCCTGTGGGCCAGAATGTTTCGAAGCGATATTGGGAAAAATAAAAAATAAAAAAAATTAACTTGAGACGGATTCAGAGCAAAGCAAACATCGGGTTTGATTCCCGTGCTGTGAGGAGTAGTCTCATGTATCACAACTTCCCCATGTCACCGAACTCTTGCCTCTCCGCAAGCGACTCGCTAACGTTCTGAAACATGCCGATAATCGATGCGACTATATGCAGATCGGTCCAACGGAAGATGTGTCGCACGTCATAGTGCGCACGTCACTGTCGCAAAAATGTTCGGAAAGACTGGGCCACCTGAGGGAAGTTTCGGACTCTGCGGCGCATTCCACGAAGAAAATCCCTCAGTCATTTTCAAACGGCCTGATCGGGCTGAAGCCTAGACTATGACGTAGGCCGATCGGACAACTGCGAGGTAGGCACGCTCTCAGATCAGCAGGGCAGAATCTCTGCGAAAAGGTTGCGGTGAGAAAACTGGAACTTGCTCGGGTTCGCAGAACATTGCATTTTGTTACAAGGCTTACAAATTCGAAGGCGAGGCTGGGAGTTTGGAATTGCCTTCTCCGAGATCAACTGTCCTAAATTTTAGCAAGAAATGAAGACCTGCCGATGTATTTCCATACTACAGCGGTGTATTTTGCGCCAACGGAAAGAATTGGCTGGAGAATCGGATTTTTGTACAAACAAGGCTGACGCTGCTCTCTTTCTATTAGCGCGTGCCTTTTATTAGTGGTCTACTCAAGTGCTGGAGTTCCAGAATTGACATCGAGCTTTTGGAGCAAACCAAAAAAAAATAGAATGATCCCACACTACAACGGATATAGAATTAAGGAGCTCACAAAGATACTTTTTCCTCTTCGCCTTTTGTCCGGTGTCTTCTCATCTCAAGTCGCGTCGTACTCTACATAATTCACGTCAACAGAGTTAACTACTCCAACAAACAGTCCAATCATTACCACCTTCAAACAACTTCCCACTACTCAGTCTCCGATCCTTAATTATCTTGCACATTGTCATCATGTCCCAGGAAGCAGACTCGTTGGGGCTCGACAAACCCATCAAGCTTGGACGCGTGTCGAAAATCCCCAAGATCACCGATGAGTTGCTCATGGACCGCACCCGCGGGCTTCCGCACGTGATTAACAACTACCAGAGAGTGGCACAGAATATAAGAAACCACCGGCCGAGCGGAAAGGCACCTTCACGCCAGCTGAGAGCAGACACTGAAGTCAGAAACTTAGAGACAGTGCTCGAGTTCTACCAACTCTGGTGCCACGGAATCTTTCCCAAGGCAACCTTTGGCGACTGTATTCAGATGGTCCGCAAGTATAAATCTGCCCGGATCCGGATATATCGTCGAGACTTGATTGACCAGGAATTGCACAGACAACGGGTGGAGAAGGGCATAATTACAGAGACAGCCGAGGAAGACAGAGAAATACAGGACGACGATTTCTTGGCCGACGATTTGTATGAGGCTGCGCCTGAAACCAATGAAACAGTGGCCCTGGATGACGAAGACTGGGGCTTTTTGTCGGTCAAAAGGAGACCCAACGGGCTCTTTGTAGGCGACGACGAAGAGATTGAAGAGAATGAAGAGCCAAAAGCCCCCGAGAACGGAGCTTCAGAAAAAAGCAAGGTAACTGACGATAATGTGGAGAAGGCTGCGGAGAATGCAGAGTATCCCGATATGGACGACATCGAGGAGTACGACGAGGAGCTCGCAGTTATGCGTGAAATGGGCATGTAATGAATTCAATTGAATTAACATGCCTTGATTCTGGCACTGCGGCTTTCGGTGAGCATGAAGAGAGAAGATTTCAACTTACAGAAGAGCTGTTTGTCTCATTCCGCCATTCCGCGTTGCACACGAGGGATTGCATCGGTGACACGTCTATAAAAATGGCTGATAATGTTGTTGATTCATTCCACTTACTTGTCTTGCTGCCAAATTAGGCTTCTGCGTTTAGTCCAACATTCAGCGAAATGTTTTGCCGAGTGGAACAGTGGATCTACAACGCTACACCTCACTTGTATTTGATATCTCACTATTGCATCTTACGACGAGTGATATCTGATTTCATTCACTATGAAAGCCTTCCATACCTATGAGAGGTAGAGCTTGCGGAACGGAGACACTTGATCATACATTCTAGACACCTCATCCGGTGAGTACTGGGTCTTGCGTGTGTGATTGAAAACACCCAAGATGTATCCCCCGAACCGCAAGTACACATCTGTGTGACTCGCCTCTTTGCATCCGCGGTGCACCAAGTACGTGTCGCTCTTGTGCACAGGGATCAAAACTCCCCTGTTGTACCGGGTGTCGACCTTTGGGTTAGTGTAGGTGAGTCCGAACTCGGTTCGGAACGCTGCCTTCAAGAGTGCGTCGTCCAAGTTCAAGATCTGGTACTCGAGTCCGCACACACCAAGCATTCTGGCCTGGAAGTAGTCGCTGCCGCTGTTTTCATGGTCGCGCTCGCTCTCTTTGGCTCGGTCCCTTCCGCCTCCCTTGCCCTTCCTGGTTCCTCGATCTTTGGCACTGCGCTCATTTTTGCCACGATGCTCACTTTCTCCTCGTCGCCGGGACAATTTGTTGGCGTGTTTGAACGTGTCCAAGTCGACTTTTCTGGCTGAGGGTAAGTACTCACGGCCTATGGTATATACATCGGCCATTCGGACCTCCACCATCACAACCAAATCAGAACCGTGCGCAATGGCAACACACTTACAAACCGCGTCCGCTGCCAACTTCAAGCTGCCCGCAGAAGCGATCTTGGTCATGACTTTCTGCCGGTCGCTGTCGGAAACTAGACCTCGTGTCATTTTGGGCGAGCGCTCGTTTTTCATTGACACAAGAAGCTTGGCGTTCGGTGCATACGGGCCTCCCAGTCCGTCTTTTTCGAAAACTGCTCCATTTCCTCGGCTAGTTGCGCGTCCAAGTTGGGCAGTTAGCGCTCTAATCTCATCATGTGCGCTTTTCCGGCCGCCAACTACTTCGCTCATGCTCTCAGGGGGATATTTCATGCCCAAGTCGGAGTAGGAAATGGTGTTGCTGATGGTGTTGCTGTGGGTTTTTCCGGCGTTGGGTACAGAAGTAGAAGTCTGAGTGCCGAGTTGCTCGAATGGTGTCTTGAGAAGAGCCATCACTTCTCTGGCTGCCTGTTGCAATCTCTTCATTTGCTGCTCATCGAAGGTTATCTTTGGGTAGCTGTCGCTGAGTGATAACACCCCCACAATGACTCCCGAGTCATCTACCAAATGCGCACCAGCGTAAAAACGAACATGTGGGTGGCCAGCCACAACAGGATTGCGTCTTGTGCGCCAGTCGGATGCGGCGTCGAGCAAAACCAACCCGTTTTCAGACAAGATGCAATGGGCATCCAACAGGAGAGATCTGGGGACTTCACGGAACCCCAAGCTGGTCTCAAACATCACCACTGTCTTGGTGGCATGAACTACCAGGATGTTGACGCTGGACACGCAAAAGAGGGCGCGAAGTCGGGCTACTATTGGTCGGAAGATCTGAGGCTCTCTCCAATGTTGCAAGCGGACGTAAGGATCGACGATTTTTGGCCGTCTTTTCTCTTCGTAACATTCGGGAGCCGCCAAGAATCCCGTATCATCAAGGCAGGGTGGACATGGCACGCGAGACAAGTTCCACTTGCCCTAATTGTTAGTATGAGAAATTAGATAACGCACAGGAGGCGACTAGAGATACTTCAACTAGAAATATTGAACCTCAATTGCTAAGATCGTTTAAACAGAGTCAAAAGGTGTGCCAACGGCCTCAGTATCTTTGTGGTTCATTAATCTACATACCTTTGAATACATGGTCAAGAAATGTGCCACCGTCAACGGAAGAGGGCTCAATTCGGCATTTGCTGCTGAAGCAATAGGTTCTGTTGCAGTGAATGCATTTTGGGAGGAGTTGGAAGCCATAAAGTAGATACACAAATGAGTCGCACCAATAGTGGGATTACGCATAGTTGCAAAAAGAATGGCTTTAGTTATTTTTCATCTTTCATCCTGGTGTCGAAATTTAAATGTACTATTCTGAACTATGGTATATTGTATACGCCATGGAAGTGATCAGCGTGGGATTCGAAGCCTTGACCGCCCCAGGTTCATCCTCTTACGACAACATCTATTACATCGGCTAGTCTAGATTATCTGTATCGTTAGGAAACGAACTGGACGACAAGGCGTAGTTCAAGTGCAAAGGAGATGCTGTTTCTACCATTGGAGATCGTGCTAATGCTTTGGAGGTTGGCACCTTCCTGAGCTACGGGCTGAATAGCAAAAGCGGGTCATTATAAGGAACACACTTCTCGCTAAACAGACCTTTGAGTGCCCCCAATTGGACGTCTGCCAGCTCTGGAGAACGGAGACGATTTCACCGACTTCAACCGGGAATTCGATTGCTCATATTATGAAGGTCCAAGGCGAGATTTTCCGCCCGGGTTGTGGCAAGAAGTCTTTAAACGCCTTGGATGGATGTCTAATGGCGACAAGGACAGATTCTTTGTGGAGAAGGTGAGTCCAAGGAAGTTCTGAAGCGCTTCCATCAAGGGAAACTGGTTCTGTCTCAGACAATCCAGCACTCCAGGAACAACTCGATGACTCACAGTCTATTCAGGACTGTCGGGTGCTTCCAAGCGGAGTTGGCCAATCAATACTAAATCAGCCAGCCACCTATCAGCCATTGAACGCATAATTCAGCCATTCAGTGCTAAAGTCCACTGAACACCCCTGGTTTCAGTCCTGCCTCTACTGCTCCTCCTCCTTCTTCTCCTCCTTCTTTTCCTCCTCCTCATCGATCTTGTCCAAGTCGCCCTTGGCCTCCTTGGCCTCACGCTCTTGCCTCAACTTCTCCTCCTCCAACGACAACCGCAACGCCAACGCCAAGTCCGGGTCCATGTTGGCGTCTACGCCACCCATACCGAAAAAATCGCCGGAGTCCCCAACATCAAAGCCTTCCTCCACCAAAATCAGCGACGTTGCAATCACCTCGTACAACAAACGGGGCCCTGGAGGAACCGTAACTAGGTGCAGGTTATCGTGGTTGTTGACGGCGGCGCTGAACTTCTCCAACTTGGCGGAGTTGACGCTCTCCTCGCCAAAGCTGATGATGTCCACTGCTACGTTGTTCTTCTTCATTTTCTTGGCCAACTTCTCCAACTCCTTCTCGGACTCCGTCACAGGACTGCCCACAAACGCAATGATCCGCTGACTCTGCACCTTGTTCTGTCTGTGCTTCAACGCCAACGCCGCCACCTGGATTCCACTGGAAAAGTGGTTTTCGCCCTGGATTTTCGTTCCGTGGGCGCCGGACAAGATTTTCCCGAAATCTGTCGTCAACGTCGACAACACCTGTGGGCCATTTCCACCGTAGGACAACAAACCCACGGTGTTTTCTGGGTTGGAGTTGAGTTTGTTCTGGAAGATGAATTCCGTCGCTGTGAGCTGCGCATCGTAGCGAGTGGTGAGGTAGTCTCCGTTACGCATGTACTCGGAGTTGTCAATGGCAATCATAGTAGCTTCGAGAACCATTTTGAGGGAGTGGTGAGAAGCAGTGGGTGGTTTTACTATGTGGCGTAGATTGGCGAGGGGGCGTGTGTGGCCCATAATGGAGATCAGCTAGAGAGTGTGGGTTAGAGGAAAAAGAGGGAATGAGGAGAGGGAAGGTATTTCACTTCAGTCGTCTCTCCTCCTTCTTTTAATATAAATGTTTTCATTTGTTATTCGTAGGTGCTTTTTGGTGGGTGGTGTCCTGGATTTGGATGGTTCATGCAGTCCAGGGCCAGAACCATTCAAACTACCTTACAGTGATTTGACCATATCGGCGCTGGAAGCCAATCGACGGCATACAGATAAATAGATATTGGTTGGGAGCCAGTCTCAGTACATTCTTTTCGTTATGGCGCTCTCGAAACAGGAAAAGGAACACCTTCTTGCCAGCTTGAGAGCACTCAAGGCGAAACATTGCGAGGTTCTACGAAAAGAGGCGGACAGGGTGGCCAAAAGCTGCGAAAGAAAAGTCGCCAGACGACTCAATAAAGTCAGTGTCACTATACGAAAAGTCCGACTCCAGCAGGTTTTGGACTTGGAGCGGCAGAAACTGCCGACATTAGCATCACTAGCAAAGTTGGCAGAGAAATAGGCTGCTTTATAGGGACATTGGATTTGTGGGACGTATGAAATAAAGTTCAGTCAAATCATGAGGAAATACGTTGTTATGTATGACAAACAAAGTTCTGATGAACTTGGATAAGACGTCCCGTGAACTTATATGACTAAGCTTAGATTATTTTGGATTGCAGCATGCCTCTTTTTGAATCTGGCCGACCGAATTCACTACTGAAAGTACGCATGATAGGACAATACTATCATCCATTGGAAGTAAACTTACGACGAATCAACGGAATGATCCGTTGCTAAATCGGCCGAGTCGAGAGCTAATTCCGATCGAATCTGGTCTATGACGGAGCCATCAGCGGTTTCGAATAATTTGGTTCAACCAGGGCCTATGACACCTTCTCACCAGAAGTGTTAGGACTTGCTCGTGAACATCGATCGGTGCGGACATGATAATGACGACAGCCCAATAAGAAATGCCCTGTTTGTTCGCTTTCTCGTCTAACCACGTCTTCCACTCTTAGGTAATAACTCGAATGACATTAACGACTTACTCTTTTGATCCAATCATGTATTTCTCCACGATAATATTCTATCCGAAGGCAGTTCCGTAGTCGAGAGAAACTGGTCAATCGAGAGCCTACAATGTCTCGAATACAGTCCCTTACTCGCAGCCAGCGCTCCACCCTTCTAGAAATTATCAATTGACTATGCAAATAAATAGGCCTAGGCCTCTTCCGGAATACCCTCGTGGAAGTACTTGCCCTCGGTGGTCTCGTTGATCACACCAATGCGGATGCAGAAGTCGCCGAAAGGCTCGCCCTCGTGGCGCTCCACGCTCCATTTCTTGAACAAAGGCAACAAAATGTCCAAGATCTCGTCCTCCTTGATCGAGTAACGGTAGATCTTGTTCAAGCGCTGGCCGTGGTGGCCACCGCCCAACATCAAGTTGTATGCACCCATCGCCTTACCCACCAATGCAACCTCAGCCAACCACGGACGCGCACATCCGTTGGGGCATCCGGTCATACGCATCACCACCGAGTCGTGACGCAAGCCGTACTCCTCCAAAGCGGTTTCCAACTTGGAGATCAACTCGGGCAAGTAACGCTCGGACTCGGCCATGGCCAAGCCACAGGTGGGGAGAGCCACACACGACGACGACGCCAATCTCAACGCGGAGAAGTCGGTGTTGTCCAACTTGTACTGGGCAAGCAACTCCTTGATCGCAGGCAAGTCCTCGGTCGAGATGTTGGAGAGCACCAAGTGCTGGTTACCGGTCAAGCGGAACTCACCTGAGCGGTTGCCCTCGAGCAAGAACTCGGCAATCTTCTTGAGACCGGTCTTCTGTGGCAACTCGGGAGTGTCCTCGATACGACCGTTCTCGATGAAGGCGGTGAAGTGGTGGAGGCCGAACTCGTCGGTGACCCAGCCGAAGTAGTCGATGTTGTCCTTGATCTCAAAGGCACGAGGCTCCTCGAACTTGTCACCCCAGTACTCCTCCACGGTCGAGCGGAAGACGTCCACGCCCATGTCGTCAATGGTGTACTTCAACCGCGCGTGCTTTCTGTTGGTTCTGTCACCGAAGTCACGCTGCACCAACATCACCTTCTCGCACGCCACGTGCACCTTGTCGCGGGACACGTAGCCCATCATCGAGCCCGTTCTGGGGTACGTCTTGGTGTTGTTGTGGGTGGAGCCCATTCCACCGCCAGCAAGCAAGTTGTAGCCCACCACCACGTTGTTCTCAACAATGGCAATCAAGCCCACGTCGTGCGCGTAAACGTCCACGTCGTTGTAGGGAGGCACGGTGATGACAATCTTGAACTTACGGGGCAAGTAGGTGGGGCCGTACAAAGGCTCGTAGTCCACCAACGCATTGCCGGCCACCATGGTCTTCTTCTTCTTGGGGCCGTCCTTGCGGTTCTCCCACACCTCGGAGTCGCCGGGCTTGTCGCCCTCGTCGGGACCCTCCAACCAGATCTCGTGGTAGGCGGTGGTCTCAGGCAACAAGTGCTCGGAGATCAAGGTGCCGTCGACGGCGATCTGCTCGTGCACGGTGGCGTTGCCTGGGAGCGCCGAAAGCATGACGTTTCTGTTGACGTCGCCGCACGCGGCCAACGTGTCCAACAACGTGGCGTTCATGCCACGGATCGCCGGCTTCAAGTCGTGCTTGACAATGCCATGCAACTGGAACGTCGCACGCGTGGTGATCTTCAACGTTCCGTTACCGCGCACGTCGGCAAGCTCGTCCAAGCGCAAGTACTGGTGGGGCGACGCAGCGCCTCCGGGCAATCTGAGCCGCACCATGAACGAGTACGCGGGCTCCAAGCCCTGCAGCTTGCGCTCGTCACGGATGTCCCGGTCGTCTTGCATGTAGATACCGTGGAACTTGGTCAACTGCTGGTCCACAGCGCAGATGGCGCCGGTGGACTCGTCGACCAAGCCGGGGGCGATGGTTCCACGCAAAAAGTCCGACTGGATCTTCATGTCTTCGTTGGTCAACGGCTTGGGCTCCTCAACGCCCTCGACGTTGTCGACACCCAAAGCCTTCCAGATCTCGGGGAGCCACGCGTCGTAGCCGGTGGAGAATCCGTCGGGGTCCTGGTCGTCACCCAAGCCCAAGGGCGCCAACTCGACACCGCCGTAGAGACGGAACTTGGCGTCCAAGTCCTGCGCGGGCTTGTTGTAGTAGTGCTTGTCCTCCTTGCGGGGCCAGTACTTGGAGTCTCCCAAGCCGAAGATGGAGAAGCGCACGCCCAGCAAGTCCAAGTCCTGGGCCTGCTTCAACGCGTCCCAGAACGCCTTACCGTTGTTGGGGATCTCACCCTGGCCGGCGGTCGACGTCACCAACACCACGTTGGTCTCAGTGGGCAAGTCCTCAACGGCGAGGTCGTCCATGGACACCACCACCGATTTGAGGCCACGGCCCAAAGCCTGGCGGTTGATTTTGCGGGCGACGGCCTCAGCGTTGCCTCCGTCGGAAGCAAAGCCGATCGTGAGCGGAGGCCCAGACAAGCCCTGCAACAACTGCTTGAAGGAGTCGTCAGCAATGCGGGCCTGGCGGGCGGCGCCGTCGCGGTTGGCGGAGGCGGTCAAGTTGCGCAGGAGCGCGGGGTTGCGCGCGGCCAACATGGTCAACTTGTTCTCGCGGGCCAAGAACTCCTTGAGCTGAGTGCGCAACGCCAGCGAGTCGAGCTGGAAGCGGCGCGCCTCCTCGAGCGCAGGGTCGTAGCGGTACAAGGGCCAGTAGCCGCAGTCCACCGCGCGCTTGGTCTCCTTCAACACCGAAAGCACGTCGGCGTTCTCGGAGTGGTAGGGCAAATAGGCCACCACCACGGAGGGGCCGTCGAAGCGCTCGGCCTCAATGAACGCCTGCAACACCTGGGTGTACGACAGGTAGACGGCGACGGACGCGACGTAGCAGTTGCCGTAGTTCATGGCGTACAAGCCCACGTCCTTCTTGCGCGCGGCGTCGCTCTTCTTGTCCGCGTATGGCTCGGAGTCGATGATCAACATGTTGACGTTGAGGCCCAGCGCAATCACGTGGTGCACGCCCGACAGGCCCAAGTCGTAGGCCCAGGCGTCGGAGCCCACCAACCACGTGGGCCGCACCGCCAAATACTCCTGCTGGGCGAGAATGGCGTCAGCGTCCTCGGAGCCGTCGCTCTGCAACGCCTTGAGCAACTCGTCCGTCTGAGCAAAGGGGCGGCCCTGGCGCGTCTGCACAAGCCACTGGCTCAAGAGCTCGACGATGCGCCCGTTGTGGAGCGCCGAGAACTCGCTGCGCTGGACGGCCGCAGCCACGGCCGCCACCAACGCCTGCTGCTGCTCGTGGAAGCGCAAGAAGCGGCCGAAGCCAAACTCGGGGTTGCGCGCGCCGGTGGTGGCGCCAAGGTCGTTCAACACGGTGCTGGCGGCGTTCACCTGGTGCAACACGCGGAGGTACGCCTGCTCGAGCGCGTAGACGCGCTCCACGGCGGCGGCGGCCTCCTGCGTCTGCTCCTGGCGCCCCTTGGTGGCCACGGGCGCGAGCTTGCCGAGGGTCAAGTTCTGCACGGGGTGGTCGGAGCGGGTGTTTGCCAAGAGCGTGGCGACGGCCGCGGCGGCCTTGCCGGGCGCCACAAAGCCGAACTTGGCGGCCACGACCGTGCGGAAGTTCTTGCCGCCGGCGTAGCCCTTGAAGAACTCCAAGAGGAGGGGCGAGAACGAGGTGACGGTGGTGGTCTGCTCCACCAACGTGAGCGTCTCGACCGCGGGCGGCAAGAGTGCCAACAACGCGGCCACGTCGAACGGCTGGTACACGTGCACGGCCACGAGGAGCGCGCCCAGGGCAGTGGCGGCGTCCACAATCTCGGGCGTGGTCTGGCCCAAAAACACCACTGCGTCGCGCGCCTGGGGCACGTGATTCACCACCGAGAACGGCGCGATGCTGTAGGTGGCGAGCGCGTCGGCGAGCAGGGCCACGTCGGCGGGCGCGGCGGCGGCGGCCACGTCAAACCGCTCGGCTGGCGCCGGCGCATAGAGGTGGAACACCGCGCCGTGCGTGGCGCGCGCAGCCGCATATGCAGCCTGTGCGTAGCGCGCGGCGTCCTGGGCGGTCTGTGACACAAACACGGGCCCCTGAGCGTCGGTAAGCGCCAGGGCCACGTCGTAGTCAAAGGCGGCTAGTTCCACGTGCACGACAACGGCATGTGATCTGAAGGCGGCCAGGGTCACAAACGGAAGGTTCGAGAACACGGTGGCCGCGTCGGTGGCCACACTCACTGTCTTGTCGGCCAAGTCGGCGTCGTTTTGGTCAATGTAGTTCCGGACGGCGGAAAGCGGCTCGTTGGCGGCAAGCAAAGGCTCGGCGTGGGGCAAAAACTGCAAGAACGGCGAGGGAACGGCTTTGGCGGGCTGTGTCACAAACACCGGGCCGGCGTTTTGGGCAATGGCGGCAGCGATGGCCTCGGTCTGTCCTGCCATGGTAATCCAGAGTCCTTAGTAGTCCGGTGGTAAGGTCCGGTGGTCAAAGTCCGTAGGGGTCCAGTCCAAGAGACAGAGGCGAATGAATCAGAATCGAAATTAAGCGAGTCTAGGAAAAGATTGGTTCGATCTGGCGCTTATGGGTGGAGCAGAGCTCCTGCAGACGGGGCGGGACAATTTTTCCATTGAGCAATCGCACGTGACCCCAGATAATGCGATAGCCCGACGGTCTCATTGGCTGCAGGTGAAGGCACCAGATCACGGGATCTGGCGACTTGCAGGAAAGAAGCGGAGAAGAAGGTGGGAGAGAATATGACAGCAAAAAAAGCGGAAATAAAAAAAGGAAATAGAAGGAGATATGAACATGAGGGAGAGAAGAACATGATGTCAGCCGTGCGATCCGCGCGAGCGGAATTGGGCGGAATTGGGTAGTCAATGGCTGCGACCAAAAAGGTAAAGCTATGCGAGGTGGTAGGTGCGAATTAAAGAGAGAAGGACAGACAAAAAAAGTCAGAGATTTAAAAGAGCGAAACAAATATGCGGGGGGTTTGACGCGAACTGTAGAGTGTCAGAGTGGTCGAGTTTCAGAGAAGTCAGACTGTCAAAGAGGAAGTGACTTTGGGCGAAGTTGGACAGCGCGAGGAAATATCATAATTGTTCAGCTGGCGGCGATCAGCGGACACTTCAAACTATTGCAACATTAGGAAAACTTCGCAGTGTCTGCAATGGCAGTGGGTGGCTCAAATGGGGCATTGATCCGGCAATGTTGGATTTGCAAGGTTAGACCGTAGTCACCCAGTCATCGGCAGCGCTGTTCACATGAGATTAGGCACTGCTGCGATTGTAGTCGTTGCATGTGGACGGCTGTGTTTAAATGTCTCACTTAACCACGCATTGTGTCAGAGCTCCCATTGAAAGTTGTCTCGATTCATCCCGATGGTGAATTAAGCGCCAAGGCAAAAACCAGGATGAAGACACACCATCATTTGATCTCTCTGACAGTTCGCTCTCCATCATTTGTTTGAATTTCTTCTAGTCTCCCGAGTTGTCGGCAATCGCCAGATTCTCTTCAAGCTCTTTCTGTCATTAGTCTTTCATTTCAGGGCCCACCGAATTGACAATACCCTCAACGCTTTAGCAATTGTCAATATACCTTGGTGTGCTTAGGAGGTTCAGCCTCCTTTCAGAAGAAACTGGCGATCACTGCATTGGAAAGCACGGTCTAGACACTGTCCGACGACCGATCAAATTGCGAAATCAAAGTAACAGCAGCGTGGGAATAATGGATCTGGAAACTGTCAGCGGAAATGGAAATTGTGCTTTGATTCAAAAGCTGAAACCGTACTTGAGATTTTCGATGATTCGCAAGTCTCTGAGTGTTCGTGAAAGAAGACATTCAAGGTATATTCGTCCATTTCAAGTTGCACCCTCCTTTGAATGAGGAATAATCTTAAATAGAGCTTCAGGACCGTTCTTGAGGAGTCCCTCTTGAGTGTATGTCTCTCGGCTAAAAGGTGAAACTGATTGGCTCCTGTCTTGAACACGGTGGTCACGGAACTGGCCCACGTGGGAATGTTTCAGTCGGTTAAAGCGTCTGAGACCGATACAAATAGAGCTCCCTGAAACTTCGTTCTTCCCCGAGTTGTGTCGAAATTTGTTGATCCGCTTCTCCGTGAACTTCCGTCTCACTCCGAGACGAAACGGATCTTTCGAATCCAAGATGCATTGCTAACACTCTCGTCAATGTATTTGAATCTTCAATTCAAATCTCGTTGACTTTGGACACGGACCATTGCCACCCGGCAAAAAGAAAGTCGTTAGTTCTTGCATGATCCTGGTCATTATGCCAAAACAACTTTTACTCCGAGCCAGAAAAAGAATCTAGCAACGACAGACCAGAGACGTACAAAAGTATGACGAATCTTGTTCATGGAGTTCTCACGTTCGCCGCTTGTGAACATATCAACGATTTTTGGCGACTTTGAAATCTGCTATCAAAAGCTGCTCCTTGAACCAACTACAGGTCGGAAATACAGGTAGGAAATGACATACTAAGCTTGAGTCGTTTCCGGATTTGTCGTTTACTTACATCTTTTTTGGATTCATAGACCTTTCTTCGCCATCCTCCAGTGCCCGATTTTCCCAATTTCTTTCATCGTTGATATTCCCCAACCAACTGGTCAATGGTTCAAGACAGAGCAAGTTCATAAGATCACCTCTGCTGGAACGCAGATAAAATCCTAACCACATCTATCGTGATTTACCGGAACGGTGTCATTAATTGGGACACTCCGAGGAATAATCCGCGACAATTCCAAGTGCCGCCTCAAAATTTATCGATTAAGAGGTGGTGAAGAACTAACCGGAGAATCCGGTTGGAACGGGAACCGAACCCGAAGTTCTTGGAGCATGACTTCGGAGCGCCATATGCGCACGTGGCCGAGGCATTCAGCAGAAAATATTTTGAAGGCGAAAACAGGACGAAGCCTTGCGTCTATGGTCGTGTTTGACGTTCATTGTCCTCGATCGGAGATGATTTTGGATGATCTTCGTTGGTTTGGCTTCCGCCTTCCAAATTTCTTGCCCGTTTTTCTGTCTATCCGTTTACCCACTAAGTATTCCCTGATGGAATTACCTTCCTGCTCTTAGAGAACACCATTAATTAATGCATATCGAACTGTGTGTATGATTGCCGGTTGTGCTTCCCGAACGAGTGCCAATATCTGACTAATGATCCCTAAACATTCGAATATTTTTTTACGATTCCTGAATTCAACCACGTAAACAGACTTATCCGCTTCAGACTGCCTGGTTACCGATCGAAATCAAAATAATGATCACTCCAACGACCTTCAGAAAACAAATTTGATCACCCAAGTTAGGACGCTTTATTAGTAGAGAAATCCACCGTAAGGGGACCAATTCGTCTTCAGCGTAATGGAATCTTCAGCGTAATACTCAGCTTCTGAAGATGAATCTGTGCCACCCCGCATGTCAGCATTATCCTTTAGGCTGGCCGTCAATACAATTCCGTCACCACAAATGCTCTCACAATGGAACAGCCAAAACCCAAAACCTTCCACTCTGCTTGACATTATTGTCGTCCGAATCGGAAGCAGACCCCAGAACACCACGGAACAATGCATGCATAATATGCAAAGCCGAGGATGCGTAAATCCGTCCACGGCGTCTCTGAGGTGGCTGCGGCTTTTCGTATAATTATTAGTGGACCAATTGCCGTTCCTGACCTCGGTCAATTCGATATCCACGTTGATACCGGTATTGGGCGCTTATGTGCGGGGACCAGGGTTCGTGTCCCGATCGCCCGGCGACGTGCAATTCCGCAGTGTCAAACCTTATTTTGCGACACAAACTCACCTTGGGATCGACGACCCTCCCACCCCATGCACTCTCACAGGGAGCAGCCTGCATTGGCGGGGGATCGGCTAATTGGGGTCGGAAAGTAGTAGTAGTTTTTTGGTTTAGAGAGTTTTGAAGTATGGCCTGCTTTCGTGCATGCGACGCAACAGCAGCACGAACAATGCCGAATATGCAGTGAACAGAGTCAGCAGTGCAATCTCAACGCAATCTCAGAGATTGAGGAAGTGGGGCAAGTCCTTAATCCCACCTCGTTTAGGCAGTGGGGGCACCGATGGCCCGTTACCGAAGAATGCCCTGGCACCTGTGCAGGCCGAGAGCCTCGAATTGACTGACTGGTGCCAGCATTGTCTCTCTGATGCCATTCAGTCGCTGTCCCCAATACACTTTAAGCTTCGATGCTGGTCAAGCGCTGAGATGCCGTTCGGCCGTCTCGGTTTGTGCAGTAGACGGACGAACTGCAATTTAGTGTTTGGTAGATGTTGACCGCAACGGGTCCGCTTTTGTGCCCGATTCACTGGCGGCGCTTTTGTGTCACCCATTTCTGGATGCTCTCTGCCGGGCAACAAAGATAACAAAGATTGCGTCCAGTCCAGCCTGTGAAAAGTTGCTTATCGCGTGCAGGCTGCGCCCAATCAGGTTGAGCACGGGGCTCGCCGTTACCCGAAGGTGAGCGAAGGACCAAAATCTGCCATCCACAAAACCGGGCCTGTTTGTGCACAAGATCGCTTGCCTAATCTGCCTCCCACGTGGCGCACCTGACGCATGAGGAAACTGCTAGTGTGCGCCGCGTTTGGTGCCCTTCCCCTGCATGGATTCATGCATGCATCGAGCGCCAGGAGCACACCCTTGCATCGGTATATATAAGCCCCGTCCGCTGTGGCTGGTGCACGACATTTCCGCTTATCTCGTTTCTGTGTCCGAGTGTCAGCTGGGTACTTTTCTCACTCTTTCTCGGCCCCGGCCTCCTGCACCGGTCTATCTTCAGATAGCTCCGCCCTTTAATGAAGTTTGGCAACAACCTCGCCCATCTCCTGATCCCAGAATGGAAGGTGTACAATATCGACTACAACGACCTCAAGGCCGCGATCCGCGATGCCACGCGCCTGCCGAAGGCAGACTTGCAGCCTCTCTACCAGAAGTTCTGCGAGAACTTTGACTACTTGAACTTGTTTGTGGCCACCAAGTCCGGTGAGCTCTCACGCAAACTCAGCATGTACACCGGCGAGTTCCGGGTGATCGGCGGCAGCAGCGACACAAACGCGGTGCGGCTTGCCAAGTTGAGCACACTCCACTATCTGATCATCAACGACGTATCGATCGAGTTGCGCAAACTCACCAAGTTCATCTTGGTACAGAAGATCGCCGTCAAGAAGATCTTTAAGAAGTTTGCCAAGCACTACCCCGACGCCGGCGTCAGCAAAACGTTTATTTCCTCCTTATCGCACGTGCTCCAAACCAACCCCCGGTCGTTTGTCAACTGGGACTTGGCCAGGCTCACCTCCCAGTTGCTGCAGCTATTGGAGCAAATCGATTCCGACCTGCGCCAGATCCATGCTCAGCTCCACCGCAAACAGGTGTTTCACCCACTGCCGGGAGGACAGATCAAAAAAACGGAACAGTCGCAGCCAACCACCAAACCGAGTTCGGTGGACTCAGGCGAAAATGTGCAGATCGCCGCCGTCGACAATCAAGCTGCGCGATTTGATCTCATTACTCAGCTCAAGAAAAATTTCTCTGTTCTGGCGCTCGTGCCCAAGGACAAGATTGCTCGCACGGATGTCAGTCTCAGCATGGACGTTTACCTCAATATTCCCAAGTTGGGCGAGAGTCTGCGCATGTGCGTGACGTTTCTCACTGAGGGCCCGGACGATTTGGCTCCGTCGTATGTGGCATCGTACCAGAATCTGTTGGTTTCGGTGGTGGTGGCCTACACTGGGGGACTACGCAAGTACTCGTATTGTTGTCTTCCCAACTCGCTCGTCGAGTCGCTTTTTCACATCTGTGCCACCGACAACCAGAATCTTCGAAAGGAACTAGAGGGACTGCTCCGGGAACTGTTGCAGACAAAAAAATTGCCGGCCATGACCAGATTATCCATCGACTCCTTGCTCGCGAGCCGACAAAAGCCCAGTTTGAGGTTTGCTTGTGATCGAACTCGCTACTTTGTGGCTAAGGACGCCGACGAGGTCGTTGAGCCCGGCTCTCCAACTAATTCAGCCCAGGCGGCAGATAAAGTGTACGAGGACAGCTACTACATGACGCTCGACGAGAACATCTGCACGCTGAACGCCACGAGCAGCAAAATCAGCTTTGACATAGACACGTTGGACCCGTTTCCGTTCAACTTGTTCTGCATCCACTCCAACGACTCCAACTTGCACAACTTCGAGAGCTCGTTGACTACAGAACTCGACGGCAACTCTGTGGATACCAAGTACAAGGAAATCGCCATGAAGAAGATGCCGCCGAAAATCCTGGGTTTTCTCCGCAACTCGGCGGTGCAGATGGTCAAAAACCTCTCGCTCTTTGAATACATGCGGTCGTGCTACTTCAACGTGATCCCCGCCGATCAGAACAACCACTACTCGCGGCTTCTCAGCATCAACTTGCTCAAAAACATGGAGGACGTCAACGCCGTCAACACACAAAACTCTGTGGACGACCACATCATCCAGGACAAGGCCCGTCTTATTCTCAACCGACAGATGTCGTGCCGATCATTCCAGGACATTTCCTTGGGCAACACTCCTCCGCTGGATCTGGCAGGCCAGCCCAGCATTTTCGAGACCCAGACCATTTCGAGCGACCACAAGGACGCCTATGCGCCCTACGACAACACCCAGCTCAAGTACCTCCAGAAGTTCAACGACTTGGAGAACTTGGACGACGACGACGACGAGGACTCGTACTTTGTGTACCTCACCTTCAACAACGACTTGGAGGAGAACATGCTCAACTCAGTGCTTTTGCTGTTCATCAAGTTCAAGCACAGAGTCCGCCGGGCACTTTCCGCCTTCAACCTTCAGACAGATACCTGGAGGAGCTACAAGGAAAAGCACGAACGCGACTATTTGGGCTATGACTCCATCAACGAGGACCAGACATTCCTTCACAGTGCCAACGACTACCAGCTCCAGCTCATGTACGACTACGACCACGTGCTCTCGGTAGTGTACTTTACCATGTGTTTCAGCGGACTTTTCATCTCGGGAATCAACTTGGGCATTGTTTATGGCTTGCTCAAGCTCCAGGACAACTCGGATATGTACGTTGTGCGAAGTCCGTGGATGGTGTTTCTGCTTATTTTCGGGTACTTGTTTTCGTTGGTGTTCAGCATGGCCAGCATTAATTTGAGCTTCCAGCGGTTCCGGTCGGCGCCGCTGGCACACTGTGGAATTATCTGGGCAGGTTTTTTCATGGTGACTGCGACGGTGGTGTGGACCTTTGTTGCTATATTAGTGTGAGGAAAATCACCGGTAATGAGCGTTCTGTTGACGGAATTCACTGATATCATCTATACTCCTATCAGACGCTCCATGCTTCATTTTCACTGGTGATACTTCTCCATTGTCATTGCAGATGTTTTGTGATCTCACACTCCAGTTCCACTCAGTCGGGTCGGCCGGATTATCTTGATCTTCGATCTCGATTCTCGTCCCAGTTGTATCATTTTATTGGTTAGTTGTTGTGTCCGCTACCGACTGTTCGCTGCTGTTACGGACTCCACAGGTTTTGTTTCCAGCGCTCTTTCTTTCGTTTATTTGCATCGTTGCATACGTGCTCAACGCACCCACCTGTGACATTTGTGCCTTAGTGCATCCACATCATTCATCAGCAAACTGTAGTTTACGATAATACACTAAAAGCGCTCGCTGCCACCGAGCCGTAGAGCTCTCTTATAGATATATTGAGCCATCGTTCACCATGGCTTAGTTAGGAGTGATGGGGAGCTTGGGCCATATACCAGGAAATGTACATGATGCATCCCTGACTGACAGACCACGTGATGAATCAGAACTATTGATCTATTCCCCCTAAGCTACTTATTTGTTTTATTTTGCCTGCGGTCCGATTGGGTTCCCATCATGTCAGAAGTCAGTAACACCATTCGTATTGGAAGTTGCATGACTCGAATGCGATCCGAGGCTCTGGGGTAACCCAGTCTTGTGTTGAATACCTTGAGTCTTCAAAATCACCATCTCATAGCACTGCAGCAAGGTTATTTAAATGTTACACCTCATTGACTCTGATTTTACTTGAATTGATCCGTAGTTTAATGGAGGTTCCACCGAGCATTCCCTTAGGTTGAAACGCTTATTCCCAAACAAAGATCTAGCACACTGCAAGCCGATACTACATCTGATTCCAATCACCTAATGAGCTTTTCCCAAATGACCTTATTACCTATGTTCCCATCCACTTGTCCTCATCTGCTCAACGCACCACAGATCTGGCCCAAAATCGCTGGCCCCCGTTCCAACCCATCCAATTCTAAAGTAATTTTTCCTCCCGAAATCCGAAACACAGCACACTCGAATGTCGTTGGGTCCATGTTTTGCAAGCGCAATGTCGTCTTCTGCTCCATCCAAGCCAAAAGCGAGTCCATTGGCTGTTTGTCTCCGGCAAGAATCCGCTCGGAATCTTTTCGTGGAACATTGACGATGATTTCTCGTAGGGAGTCGTTCTGGAGCTTCTTTCGAGGACTAAAAGTCACGGAAATCTGGCCCAAAAGAGAGGGATCCAGCCTAACTAGCGGACCCATACAGTTTGCGACGGCCTGAACGCCGGGAAATTCCGCCTGCATCACAAGAGGAGTGTCAAAATCTAGAGATTCTAGCATCTGCACCAAAAACACTGGCAGAGGCAGATGAACAAGGGCCATCACGTTCCCTTCACTCTGGAGAAACACCACCACCTGCGTTATGGAGTGGTCAATGGTGAGGACGCTTAGTTCCGCTTCGGGATATAGTAGTTTCTCGGAACTGACAGACACCACCACGTCCGAGGCAGAATTATACCTCGGAATCAAGTCAGACGTTGTGGACGTGTACTTGACATAGATGAAGTTGGCCATGTTGCGTTCGATTGTGGAGCGGTGCGACTCGGAAAAAGACGGGAGCTGGTACGCCCTGTAGACTCCGAAGGCGGAGCCCAGGAGGTTTTCCATCTTGATGTGTTCAGTAGTGCAGGGAGCGATTGAGTAGGAGACAGAACAAAGGAAGCAAATAAAGAGGGAAATCGGGAATAGAAATGGAGAGGAGCGTAAAGATAGACTACTGTTTTGTTTTGCGTATTTTAGATTTTGTTTTTTGTATTTTACTGGCCCAATGGCTTGAGCCGAGCCTGCACCACGTCAACTGACGTAGCTGACAAACTCACGATGACTAATATGGTCACTCATGACCCGATGAGGCATATTTTGCTCATAGTGAAGCAAATACGCCACTAGAAGGCGTATTGCCAATCTCTACAATGATTCAACGTCATATCAATTCGCTACATCGCTTCGCGTCGGAAGACTGACTGCAACATCCAAACTCCTTCAAGCCGCCTGAATCAGTAAACCAAGACCAGGCCCACTCGGGTTGTGAGGACCACAATATCCATTGGGATGGGCAGCTAACCAGCCGACGTTGCTGATGTGGCGCTCACAACTTCACGGATAGCTATTTGTGCTTGGCAACAATCTCCAACAAGTCAACCACTCTGGTGGAGTAACCGAACTCGTTGTCGTACCACGAGATCAACTTCACGAAGGTAGGGGACAACAAGATACCGGCCTTCTGGTCAAAGATCGACGAGAACGAAGAGCCCAAGAAGTCGGTGGACACAACAGCGTCCTCGGTGTAGCCCATAACGCCCTTGAGCTCGCCCTCGGAAGCCTTCTTGATGGCGGCGGAGATCTCCTCGTAGGTGGCGGGCTTCTTCAAGCGCGCAGTCAAGTCAACCACGGACACGTCCACGGTTGGCACTCTCAAGGACATACCAGTCAACTTGCCGTTCAACTCAGGAATGACCTTGCCAACGGCCTTGGCGGCACCGGTGGACGAGGGGATGATGTTGCCGGAGGCAGTACGGCCACCTCTCCAGTCCTTGTGGGAAGGACCGTCGACGGTCTTCTGGGTGGCGGTGATGGAGTGCACAGTGGTCATCAAGCCCTCCTCGATGCCGAAGGTGTCGTTGATGATCTTGGCAAGAGGCGCCAAGCAGTTGGTGGTGCACGAAGCGTTGGACACGATGGACTGGCCGTCGTACTTGTCGGCGTTGACACCCACAACGAACATAGGGGCGTCGGAGGAAGGCGCGGTGATGATCACCTTCTTGGCGCCACCGTCAATGTGCTTCTGGGCACCGTCCAAGGTGGTGAAAACACCGGTGGACTCAATGACAAAGTCCACGCCGGCCTTGCCCCAAGGAATGGAGGCGGGGTCTCTCTCGCCGAAAACGGTGATCTTGTGGCCGTCAATGACCAACTTGTCGTCCTCGGAGGTCACCTCACCCTTGAATCTGCCGTGGGTGGAGTCGTACTTGAACATGTAGGCAGCGTAGTCGGGGGCAATGAAGGGGTCGTTGACCGCCACGACGTTGATGTCGGGTCTGGAGAGCGCAATTCTCAAGACAAGACGTCCGATTCTGCCGAATCCGTTAATACCGATGTTGATAGCCATTTTTTTTGATGGTGGGAAATCGTGGGCGCGGGCGCCTTATATAGTGCTGGCCGCCGGGGCAGTCCGACCCATAAGGGGATATCCTGCAGGAAAGCGAGAATTTCGCTCGTGTGCAGTACGCACCTGCCGGGGTGGTCGGCGCCCAAAAGTCCGAGAAGTATGGGGTAGCAATTCGCACCAATTGTCGTGCGCGCACCAGCCCGGCCCAGCGGGCCCGGGCCCGGCCGGAGCACTGTGGGCCGAGGACCACCGGGCCTGTGGTGCACGGGTTTGCCGCTGCCTCACCGCTACCGTGGCGCTGCTAATGACGATGTTCCGACATTTCCGATAAACTTTGCTTTTGGTGTAATCTCCGGCCAGATCATGCCATCCGGGCGGGGCGGGCACGTGACCGGGCGCCAATCACGGCTGTCTGACAAATGGGTCCCATCATTTGGTGGCACGTCAAGCAATGGCTCCGAAATTTGGGTGGCAAACTCAATTGGGGGTAAGGATTGGAACTATGGCGTTAAATCAAATTTTTTGGGGCGATTTTGCACCGTTCCATGGACCCTATATTAGCGGTTTGCATATAGTGCGCTGGCCGAGCGGGTGTGGAGGAGCCAGTAGAAAGCGGACTCTAAAACCCGGGTTGACGTTGCTTAGCGTCCATTTGTTCTCAATCGCTTCCTATCCTTCGTTTTTTCTATCCCTAGTTTTTTTCTATCTTTCGTATTTTTTCTATCTTTCGTTCTCTTGATCTTTGTTTTCCTTTTTCCTAACTGCCCAGTTCCTGTGAAACTGTGCTGGTGACACATCGTACTATGTAGCCGTGCGAGATATGCTCTTAGAGGACGTGCCTGTCTAACGGGATACTAAGTATAGTCAAGAAGCGCCAATAAGTGTTTTTGTAGCTACTGCTGCAATTGACTCCATCACGTTCATTTTCAGAACATCTCAATTTTTCGGATCAATGCGCGAGAGCCTAAATAGTGTAAACCCTGACGCAAGAGTAGCTCAGGTTCAAAGAATTTTAAAAAAAGTGAGAGGTTAGAATTCTAAAGGGAATCAATATACTGGAATTCAAGATTTCTCAATTGCTGCCCTGACAGCAACGACTCAAACATCCACTTATGATCACTCTGGACATTGGCACACAGCACGCAATATATAAGCTGACGCAATCCAGGGCCAAAATCGGCAGAGCGAGGAAGAACAGCCTGTTCTACTATAGATAGGTTTCCACTTTGGCCTATGAATCTTTTACTTGCCGAAATGATGCGTTAAAGTCTATTACTCCGCATCTTACGATCCGGTCGTCCTAGCGAAACCCAGTTTACCAACTTATTAGAAGCGCACGGCACCCAATAACCTCTGTTACTATAATTGATCAGCAGTCTCGGATTCCATTACACCTGGTCTAGAACATCAACTGTCCATCAAGAGCTCTAATCGGGCCCTAATTGACCGTTGACCAATTATCCCTGATTTAGGATTCTCAGCCACAATCCATTCCATAGAGCCGTGAACACATCGTCTCAACTCTATTGCAATCGCAGCCAAATACAATGGCCCAGCCATAGCGATTTACCACTCTACGAGATCTCTACACCCTGAAATCAATCCCCTTACAACGTCAGACTGTTTGATCTACTGCACTCAACTTCGGCCTCTTTTCCGCCGTTTTTCTGCTCCGTTCTGATCACATCTCCGGCCAAAATTAGCCTCGCTCAATAAGATCCAACAATAAGAATCGGACAATAAATTCCCCTTCCAACAAACCTTCTCTCACGCATGCACTGAGCACGTGAGGTACACATCCCTGCACGGACTTGCAGCTGGGCTATATAAATGGCAGATTCCCCCCTCCCACCGTCTTCCACATCTTTTTATGTTCACATGCCGCACCTCCCTCAGCCTGATTGACCTCCAAGTAGCAAAACAATGAAGCGGCTAAATTCGCAACCTGTAGACCGGCTCCTCGGCCGGGCCGACATATAATCGGAAATCTACTAATCGCCGATCTACGACTGTTTTGAACAAACGTCGCCAATCGGGCAAGTCAGATCGCACTGCCAGTTTGAGCCAAACACAGAAAATCACCGTTGTTGTCGCAAATTCACGCGCCCGGTCCAGGACCCCCGCAGATTTGGGGTATGGGTGTCGACCACGCGCACACCCGTGCACCGTGAAATTCCCTGCACACGCTGGGTGTTAACACGTACGTCTTTCGAATCCACCACCATGTCTTCTTCCAGCGACAAAGACGGCGGCTCGGCCGTGCGGTCAAGAAAGCATGACGCGCAAGCAGGGAAGCCGGAGACCTCTGTCACCGACGCTCCGGAATCCCCTGACGTCTCGGCGCAGGCCAAGTACGACCTGTCTTCCACCGGCGAGCTCGTGCGCTTGGAGGCGTGGTTGGCGCCATTGCTCTTCACCGTCACGTCGTTCGTGTTGCGCATGTACCGCATCAGTGTCAATAACGCGGTCGTGTGGGACGAGGCCCACTTTGGCAAGTTCGGCTCCTACTATCTCCGTCACGAGTTCTACCACGACGTGCACCCGCCATTGGGCAAGATGATGGTGGGATTCTCCGGCTGGTTGGCGGGCTACAACGGCTCTTGGGACTTTCCTTCGGGCGAGACATACCCGGACTACATCGACTACACCAAGATGCGCTTGTTCCAGGCCACCTTCCTGTCTTTGTGCGTGCCCTTGGCGTACTTCACCGCGAAGGAGATTGGCTTTTCCATCCCCACCGTGTGGTTGTTCACGGCCATGGTCACCTTTGAGATGTCCTACGTGACGTTGGGCAAGTTCATCTTGCTTGACCTGCCGCTTCTCTTCTTCACTGCGGCCACCGTGTTCACCTACTCGCGTTTCAACTCCATGAACACCCGCAAGCTCGAGTTCTCGCGCAAGTGGTGGAAGTGGCTTTTGCTCACCGGCGTGGCCATTGGCTGCACGTGCTCTACGAAGATGGTGGGTCTTTTCGTCACCTCCTTGGTCGGCATCTACACTGTGGTGGACTTGTGGGCCAAGTTCGGCGACAAGTCCGTCACCTGGAAGAAGTACGCGTACCACTGGGCTGCGCGCATTCTTGGCTTGATGGTGGTGCCCATGCTTGTGTTCATGCTCCTGTTCAAGATTCACTTTGACTTGTTGTACAAGTCTGGTACTGGCGACGCCAACATGTCGCTGTTGTTCCAGGCCAACTTGGTTGGCTCTGAGGTTGGCGGTGGCCCACGTGATGTGACCATCGGCCACTCGCTCGTTACTCTCAAGAACCAGGGCTTGACCGGCGGTTTGTTGCACTCCCACGTGCAGACGTTCCCTGAGGGCTCCAAACAGCAGCAGGTGACTACCTACTCGCACAAGGATGCCAACAACGTGTGGGTGTTCCAGCATTCGCGTGAAGTCCCCTTCTTTGACACCGATCACGACAACACCACCGAGTACGTTCACGATGGCATGGTGGTGCGTTTGATGCACCCCCAGACCGGCCGTAACTTGCACACCCACGAAGTTCCCGCTCCTGTTTCTGCCAGTGAGTACGAAGTGGCTGGCTACGGTAACATGACCATCGGTGACGCCAAAGACAACTGGGTGGTGGAGATCGCCGACGCCCAAGGAAACGAGAACAAGCTGGTGTTGCACCCCTTGACCACGTCGTTCCGCTTGAAGAGTCCCGTGATGAACTGCTACTTGGGTGTCTCGGGCAACTCCTTGCCTCACTGGGGTTTCCGCCAGGGTGAGGTTGTTTGCTTCAAGAACCCATTCAAGAAGGACAAGAGAACGTGGTGGAACATCGAGACCAACACCAACGCGATCTTGCCCGACGCCCCCGAGGACTTCAAGTTGCCCAAGACTCCGTTCCTCCGTGACTTCATCCAGCTCAACTTGGCCATGATGGCCACCAACAACGCCTTGGTGCCTGACCACGAGAAACAGGATGACTTGTCCTCCAGCTTCTGGCAATGGCCGACTTTGAACACCGGTATCCGTATGTGCTCGTGGGCTAACGAGAAGGTCAAGTACTACTTGATCGGATCTCCCGCCACCACCTGGACGTCGTCAGTGGGTGTCTTGTTGTTCTGCTTCGTGACCTTGTACCACTTGGTGCGCTGGAACCGCCAGATTAACGACTTTGACACCCCACTCAAGCTCAAGACATTCCTCATGGGCGGAATCTACCCTATGTTCGGTTGGGGTTTGCACTTCATGCCATTTGTCATCATGGGCAGAGTCACCTACGTGCACCACTACTTACCTGCGTTGTACTTCGCCATGTTGGTGTTCTGCTACGAGGTTGAGGCTTTCACGCGTCCATTGTCCGAGTCGCCCAAGCCCGCAGCCAGATTGGCTCACAAGGCCATTTACGTGTCCTTGTACGCGTTGGTGATCGGTACTTTCTGGTACTTCCGCTGGATCTGCTGGGGTATGGAGGGCCCCAAGGAGAATTGGGCCCACTTGAACTTGTTGCGCTCGTGGAGAGTCTCTGACGACAATTACTACTAGCCGCTCTCCACCGTCTTCTAAATAGACCGAAGATTACATGCCGACAGTTGAATTCAGCACAGATGTCTAGAATGTAAGCTCTTTTGGATATTGCCTGTGTTTTCGCAGCATTTTTAGTGGATACCTCATTCATGTGCAGAGCTTTCGGTCGGACGGCTGAGATAGCGCATAAGCAGTGTATGGGCATGCTTGATACTCAATTCATTTGTCATCTATTGTTCTCAAACGGTATCTTAAGTCCGATGCTCTTGGGGTACCATCACCATTGTCCTACAGAACTCGGACGGATCTCATCAAAAAGCACGCATAATGCAGATATATACAGATCCCATCAATTACTCAGCAATCTGAATTTCTTCATCGAATCAATTCGCCATCTTTTCTGATTTCGAAAATAAGATGACTGGGCATTCAGCTCAAGTTGGAGCGCAACATACACAACACCCGTACATCCCACCCATTTATAAGCCCTCCATATTACATGACCAACAGGCTTCTTTGTTCCTAATGATTCGGTCACTGGTGGTCTCCAGACCGTTTTTGGCGTATATGCCTCGCAAGTTTTCTCAGATAATACCCTCGTTTCCTCGCTTCAGGTATTACTCCGAAGTAACGCCCGCAAAGTCATTCAAATCATCTACGTTTGCTCTACCGAAGGATCCACCGGTTCCACAAGAACCGGAGCAAGTCCAAAACGATCAACTACGTGATTTCCATCTTACCAAAATTGTCCGTGGTCACACGGATCTTAAGATCGGCATCACCGACCAGGCCCGAAACAAACTTGTTCAGATCGCCAACGACGATCACAATCCGGAGTCAGCGTTGAGAATCCAGGTCGAAAGCGGAGGCTGCCATGGATTCCAGTACAACTTGGAGCTCACAAGTTTGCCGAAAGAAATAGCAAAGGACGAAGACTTGGTCGTTTTTGAGAGAACAGATAACCCAACGGCCAGGGTCATCTTCGATGAATCCTCGCTCGAGATTTTGCAGGACTCGAAGATTGATTATACCAAGGAGCTCATAGGATCGTCATTTAAGGTCGTGGACTCTCCATACACGTCCACTGCATGTGGTTGCGGAGCGTCATTCGACTTTGACTTTGAGAAGCTCGAGAAGGCGAAAAGTGAGAAGCAACAGCAGAATTAAAAGACGCAATAAATAGCAATCGCACGGTTAATAACTTGGTAGTTAGCAAGAAGCATGGTAGCAAGATAGTATATATAGCAAGTGTGTATTCGTAAGGACGAACAAGAAGAAATGTCAGCATGGGAACGAGCGATGCCCGGGCACTGGGCCCAGCCGACTGTGGTCGTTACTGAAGTGTCATGAAGGTGCTGATCATTCGACGGACAAGGCGGTGATGCCCTCAATGCTCTTGTTGGCGTAGTACCTCACGTCCACGTCGGAGTCGTTCAGCAACACATTGAGATTGGATAAGATGTCGTCTTGGATCAATTTGGCTGTTTCGGGGCCGGGGCTCTTGAGTAAGGCCTCCACGACAATGAGGTAGGCCTTGGCCACGTTGAACCGAATATTAGGAACGGGATCGGCGATTAGGTGGTTGATGAATGGCAAGATCTTGCTCACGATCACCGATGGCTCGACCACCGGGATCAACTTAGCCACCGCGAAGAGACAGGTGATGCGGATGATGAAGTTGGAGAAGTCCACCAGGTCCACGTTGTTGTCGCCGTCTTCGTTGATTTTCTCGTCTTTGATGTTCAACAACCGCAGCACAATCTGCTCCTCGGCCCACGCCGAGCCAAAGATCTCCGTCAATTGCTTCAAGTTGTTGACGGCCGCATCACGGACCGCGTAAACCGCATCCCACAACCAGGACATGCACAAGGTCAACAACTCATTGTTGAAAAACAGCTCGCCCAATTGGCTCGCCAACTTGGGGATGTACTCGATGATGGCCAACCGCACGCGCCACTTGTTGTCCTGGGCCAACTCGGTGATGGCCGGCAACAAGCTCGTCGACAACAAGTTGATGCCGATGGTCTCGTTGACCACGGACAAGTTGGAGATGATGTTCAAACGCACGTCGGGGAACTCGTCCTTGAGCATGTTGAGGAAAATGGGCAACAACTTGTCGATGGTGGACTGCTTGGGCAAGATAGGCAGCAAGCCGGTGACGGCCGAGGCCAACGCGGCACGGACGTTCTCCTGCGGGTCCTGGCTCAACTCGTTCACCACTGGGATGATGCGAGTCTCGACAATCTTCAAGTCAGAAATCAACTTGCAGAATCCCGGCAACTGCTTGGCCACGGCCTTGCGGACCTCGCCCTCGTTGTCCTTCATCAAGGCGATGAAGGGGTCGATGAGGCGGTAGAGGTCGGCCTCGGAGCCCAGAAAGTTGACAGCGATGGCACTGAACTTGTCGGCCGCAGCGTAGCGCACGCGCCAGCTCTCGTCCTTGATCAACTTCAACGCGCTGACCAAGCAGTCCAGGTTGTGGGAGGTGTCGTTGACCAGGCGGAAGTACTCCAAAATCAGCACCAAAACGTCGATGGAGAGCAACTTGACGCTGTCCTGGGCGTCGTTGATCAAGTGGTGGAACATCTTCAGGATGATCTCTAAGTCGCTGTCGTCGACGGCCTGCTGGGGGGTGGGCAGCGAGCGGGCCAACTCGGTCAACTTGTCGATCAAGGTGGGCAAGTGGCGCGCGGCGCTGCGGCGCACCATGGGCAGGTCGTCTGCCACCAAGTTGTAGTAGAGCATCAACAAGTCGCGGCGCACGGGCGCGGCCACCCGCACAATCACGCACTTGTAGAGGCCACACAGGGCCACCTTCTTGGAGAACCAGTCACCCTGGCTCAACAGCCGGATCAACTCCAAAAAAATGCGCTCCAACTCGTCGTCGGTCAACTCGGCGCTGACCGTAGTCAACAGCTCTACTGCGTTGTCGCGGACAATGGGCTCTTCCATGGCCGCCAACGCCGCCAACACCTGGATCAACGGCTCGCAGTTGGCGTGACCGCCCACCAACGGCACAAAGCTGCCAAGTTTCTCGGCCATCACGGCAAACACCTCTTCCTCGTCGTCCTGGGCCACGTCGCTCAAAAAGGGAAGGAGCTCGTGTAAAGTGCGCTCGGGGCCAAGGGCGATCGCGATCGCGTCGAGCTTCTGCATGGCTTCCACACGGTTGGCCACGTCATCGTGCTTCAACTCGTCCATTAGCAACGCCAACGGATAGAAGTCGTCATTAGTCGTTTCCATGGCGGTTGTGGGTGAGGTTGCCGGGATGTTTTATCGAGAGTGCGTCGGTCCGCGGTCTGTGCACGACCGCCCGAGTTAAGCGGGTAATGGGTCGCTGCGAGATTTGGGGAACAGTCCAAATATGACGGGAGTGGAAGTCTTGGCTGCATTAATTAGGGGCTAGCTGGGCGGGATACCTCCACTATTTTCTGGTTTCGGCACGGCGCCAAGAGCCTGTGTTTTTTCAACGTTTTGCAGCGTTTTGAAGCACATTTGCAGCACATTTGCAGCGTTTTTGCAACATGCTCCCCAATTCCCCCCTATTTTGCAGCTCTTTTACCACCCATGCCCCCTTTTCCTTACAACTCCGCTTCTTCCCTTACAACTCCTAGTAGATGCACGTTGGATGGGGTAGCCTCGCTAAGCCCCACTGAGTCGGATGACGTCATTACAACAAAAGAGAGAGACAGAACACCGGCACGCGAGGAAGAAAAGTATATAAAGCGGCCACCCCTTGAACTCCGCCGCCGCCAGGAAAGCCGAAAGTCACGTGAGCAAGAGAGTCACGTGAATTATTGCACGTGATTAATTGGTGATCTCCACGTGAACCAATTCGTCACGTGCCACCATGTCCACCAACCCAGACAGCATCGACGTGCTCAACTCCCAGATCCGTCTGGCCGACAGAGACGAGTATGTGACGGCCCAGGCCAAGCTCGACAACACCTGGACATTCGAGACCGTTCCGGGCTACTTCAAGCAGCTGGATCCGGACACCGACGAGACCAAGTTCAACTACTTCACGGAGCACTTTGGCAAGACCAAGTCGTGGACTGAGATTCTCGCTGATCTCAGAACGCTCAACGAAAACAGCGCACCCAACGAAGTGTACAAGCTCTTCTTTCTTGGTCGCCATGGCCAGGGCTACCACAACTTGGCCAACCTCAAGTACGGCGAGAAGGCCTGGAACGAGTACTGGCTGAAAATCTGCGGCGACGGCGAGATCGTGTGGGCGCCGGACCCTGAGCTTACCGACTTGGGACGGACCCAGGCACGTGACAACCACCGCCAGGTCAAGATCGAGGTCGCCGACGGCTTGGAGGTCCCGGCGCGGTGGTACTCGTCTCCGTTCCGCCGGTCCGTCGACACTTTGATTGGTACATGGGACGGAATTGTAGACTTACAGTCCGTGCAGCCGTTGATCAAGGAGGACTTCCGCGAGACCATTGGCGTGCACCTTTGCGACAAACGGTCGCCCAGATCGGTGATTGCGGAGAAATACACTGACCGGGGATTTGTGATCGAGGACGGTTTTGTAGAAGAAGATGTCTACTTCCGCACCGACTACCGTGAAAAGGTGTGGGAGCAGGCGCTCCGCCAAAACCGCGGGTTCCAATACATTTTCGAGTCGACCGACAAGGGCGAGGACATTGTGAGTGTGACGTCGCACTCGGGCTCGATCCGTACGCAGCTCATGGTGTTGGGGCACCGGCCGTTTGCGATTGGGACTGGAGGCATGATTCCAGTGTTTGTCAAGGCGACTCGGCACTCGAAGTAATACGATACAGCGGCACTAGCCGAATGGGATGATACAGCAATAGACGGAGGATTATATGTTTTTGAGTGTGCGAGTGAAGAGAAGAAAAGAAATGAGGAACAGATGAGGTGAAGCAAAGGATGAACAAATGAGGAGAACGAAGAGAAAAGAACCGAGGAAAAAAGAGACAACGAGATATCTGAGCAAATTTGACGTGAATTCACAGCCTCCACGTGAACTGAAACCTTGACGAACGAGCATCTGGCACTATGAACCCAATGGATTGGCCGCAGCCCTTGAAACATAACAGCCACGACCAACTGCGACTTTCCTGCGAACAGACATCTATGTCAACTATGAATTGTGAGCACACATTGCAAAATATGGTACCCTGACCTACTTGGCCAGTTGTGGTCAAATCTGCCTGTGAACGATCATCAACAAGTCACTGACCACGATAAGCCTCACCAATGCCATGACCTGTCAATGGAGATGACTGGAGGCTCAGTCTTATAGACATGTCCGACCAGGACTCTGCGGAGATCGACTATCGAGAAAGAGGGAACCTCCTCAACCATGAACAGAACAGCTACCTTATGCTATGGCCGTCTAAGGGAAACAGTGGTATCCACTAAGGCAGCGTCCGTTCATTTTCCCTTTTGTCTTAATCGCTGTGACAGTCATGTCGAGCAGTGACGATTCTGAATTGCTCGGTCGAAGTATGGGCCGATATGTCGAATAAGGCGCCGTGTTGAATTGTGAACTGCCATCTCTCTCAGAGTCATATCCACCAACTATTCACTGCGACGGCCATTCCATTATGACGGTCCCAAGTGACCAACTGTGACCATTCAGGTCCAATACGACCAGTTCGTCCGACAATGACCGTTGAGAACAACAGACCAGATATTCCTGGCAGATGACTCCTCTCGGTCATGACCACTATGGCAGCCAAAGCACAAGTCACGACAACTGTGACAACTGTCAATTACTACGAGCCGTCACTAACCTCGACCAGTGATACAACCTACAACCGAAGAGACCAACCACAGCCACTGTGTTCAGATATGCGAAGAATCAGGTATGCTACGAATAGTCATGTCTGCCACGAATAGTCAGGTCTGCCACGAATAGTCAGGTCTGCCACGAATAGTCAGGTCTCCTCAGAAAGTCAAGAGTGGATTTCATCCCCATTGGCAAGACCTCCACCGCCACCACAGACCGTTCTGCTACACCGCGCAAACATATCATAACACATATCTATAAACCCGGCTCCGCCGCCAAACCCAAAAGCTCGTCGCCCAAGATCCCGGTCTTGAAGTCATCTTCAAACCGCGTGGGCAAGTCGTCAAATAAAAAGTCGTCGTCAAACACCGTCGACGGCACGTCCAGCACCTTGGACAGCCCGCTCGATACGTCAGGCATCAGTCCCGACTGGGCAAACTGCCGCGGAAAGTGGAACTCGTTGCCGTTGTTGGACACCACGCTGTTGCCGTGCGAGTGGCTCTGAAACCCGGGCTTGTGCACGTGGCCCGTGTGCTTCATCTTCTGGTGCGACGGCGAAAGCGGCCCCTTCAACAGGCTACGGCGCCGGAGCCCCTCCTCCAAGTCGTGGCTCTCAAACCGATTGGTCAACGACGACACCAGCAGCGTGGAGCTGGCGATCTCGGGGCTGACAAAGAGCAGCGTGGCGCGTTTCGGAAACCCGTCCAACCCGCCAAACTCCTGCGTGAGCTGGAGGTTGACGTCATAGCTGGGCGAGCCCACCAGCGACGTGCTCGAGTGCCTGTCCTGGTACCGGAAGGAGTCCTTCTGGTACTCTTTGGGATACACCAGGCCGTCGTGGTGCTCCTGTTTCACCGCGTACTCACTAGAGTACTCCTCTTGGTACTCCGGGTGCTCACTGGGGTACTGGTCGTGGTACTGGTCATTATAGTGGTCGTGGTGCTCAGGCTCCTTATACTGAGTGGGGGTCGCCAGGTACGAGCGCGCAGGCTCGTCGTCGAATCCGGCCGCGTCAAGTTCGCTCTGGTGGCTCGCAAAGTCCCGCGACGCCTGGTCCACGTTGGACGGTGCCATGTTGGCTGCAATCTGGGCGCCCTTCTCCCACCCCAAAGGCGCCTTGTCCAATAGACCCATGTGATTGATGAGATACGTCACTACCTCATTGATGGGCACGTAGTTGGCCTCGCGCTCCTCGGCCTCGTCCGACTCGGGCAGCGACATCTGAGCATGTTCGGCCCTAGCGTTGGCCATCAACTCTTGCAAAAACGGCAAGTGGGGCTCGGCCATCAGTACAATACGGTCAAGCAGCCGGGTCAAGAGGTCCAACCGCGTCTCCAACAAGTCGATGTAGCCGTTGGGGTGGGTCTTTTCCTTGGACTTCTTCTTGTCGGTGAAGGCGCAGAGCTTGTTGTCGGCAATGCACTTGGAGCAGGGCTTCTTGCCATCGCATTTTGTTTTCTTGATGCGGCACAGGTCGCACGCCTTGCCCACACGCTTTTTCTTGGTGTGGTGGTGATGCTCGTCGAGGGACATGGCAGCAAGAGTGCAACAAGAACAGCAGAAGCAACAGAAGGAGCAGAAACTGCAGAAACAGCAAAAACAGCAGAAACAAAAACAGCAGAAAGAACAGAGTCAAAATAAGACCCAGCTCCGATATTATCACGGCGTTAACCTATTATTCAGGGTATTATTCGGGCCGCCTATATGTTGGCCAGCAATTCACAGTGGTTGCAAGGTGCTGTGGCTCGAAGCAAAATCAAGCAGGAAACAAGCACAGAGGTCAAGCACGGTAACTAAAGCAGGGGCACCCCCAACTCGGCAGTGTTCCTGCTGATATATTTTCCGTCCGCAGGCTGCTGACTTATCACTAATCAGCTGAGTAATGGTCCGGGCCAGTTTCGCCGGGATTTCGAGAAAACTCACACAACAGCGCCAGCACAACAACGAGATGGTTCGAGCCGTACTGGGCCCGGCACGGCTATTATATATATATGGCCCCAGGCCCTGGTTGCGAGCCCGCGCCCGCTGTCAGCGGAGGTTTCGCCTAATGCAGTAGACGCCGTTTAGCTCCGTCGGCTCTGCCAGACCGACCGGCACTAAATCGCGCACTCGGACCGAGCGTCGATGGAACCCCAGCCGTGGATCCAAAGTCAAAAAGACGGCCAATTTTTATTTTTTTTACATTTTGTCTGCCGCTACGCTGTTCCGGGGACGCTTTCGAGGGTTCCGTCGAGGAGGGGCCTGCATCGGAGCCCAGCAATTCCGGCTCCACCGTTGACCTGCAGGGAGAGGGCCGGCGGCGGTCGAGAAAATGGCTCGAATTTGCCCGCAATCCTCTACTAAACCCCGGATGCTTGTTCTCGACTCCAGAGTCGGTACTGCACACACTTCCGGGTAGCCGTATAGCCGTGTCAAGCCGTTCCGGCGATCGGAACGTCACGAACATTCGGAACTCGATGCGGAACAACTTGTTCGAATGTTCGAAAGGCCGAATTTCTTATTGAGTTTCGCCGGGTCAAAGTAAGTTGTGGTGCATGCGCCGCGGAGATAAGAGACAACGGATTTCTCGACGGATTCTACGGATTCAACGGATTCAGCGGATTCATACGATTTGACTATTCGGAACCTCTGCCGTAACAATCTATCTGCTGACCAATTGGTGACGACACTGTCCATGCATCAAGATAGACCGTGCAGGCTGCAGGACACTTCGGATCAGCTCCGGGGAGAGATCCGGCTCAGTTCGGTGGAATTGTATTCGTTGATGGCTCAAATGGGGACTATCACCGTGCGGGGCTGCAATATTGCTCGGCGGAATTTCGACCTGTGCCCTGGTCGCGAAACCTTATTGGTCAGAGCTTAGATGCCATAATGATGGGGCACCAATTGGGACACCATCGCCAAATGCACACCCTCTCCAAAGGACACCATCAACATTGTCACGATCAGCATTGTGACAATCAGCACTGAGTACGATCATGAATGGACGCGATCGTCCCCTGAGAGTTGTTGAACAGTTCCATTTCGACGGAATTGGTTGTTGACAAATTGTACTCATCGCGAGATTTCTGACTTCCGCAATGAGAAGTTCGCGACGATGTTATATTATCTGAGCTGGCCATTTTGACGACGATCTCATCCAAATTCGGATTGAGCTGGACCCGAGGTGGCGGAGATAGTTCTTGGAGTGTTATCCGCAGACAAAATGCAGAACCTTAGAACAAATTTAGGGGCTTATTCCCGATAGAGGAGGAATATTTTGTAAGGAATAGATTCTCTCAAGTCGATCTAGCAGGATTGGACCATTTTGTTCGGTTGATAGAGCACAACGGATTATTCATGCCTTATATCAATATGCTTAGGGCGCATGGGGTCAACACACTATGGAGCTGGGTTACATTCTTGCCTTACAATTGGAGTTTGGGTCTGTGACACGACCAGATGTCTTCTGTTGATTACCTCTAGGTTGTTGTGTTTCTGGCCTTTGCACAAGAAAGCATTGGGAGGACTTCATCTCAAATACAGGCCACCAAATATTCGGAGATAGATTTGAAATCCCAAAGAGAGGATAACTTTGAAGCCTTATAAGGCCGATCAATCTTTGGAACCCGTCAATACTGACATGTCAGCAGAGGTTGCCTTCTGAGTTGAGGCATTCAGTACTCGGGAGCGAGCAATAGAGCAATCTATTTCGGGAAAACTTTCTAATGGGCTTGAAGAGTATGTTTAACTGTTTCTGGGAGTTTGAGCGTTGCGTTGTCATATGCCACTACCTTCTGGTTTGTAACATTTCGATGGATTCATGGATCTTGCCAATTCTAACATTGGGAATTAATTCTGGCGCATGTCGATTTCTGTCTCTAGTTTCAAATGACGCACGGCGCCTTTGTCGGCGGAATAACTGCCGACTGACATACAGGTTAACGCTAACCACATGGTTAGTGTCGATTGCTCGGGGCTCAATATTACCAAACAACCGAGCAATGTCTTTAGATGGAGCGCAATTTAGAAAAGCTTGCTACGAGTTAGGGCCGTCTGAGCCCAAGACTCTGCAACGATTTCAGTGACCTCCCAGCTTTCCACCAGGTTTTGCTCTCATTTAAGTGCATCCATACTTCTGTGGAATTCTGTGATTTGTCAGGAATTTGGGAATGTGACCGTCAAAGACCCGATTTCATCTGCACTGTAATGCCAGTGCTCATACGGGCCCTTGGAAAGGAAACCAAATTGGTGCTGGGTGATCTTAACTCTGGCACATGGCGCCCAAAGCCAGACGAGAAGTTGGCTCACTAGGTCGGGCTCAAGCCAATGTGGGCAAAAGCTAGGGCTGAGCTAGAATCTGGAAGAATTAAACGAGGTAGTGCCTGACAGAGTCTCCGAATTGGGAGACGATTACGGTGCCGAAGTTAAGGCTCAATATTGAACAGGCTACATTTCTGCTGAGACTCGAGGAAACTTCCAGATATGACTGAAACCTCACTCAAATTTGTTTTTTAGAGATGCGTCTATTCTGGAGGAGCTACAGACTATTGCTTAGGCAACCTTGGTGCGCCTTATTATATACCGGACACCGAAATGTGCAGTCTGCCTTGACCATAAGGAAGCAAAGAAATGCAGGTGGCCAGGAAGGCACAAACTTGCCGCTGTTCATTGTTAAAAATGAAAACATCTGGCGGCACCAGCTCAAAACAGAGAAATATCGATAAATTTGGCCACCTGGGCATCGGTTAACCCGACTTCGGCCGATGCTAGAATGAAGCGACTTCCCTCACCAGCATCTGGCCCCTCAAATTCTGCATTAGCGGTTCTGTGGTCTAGTTGGTTATGGCATCTGCTTTACACGCAGATGGTCCCCAGTTCGATCCTGGGCAGAATCACTTTTTCCCCGGCGCCTGCACGGCGCTCTTCGCAGCCAGCGCGAAATCCACCGCGCTTCTTTTTTCTAGTCCATCTCTTCCTGCCAAAATGTCCGGCGCCCACAAGAGAAAAAGAGACGTGCCGGAGCCCGACGCAAAAAAGTCCCGCCCCGACGAAAACACGCTTTTTTCTCTGTCGGACGAGTGGCCCATGTACTCCCACCCGGACGGCGGAACAGTGAAAATTACACCTTGGGGCTCGTTGCGCCAGTATGTAGACGCCCAGACCGGCGAAACAGTCACCAAGTTCGAGGACTCGTCGTTCGCAGACTTGTCCTTCGCTCCTTCCAACACACAGTACTACGACTTGCCGTCCACGCCCATGTCGTTGAACGCGACGCGGTCCGCCAGGTCGTCGCCAATGCCCGAAAACATGACTTTCAGTCCGAGCTGCGAGGCAGAACTGTACGTGGTGGACGGGTACCAGCAGTACCAGGACAAGGCCACCCACACTGCCGGACAGGTTGGGGGCCAGCAGTTTTGCCAGGAGCAGGAACACTACTTTGGGATGATGGAGCCGGAGGAGTCCGAGGACTCGATGATGACGTAGACATGTACTATACGGACGGAAAAGCCACGGCAATAAATGACATTGAAGAAGCGTGTAGACAATGGCTGGAACAATGTGGGGAGGAAGGAGGAAAAGAGATATAAGGGTAGGAGAGAGAGATATAAGGGGAGGAGAGAGAGTTAAAGTTGGGATTCGACAGAGGATTGGCAAATGAAGGGGATGTTGTTTTGGGGGTATGAGGTGGTCGGATGAAACTGGGTAGTCCTAGGATAATACTGCCAATGAGGAAAGAATGAAGGAAAAAAAAAAGTATTTGGTTTCCACCACCATGGTATTGTATGCCCTCTCAAGCCTTCCTGGGATGACGCAGGTTCGCAAGCTACTGGTGAAGTCACTGATATTTTGACGAGGTCCCGGAAAGGCACAGTATCGGGTCCACTGAAACTACCATGAACGTACAAAGCGGCGAGGTCCTTCAAGAAGGGGATTCACAAGAATTAGTAACAGGGAATGAAGGTTCCGGACGCCGTAGGACCATGACAACGGAGCACCCGAAGAAATGTAATTGTATTGGTGGCTTCGCCTCAGCCAACCGACAATTATAGCAACTTGAGCTATTAATTGAGCTATTTAACCACTGAGCTACTAAACCGATTGCCGTTGACGCAGATTGTGCTATTAGACCCAAAAGCAAGATGTCACTTGACGTCTATGAACGCATTTTGCTGCGGCAGAAGCAGCCTCAATGCGAGTACAACACCGCAAATGTTACTTTTAATTACAGTGACAGAGAGAAGACCGAGAATCATAAAATACGTCTTTGAACATCCAGGTAAGCCTTGGTGGACCTAGGTTAACTCGGAAACCAGTGCAAGACTGTAAACTCGAAACAAAGGACTTCACCACTTCTCAGAGGGGGGAGGTTTCCTCTTTTGACAAAATAATTCTTGGCTAGAGCATCTGCGCGTAGTAAGGTTGAGCTCATTTATATAATTCTACTGTGAAATCGATTGGGGTTAATCAGTGCCTCGGGACCTGCCTCACCACACAAGTGTGTCGTGTCCGAGCCTTTATGAATACCTTCAGGAGTTTTGGCGCCAGAGATCCAAAATCTATCTGAGCCGAATCGCTTGAAAATGAAAGTAATACCTCGACATTTACACACTCGTCTCGTTACCTAGGCTGAGACAATCGAGCAAAAGCCAAGAACATCAAGTCGGGAAATCCAATGGGAAATCCCAGAGATTCGATTTGGGGCATCTTACCTGTAATTGGCAACTATTCAGCTTAGAACAGGAGAGTAGAAGGCCGATGTTCAGCAACCATAGCCACAAAACAACCAGACACTATCAATTTATCAAAATCAGGATACACTTCTCATCTCCATCTTGGTACTCTCCAGCAGTCTCCTCGGTACTGTCTCACTGTCTTCTCTGCCAAATCGTCCAACCGTCTCTTTGAGAACATCGCCTACTCAACTCCTACAAAGTCCTACAATAACCCCATCGTTAGTCATGCAATTTGGTATCCAGGCTATGCCCATGCAGCGCCAATCAGCGATAAAAATAACCCAGCTCATACTGCCGTAGGCTCGAGGCCCACCAACCCGGTCTTGTCAACATGGAAGTCCATGCACTCGTTGTCAGTGACCCCACGCCTTTTCATGTGCTGCTTCACCAAACTGTTGAAGGTATGCAGAGAAATAAAAACCTTGCCGTCCTTGTTGATGTTTTGTGCATCGTTTTTCGGAAGCAACTGTTTATAGTTGGAGAGCGTCATCGACGTCCCCGACCACTTGTCGAACGAGTTCAACGTGGGAATGCAGTTGGAGATGTACTGCTTCTCTGCTGGTGTGTGCATGCTCTCGTAGCACACGACCCGGGTTCCGTACACGGAGATGGAAGTCAGAGTACTTTCCTCAGAATACATGCTAGTCTTTCCTGTCAGAAGCGAGTCCACGCTTCCGGGCATGCTGCTCAATAAAGAGCCGTCCAGGTACGAGCCCAATGACGTCACTGACATACGGGGTTTGCCCAATGCTATGTAATGGCCCGTGGAAGCTTCTGCAGCAGCTGCCTCCAACAATGCATTGTTTCTGGACGAGAAATTCCGGGGAATCGACTTGAATCTGGTTGGGGCACGCAGGTCCAACAGCGACGCCAAGTCTCTTCCAATCAGTAGGTTGCGAAACCAGCTCACCAACCCATTGAACAGCCAGAAGTGGAGGAGAAGCTGCATGTGCTCAATTCTGAGCCGAAGCGCATTTCTGTACTGTAATAACGCCGCTCTGCTTGCCCCAGCGCTGTCTTCTTTGTAGTTGTGCAGATTGACTGACGGAGCCTCGCCCACTACGAGGTTCTGCAATGTAAAGCAGTGGAGAAGTTTCCCGCGGTATTTTTGCGAAAAACGCTCGTACACCAGAAACTCGCCCGTAGGCTCGAGGAGAAAACCGTTGGTGCCCAATTCCGGGGGAAGCTTGCCCCGGAGCTTGCGCTCGATCTTCCGATTCAGGTACTGTTTCCGGATCTTCAGAATGACCGTGGGCGCCTCGTTTCCTAACGCGTCGTCGCCATACGCGTCTCCATCAAAAAGATATGCATCATCAATCTCTTTGTTGGCCAACTCCATGGCCGATCCGTCGTCATAGTTCTGGTGCATGAACAACGCCTCAAGCACGGAGATAACGGCCTTATCACCGGCGAATTCGTAGAGCCGAAGCTGGTTAGAGTTTAATTCCACCACCACTGGCCGAAACGGGCCTGGGCGGCGGCTCCACGGAGTTTCAAACTCCATTTTGAGGAACGCTAAGCCGTAGTACTCGAGCGAGGCGGAGTACCGCGGAATCTCGTCCGAATACGGAGGGAGTGGCGGCTCATAGGGAGGAGCCGACATTTGTGCGAGCGTGATGAAAATATTCCGATTTTAGGTGCGCGGGCACTTTCTTGGTATCTTTATAGGCCTGTCCCAAGAGCGGGGCAGGTCTGTACTGCACATAACGACGTCACCCATCGCTTCGCTCGATTCCGACAGTGACAATCACGTCATGGTGCAGCTGTCACGGGCCGGAGGAGGCGGAACCTCTCTCTTTCGCAAGCACTCGCTTGACTTCGGTAGAAAAGACCATAGCTTCCCCATACAATCCCCTATTACGGTTTCGAGCATTGCGATATATCCGCCGATATGTGCCGCGTCCACTTATCTGGGCATTACCCCATTCGGGTGTGTGTACAGTGCCAGCGAAGTAAGCACATGTCACGTGAGGCTGGTTCTTCCACTCTCTGGCAACGATCGACCGATGACTTGTTTGCGGTTGCTCCACGTTATTATCGATTTCAGTCACGAAAGCAACCCACTTTGGAGGCTGAGGTTGGTCTTGGCTGCCTGCCTATGGCCTGTGCAGGTGGACCCTCTGGCCACATTGCGGAATTGCCTCGTATTTTCCGTCGCGGTAGATTATGCTCGTATTCACCTATTCGTACTTGGCTCGTCTAATCTTCAAGAATTATCCCTAATTCATCGTAAAAGCGTAAAAGATAGGGGCCAGCCTCGGGGCACGAACAATGTCTTTCTCCACTTCAGATTTCACTATGGTGAGCTCAAAACCCGCCTGTTTGTCCCAGCAATCTCAGTTGACAGGAATCGCTGCCAAGAACCAACTAAGTGGTCTCACCTTACAACCACGGATAAGTGGGTATAACGGGACAGATCAGGCCCAATTCGATTATTTTCAGTTTCAGAACAAGTGACCATTATTAAGTTCCATGCATCAATAATAATTAACCCCAATCTCTTAGCTCCGTTGCCTCGACTCAAGGAACTCCACTATGTTGTTCACCATATCCGCCTTCCGCGTAGCTGACTTGATCTTATCGTATCGAGCCATAAACTCCTTGAGCTGTGCCACTGTGACTTTGTTCCATGCGTCGTTTTTCCAAATTGTAATTACCGTCGCCTCGCTGAGAGGTTCAGGTTTCGGTTTCTTGGATGAATCTCTGTTGTCTTCCGCTGCACGTTTCACAGCCTCAGCATTGCTGATTTTGTTTAAAAACCCGTTGATAAACAGGAACAACTCTCGTGCATCCACATTCCGAGTAGCTGCGCTCCGCATCTCCATCAACTTGGATACACTCCAGTCGTTGGCCCCGATGGTGTTGTCCTCGTTCTTGATATCGATCTGCAATGCCTCGTTTTTGATCACTTTGTAAAAATAACTGAGAACCGGGTTACTGCACTCACTGGGCACGTAGTCCACCGTACCAAACTGGTCCACCAATTTTTTGTACAAGTTGACCAATTCAGGCTGGCTCGTGGAGGTATCCTCGGGATAAAAGTACCGGTTGGACTCGTTGAGCATGTAGTCTGGAAGACTTCGGATCTCCGAGAGCCACGGAAGATTAATTAGGAGAAAACCATCCGGAAGTTCACGAGCTCCGGGTCCAGCCCGTGAGTTGACAGTATTTGTGGGGTAAAATGCGTAAAGGTCGGGGTACGCGTTGCGCTTGATACAACCAAAGACCACAGCGTATCGTTTCAACTTGACGCATGATTGGTAGAGCGACTTGAAAGTCAAGAGCGACTCAGAATAGCCTCCATCTTTGCTCGAGGAGTTCATTCCGTTGTTGAGATCAGCCGTGACAAAAACCGACGGTTTCATGTTGAAGTATGGCTGATACTGGTCAAGGTCACGGAAGCACAACAATTTGAGATACGGCGGCGAGGAAAACGACACTCGCTCAGCTTCCGAGTCGCTTTCATCGTTTTCACTGTCTTCACTATCATTTTCGGCTCCTTCCTTGGGTATGTGGTCGAACGAGAAGCCTTTCATGAACTCAAGCACCTCGTCATTCAAGTACACCACCTTCTCGTTCTGTCCGCTAGTCTCTTCGTTGGTCAATTTCACAGGGTATCCTTTCACGAGTTTTGCCGAATCGTCTTTGGACACCTCCTCCTGATTGTCGCCTCGGTGGAATTTCGTATCGTTGTGAATAAGTCGTAATCCTTCTCCTTCGGTGTTGACTTGGCGGAATGGCTTGATCTTTTCGTGGTTGTACAATGAATAGCCCTTGATGGAACAGCCCAAATCTCCGCCAATTCCTGGCCCGTCACTCAAGACTAAGTCGCATGCGAACTGGATCCGTCTCACCTCAGTTAGACGAAAAATTGACAGTCTGATTTGCAGAACCACGGTAGTTTTCAGCCATTTGGGAGCCGTTTCGGTCTCAAATGGATTATCCTCCGAGCTTTCGGGCCTCTTCAAATAGTTCGTGTTGAGGAAAATGTGCTGGTAGAGGGTAGAATCGAACGGCCGCTTGTGAAGTTGCTGTTCGTCAGTATATACATCGAGAAATATGGGGTTGATGTAGATGTGGTTGTCCTCAAAATCGCTCACCAACGTCCGCAAACTGTCTTTCAATTCTGGATTCACGTATGGCTCCACCGAATTCGTGATCCAGAAGAGTTTCTTAACATTATACTGCGGTTTCACCTGAAATTCGCGTAGAACGCTTTTCAAAACGGTGTGCAAATTGTCTTGACGCGTTGCCTCGGGCGGAAATCTCGCTTTCAAAGGCTTGAACCCGTCAAGTTCGTCTCTCACAATGTGCGAGAGGATCTTCATGTTGGAGCTATTTAAGTCGTTCAACGAGAAAATCTTGGTGATTCCTGATTTCTTTGGGAACTTTTTTCCTGTTTCGGAGCTATTGTAAAGGTAAATTCCCACGCCGTTCTTGGGGAAAGTGATCACCATCTCAGACATCAAGTCGTTGATGCACCTGAGAATCTCCAAGAGTTGCGACTCATTGCTGAGGTCAATCAATGGGGCGAAAATGTCGTTGCTGAGGTCTATGAGGAAAACAATTCCCTCCTTGACCTCGTATTGTTTGTATGTTTCTGACTCCTCTGACATGTGGTTGAGATTCCTGTACTATGAGCAGTAGTAAAAGGTCATACTGAGGAGACAAGTGGAAAGTGGTAGATGTGAAAATTTAATGAGAGGGTCTGTGGCGTACTGCGATGTATTGTATGTACGGCTTCATTGCCATTGAATTTCAGATTCTCATTGTCTATCGAATACCAAGGTTTATTCTAGTTTAAGCCAGGACAGACGATTGCAATCAGTTAGGCAGCCCGTGTGAATATTTGCACATATTGCTAATTTCCTACACCAATTCTTCAGATCGACAATATTTTTCCTAAATCACCGCTCGTTGATATTTCAGGTCCATTCTTTATCGGCCAACTCGATCGGCCTGCACCTTTTTGCCAACATGTCCATTCACTATCTCCTCGTCCTAAACCGACAGGGCAAAACCCGGCTCGCAAAATGGTTTGACAATTCGTACACAGAAACACAAAAACAGCGTCTTGTCGGGGACGTGCACCGGCTCATATCATCCCGAGATCTGAAGTACCAGTCCAACTTTGTGGAGTTTGACAACCAGAAGCTCGTCTACCGACGGTACGCGGGGTTGTATTTCGTGGTGCTGGTAGATTACGCCGACAATGAGTTGAGCTACTTGGAGTCGGTGCAATTTTTTGTGGAGATCCTCGACACGTACTTTGACAATGTGTGCGAACTTGATTTGGTGTTCAACTTCCACAAGCTTTACGTGGTTCTTGATGAGGTATACCTTGGAGGCGAACTCCAGGAGATTCTGAAGAATAGGGTGTTAGCTCGGTTGCACTATCTCGACGGATTGGCCAGTTAGGTACGCTAGGCTCAGCATTGACAATCGGGTGACAAAGTACGTTCACAACATCGTGGGTATATAGCAACAAGGAGAGTAAGGGAGTATTGGAGAGTAGAATAACATCGTAGGAAGTAGTTGACGCTCTGCCGGTGGTACCTGTGGTACCTGTGGGACTTGGAGGAACATCGTAAATGATGTCCGCTTCGATGGATCAAGTGTCGAACATTTCACTACAGAGTTGACAGGAAGTGGACTTTGGTGATCAGAATACGAGGCTGAATTTATCATGCGAAAGTTACGTCTATCATTCGACGGTAGGGTCGACGCTCGTGCTATAAGAGAAGCAACAGGATTGAGTGGAGACTCAATAATGACTTGAGACATATTGCGTCATTATATTTATGGGATATCCTTATTCCAAGCCCTTGTTTCTGCTCTTTCTCTCTTAGCAAGGGAAATATGATGAGCAAGTCTAAAGCCCTGGCATTTCCAGCCAAAACAATTGATCTTAGTTGTCTTGAACTTAATTACCCTACTTATAGGCACTCTGTGTTTCTACCGATGTAGTACGCTGTTGTCTATGTCTATTATGAAAGGCGTTTGAGCGGCCTGTCGGTCTGGCCCTCGGCTCCCTTTTCCTTCACCACCGCCATCAATTTCTCCGTAACAGCCTCAATTGAGAGCCCTGCCACGTCAACAATGGCAATAGTTGGATCACTTTCGTCAAGAATCTGCAAAAAACACTGCTTCACCTTCTTCTGAAACGCCTCTTGCTCGTACCTCTCTTCACCCCAGCCCTTTCGGCTGCTCAACTCATCCAAATCGATGGTCAAAAACATCGTCACGTCGGGTTTGGGGAGGCCTTTATCAGGCGAATAGAGCCAGGAGTAGTCGTTGAGACCCGATTTGGCCAACGAATATGCTATGCCCGAGTAGATGTACCGGTCCATCACCACCAGGGTGCCGCTCTCAAGAGTATTTTCAAGTTCCTTTGCCAACTCCCATCGATTTGCACTGAAGAGAAGATGTGCGGTTTCGTCCGGAAGGTGGAAGTCTTTGTTGACGAGGTACTCATTGATGAGCTTACCAACCGGAGTGGAGCGGTCGGGAAATTTGACGAGTTTGGCGTTGAGCCGAGAGGATAGAACATCTGCCTGGGTCGATTTGCCCGACCTGTCTAGGCCCTCAATAAGGAGGAGACAGCCACGCATCAGTGGTAGATCTTAGATGGAGGACCATAGTAAAGGACACCACTAAGAAAAGAAAGAGGGTTTGGGTAAATGCGTTCAGAGAGAAAAAATAGCGGCACGAATGTTTGCTGAAGAGGAAAATATTTTATTTCGAAAAGAAAAGCGAAAATTGTGGCAGCGAATGTGGTGAACTGTACTGCTGGCATATACACGGCGAAATGTGGGGAATAGAACACCACGTCGAAAGAAGCGCGAAATGAAAGGAGCGAAAATGGGAAAGAAATAAAAATGGAAGAAAGATAGGTTGGATTCTGAGTTGTGTTTGGCGGTGGTGGGAATGAAATTGGCGGGTAAAATGCTAGAGAAGTGTGGCCAGTTGGCCAACTTGGGTAAGGCTGGAGACAGGAGTTGGTGATAGCGCCTGAGATAAGAAAGAAGCGCCGATGAGACAGGGATAAGGCGAGAACAACAGGCGGAGATAAGTGGGAAAGGAGAAGCTAGGTAGATGCACAGAGCAGCGAACAGTGAAAGGAGAAGAAAAGATCAGAGGAGAGAACAGAAGCACAGAGGAAGGAACAGAGGAACAGAAGACCAGAAGACCAGAAGAAAGAACAGAGGACTGAACAGAAAATGAAACGAAGATAACGAGAATAGCAGCCGTGCTCCCCAAACAATACAAGGGTCTGGTTCTTGGTTTGGAGCCGGCCGGCGGCTAAAGTGCACATTTGTTTCAGAAACATTAGGGCCTGCAACGGGGCGGATCGGGCAGTTTTGGTCCGTTTCGGGCTGGCCAGGTTTAGGTACGACGGATTTGACTCAAACCCAGTCTGGCACAGCACCCGACCGGCATCAATGGACCGCCGAACAAAGGTGGACGGATTTCCGAACTGCCATCTGGCTCCCCTCGCTTCCACCTCGTTCTCGTCTTCGTTCTTCTTCGTTCTCTACTTACTGTTTTCTCACTTCTCTTTTACATTCTTCTCCTCTTTTCACTTCACCTCACAGGGCATCACCAACACTGCCCAACACCAACTTCGCCCAACTTCACCCAACTTCGCCAACCAACTACGCTACATTTTCTAGCTTCTTCCTTTCTTCTTCCCCCTTCCTTTCCCCTTTCCCTTGCCCCTTTTCACCTCCAGTTCCTATGTCAAAGAGATCATGACCGAGAGAATCAGCGCAGCGCTCATCAACCGGAGATACACTCTTTTTCAATCTACAAGCCACACAGACGCACCCAACGCGTACAGGACGCGCCAGGCTGCCCGCCGGCCGCATCAAACCGACAAATAATGTCGCCGACGACGCAGCCGGAGTGGCTTGATGGTGAAAATTTTGCCCTGCACACCCACGCGAATAGGCTGAGCAGGGTTCATACGGGCGGAGAATGGGAATGGCAGACAGGACGCGATCGCCTGCGTTTGGCGTGCCGTCTTGTATTATTCTTTTTTTCCGGCTTCAGTTTTTTCCGTCGTTGCCTTCCGGCTCAGCCCTGCTACCGCCATATGCACGCTGAGACATTGGCGAAAACCTGATCCGAGCCCACCGCTGTCCACCACTCTCTGCCCAGTCGTCTGTCTGCACAGTCTACTTTTTGCACAGTCTGCCTTGCACAGTCTCCTTTAGAGCAAACCACTGCCCCAGTGCGGAGCGCAGTATCTGCACTCCATCACCAACCCACTACACTTCTTCATGTCGTTGCAAGTGTTGACCGGTATGTCTCCGCCCCTATTTGCCCCAGCTTCTAACCGCAGTCGGCCACAACGCCAACGTCAGCTTCTACGCGTGGCGCCTCCAAACAACAAAAGCCTGTACCGTCACTGTCGTGGACGAAGAGGCCGACGCCGGCGCGCCCTTCACGTGGCAGTCGCTGCACTTGGACCCGCTGGTGTTCACCCCCAACATCTTGGTGCCCTCGCTCCAGCACTTGGACCGCCTGGCCCAGTACGACGTGGCGGTGATCAGCGCCCGCACTTTACAGCACTTCCAGGACATCTGCAACCTGGTGGCGCCGCACTTGGCCGCCGACGCGCTCGTGGTGGTCGAGAGCACGGGCTACGTCAACTTGGAGCCGTTCGTGACCCAGAACCTCGCCAAACACCCGCGCTTGGCGGTGTGCTCCATCATGTACGAGTCCGACGTCAAGCAGGTCCCGGGCTCCAACACCTACCTCCACCGCATGCTTGGCGCCGACCACCGCATCTACTTCGGCACGTGCTCCGCGCCCGGCTCCGCCCACACCCCGGCCAAGGACTCCTCGACCTTTGCCCAGTTCTACAAGGTGTTGCAGATGGTGCAGGAGGACCTGGCGGGCCACATCTCCTTGCTCAAGCTGACCAACGCGCGCGAGTTCATGACCTACCAGTGGAAGTTGGCCTTGCCCCGCATTGTGTTGAACCCGATCTCCATCATCTTTGAAGAACCTTATCCGCAGAACTTGCTGCGCCAGATCTTGGCCAAGCCCTTGGTCACCGGCTTGGTCAACGAGGTGTTCAAGGTCATCAAGAAGATGGACTGCAAGCTCGTCAAGGGCTTCGAGAACGAGGCCAACCTCCTCAAAAACTGGCTGCTGTACTTTCCTGAAAACTCCGACGCCAACGCCAAGGGACCCGCCTACGCGGACGCCAACTCCCTCTTCTTCCGCTTCTTCCACCAGCAGGAGTTGGAGGTCGACTTGCTCTTGTTGCAGCCCATTCTTTTGGGCGACGACCACGGCGTGCGCACCCCGTACCTCGAGAACTTGTACCTGATGTTGTGCCAGCTCGTCAAGATGAGCATGGGCACCTCCTCCATCTTCTTCGCCCGCAAGGTTCCGGGCTACGACGGCAAGATGGCCGAGCTCAATATCATCACCGAGGACCTCGCCCGCCTCCGAGTGGAGAAGCAGCACGCAGACTCCTCCTACCAGGAGCGCTTAGTGCTGCTAAAACACGTCGAGGGCTCCATCGCCCAGAAAAAGGCTGCTTCCGAGTCCGCCGCGCGCGAGTTGGAGCACTTCTCCTCTGAGCACCAGGCCCGCATGGAGAAGTACGCCACCGTCCGCGACGACCAGGAGCGACTCCTTGCCGACTTGGACGCCCGCATACAGGCCAAGCAGCGGGAGCTCGACGACATTTCCGCCCGCCAAATCGCGGCTCAGCAACAGCAGAGCCAACTTCCGCAGGTCCAACAAAACCAACAACCTCCTCAGGTCAGGACCCCCGACCGCGCACAGGACCAGCCACAGGATCAAAACAGAGATGCGCCGCCCGTTCCGGATAAGGTCGACCAGTTCAAGGGAAGGCAGGTCCAGGTGAACGACACCCCGGACCTCTCGGACTTGACCGACGTGGCCATGTACGGAGCCACGCTCAACGGAGAGCAGCACCACGGCCCTGCATCGCATCCTCAGGAGCAGCCTGCGCGCCAGCCTGCCGAAAACGGCGACAAACAGTTGTCGGAGGCGGAGTTGCGTGAGGTTGCGCTCCAAAGGCGTGAGCAGGCCTTGCTCGAGCGCGAGCGGGAATTGGTCATGCGCAACGGCAACCAGGACGACCAGTACGGCAACTACCTGGGCTATGGCAACAACTACGCCAACTTCAACGGCATGAACGGAGGCGCGGGGTACCAGAACGGCAACACCCAGAACTACCGCCCTCACCACTCGCTCACCAACGCCCAGCGGCCACAGAACATACATTACGACAGCTACTACAACAGCAACCAGAATCCGCCGCACGGCTTGCCCTCGAACGGGTTTCCACAGAACACTTTGCCTCCAACGTTGCGCAATCCGCTGCGGTACCAGCAGAACGGCGCACCAAACTCGTTCGGCAATGGCGGCAACGGGCAGATGCCTATGATGCAAAATCAGATGCAGCAAATGCCCAACCAGAATGTGCCACGCCAGCGCATGGGCTCGGTGCCCAACTCGATGCGGTATCAGGAGCAGAACGCCCAGATGGGTCAGGTGCCCATGAACCAGGGCATGGGGCAGATGAACGCGAGCCAGATGAACATGAGCCAGATGAACATGAACCAAATGAACATGAACCAGATGGGCATGATGAACCAGAACGGCCAGATGGGACAGGCGCAGCAGAATCAGATGAACCAGAGCGGGTACATGAACCAGAATGGACAGTACCAGCAGTTCACCGGAAACCAGGTGAGCCAGCTGCAGCAACCGCAACAGCAGCAGCAACAACAGCAGCAACAAATGCGCATGGGACAGCCCAAGAAAAACCGGCGCTCCGCTTTTCCCGACCAGGCCTTGAACATAGACTACGGTGGTCGTGGAGGAATGCCCATGCCCGCTGCTGGCTCAGCTGGTCCGCCACCTGGCGCTAAGCCCAAGCACCGGTCGATGATCGGTACGTCTGGTCAGGCCCCAGGTCAAAATCAGCCCATGTCCACGACTCCCACTTCCCCGCTGTTGCAGCGTAAATCTGTGTCTGGAGCCAACCTTCTACGCCCTCCGAACGGAGGCTCGGAGTCGTTGACTTCTCACTCGAGCACACAGGAAGACACGCCGAAGACGTCTACGCCAGACTCGCAGAACATTACGATCGAGGTGCCGGTGATGGAAATGGCCGCGAAGCCATTGGGTGGCACTGCTACTGTGGACGACTCAAAGAAAAAGAAGCGGGGCTTTCTCCGAAAGACTTAGCCGATAATGAACGCGGTAGACAATGAGATGTAGCAGATTGTGTATTGTAAGCTTTGAAAGCCAACTTAAGAAATCCTTATGTTAAATATTTATTTTCGCTGTCTTAAGCCATAATCACTTCCGCAGTTCCAAGAGCTGGGCGACACTGTCGTGGATGGTCTCGTGAACAGACCGAAGAGGGAACCCCAAGATTTCTCTTGTTCTGGAGTTGTCCACCGAGGTCTGCTTCTTGATCTCCTCAACATCCGAACCAGGAGTGCCAACAGGAACGTTTTTGGTCTCCTCAGGGAAGTCGTTGTGCAACACATCCAAGATGGTTTGATCAGTAAATGAGCCAGAGGTCAAGAAAAGACGCTTACCCACAGCTTCGGCCTTTTCAAAAGCGACAATATGGGCAGCAGCCACATCGCGAACATCAACAGCCAAACCCACGGTCGGATTCCACTCTTTGGCATCGGCCTTCAAGTTCAAGAGATTGTTAATGATCTCGGACGAAGTGTTCAAATGGGCCGACTTGGCCTGCTCCTCGAAAGGCTGAGGTCCGAAAACATACACTGGGTTCACGGTGGACAAGGTGAAGTTTGGCTTCTCATCCTCAACAAACTTCCACGCAGCCTTCTCAGCAAGTGTTTTCGATCCGCAGTAGCCGGTAATCAAGTTGGCCTGACTGGTCTCCCAGTCCAAGGAGTTCCAGGAATCTTCGTTGTCGACCTTCGATGGGTTTGGAGGAGAGCCGAAATCGCCAATTGCGGCATATGACGACGTCACCACCACTTTCTTAATTTGAGGACCAAAGTTCTTGACAGCATTCAATGCGCTTTTCGTGCCCAAAATCGCCGGTTCCAAAAGGTCCTTTGTGATGTCGGTGACGTTGAAGTGAAATGGCGACGCAGTGTGGAGAAACACTGTGGCTTCTGGGTGGTTCTTGACAAACTCATCGAAAGCGTTTTCCGCCTCGAGGTCCTTGACGATCTCAAAAGAAAAGTCGGGGCTGTTCAAGGCTTTTTGAAGTGCCTCGCCTTTTTCGGTGGATCTCACCGTGCCCACCACCTTATATCCTTTTTCCAAGAGCTGCTGAACAGTGTGAGTAGCGATAAAACCATTTGCGCCGGAGATTAAGACCGTTTGAGACATTTTGATGTGGGCAATATTTTTGCTGGAAGTGGCGGATTGGCCTGCTTTTATGCTGTCCATTGATTAGCGGAGCCCATTCACCGCTGATTTGAAAGCACCCTGCCCATTTTGGATTAACTCCGGAAAAAATCCGAATCGGGCGGGTGTGTGCGGCACAGATTCCCCGATCATGGCCGTTTTTCCGTCGCATCCGCTTGCATGTCGGATATGATAGTCAAATGTCGTATTGATCGGCAGGTAAGAAATATTACGTATTCTTGCTCTGGATATTATGTGGCAATTGCGGAGTTACGCCATTGTTTTGACTGCTGTGATTGGCAGCTAAATACGTTCAACCAATTGACCGGAGATTACGTCGTGGACGAGTTCAATGGCTGGAGATTGGGGGCATCTATTTGGCTGATCGGCAGATCCTCTGCCCTACCGGTTATTTCGGTTATCTATTGTAGTCCAACAGGAAATTAATCGGCCGTTTTTATCGAATTAGCTCCGTATTGAATTATCAGCGGAGAAGGTATCAAGTCTGTTCGCTCACCAATTGCCATTAGATATAGACCTGCTGATGCAAAGTATGAGCAAATCCGGTGTAGTTTCTAGAGTGGCAAATTCGGGGCCGCAGTGCCAATAGGGTAAGTGGTAACCCCATCCAATCCTCAAATAATTGATTGGTTCAAGCCAGAGAAGTCGTTTTCATTAGTAGCTGAAGACCTGGGCAATTGAATTCCACAGGAGCATTCTGTGATGCTTCGATTATGTGATTACTCGATGATAAGTGCCTTCTTCTTCTTCTTGGTCTTCTTTTGCGGAACGGTGACTACCTTGTCATCAGTGTTCACCTCAACCGAACGTGCAGCAATTGCCAGATCCTCCTGAGCAGGTCCAGCAATCTCTTTCGCAGGTTCTTCAGGTGCAGCCTCTTCAGTGGCGCCTTCAAGGACAGGAACATCGCTGGCTTTCTCCAACTTCTTTTTAGACAGCCTCTTTTTCTTCTTCTTCTCATCCCTCTCGGCCTTTTTCGCGGCCTTTTCGGCGAGCTGTGCACGTAGTGCTTCCAAGTCAATGTCATACTCAAACTCCTTCTTGTCTTCGCCTTCAGGAGGAGCACTGGATTCCATGTCGAAGTTGTCTAGGTTGAGATTATGCGCAAATAAAGCGCTTTGCTTCTTCTTCTTTGGAATTGACACCTCCTTTTCCTCAGGCGCACCAAGCGTTTCCTCGTCCAAAACCATCACTTTCTCCTTCTTCAACTTCTTTCCTTTCCTCTTCTCCTTTGGCTCAGCAACCTGTGACGCAACTGACGCCCTCTCACTGGATGCCTCGAAACTGGTATCCTCGTCAACACCGAATATCTTTTGCCGGTGCTTACCAGAGCGCTTCTTAGCCTTTGGAGTGATGTAGTATGGATCATCTTTCAATCTTTCCATTCTCTTTTTAGCAACCACCTCGTCGACAACTTCAGGCTCGCTTGAGGCTGGATCTTCCTCTGCAGATTCCAAACTTTCCGCATCGCTTTCCGGTTCACTAGCAGCGAAACAAAATTGAGGCGGAGTGTTGATTTGAGAGTCCAAATCCAAATCATCTGGAATAGCAATCCGTTGTTGTGCCGCAGCCGAAATGGGATTCAACTGATAAGCTTTAAAGAACGAAGGCAAAACATTCGCCAAGAGTTGTGGAAGTTCCTGGTCCTCTCGGGTCTCTTCTTCTTCCGCATGCTGACTCTTCTCGGTCTCCTCCTCGCTTGACGATTCGCTCTCGAGTTCTAACATGTTTTCTTCCGTCGATTGTTCATCCGATTCGTCATCGTCGTCATCATCGTCTTCTTCGTCTTCTTCTTCAGAAGCATCTTCTCCTGATTCGCTTTCTCCCGATCCGATTTCCTCTTTCTTCCGTGAGCGCTCGGCAATTCTCTTGTAGTAAGCAAGCTCGTCAGTCTTGAGCTTCTCCAAGTCAGTCAAGTCCTCTTTGGTAAGCGCGTCCAAACAAAGTTTCAAAAACTCTAGCCAAGATAAGGTTCTTTCTTGTACCTCGTAGTCGGAATGAGCTTGCCAGTTCTCTAAAAAGACGATCGACTTCCACAAATAAAATGCAAGCTGGTTATACTTGTCGTATGGCATTTTTCCGTAGTTCAAGTAGAGTTGTTGGTAGTCCGTGGAAATGCCGCAGTATAACTTGACGAGCATCTGAATGAATATGGTCAAGACCGAGGGGTCAGCTAAGTTGATAATAGTCAGGGAAACAGGAAATTGTTTAGAGTTCAATTCCTGGTCCACATAGTTGTTCACAAGGGCATTGAAGACGCGTATTTTGTTGCCGAGCGCACCAACTTGGTCGTCTGTGTCGTCGTCCTCATAGCCAAACTCGTCGATAAACTCTCCTAATATCCAGTAGAGATCCATCATCAATAAAGGACAAGCTCGCAAGGGACGAGCGTCGTCGAGGTACTGCGCAATGACTTTGTTCAAAATGAATGGTCGGATGGATGGAACTCTCGTTGCAAGGGACTTGAACTCTCTTCCGAGCTTGCGGGCGATTTCGTCCGCAGCCTTTTGGGAAAGGGCAACGGTGGCCTCGGATGGTGGGAGTAAGAGAGTCAAACTGATGAGCTCCTTCAATGCAGTGACGTACCATTTGAAGTTGGGGATGTTGGAGTAGCTGTCCTGCGAGGCAATCTGTAGGATCTTGTCGGTGATTTCCAATTTGACGTCCTCTGGAATATGGTAGTCGTTTTCTTCCGGGAGCAATTGAGTCAAGAGCACCTTGACAAGATCGGCAATGTTGTCCTCTGTGACCAAGTACTGGCAGATCTCGAGGGCCTTTCTCTTAATAATAAGGTCGCGGTCTGTAAGGCAGTCCATGATCACGCGGGACACACCCTTGATCTTGTGCATGAACTCCGGGAAAACCTTCAAGATGTTGATCAAGGCAATGAGTCCCACGAATTTCAAGTTGGAATCCCGCGTCTCAAAGAACTTCATGAGCTGATCAATGCACAGTTTGGCGATTTCGCGGTCCTTGGGCGAGTCCGGAGAAAGCATTCCGCCATTGACTATGCAGTTGATGCACTCGTAGATCAAGGAAGTGGCGTCCGTCTTGGCCATCAAGTTGAGAATGGAGGGCAAGATGCGCTTTTTCATGCGCGGCTCGATCTTCAGCAAGCTCTGGAAGAGCTTCAAGATGCGGATGATGAGCCAGTTGTTCAAGGTGTCCTCTAGTATGCTGAACACCTTGGGCAACGAGCTAATGAAAATGTGCGGGTTCTTTTTCGAGATCTCGCAGATCACGGTGATGGTGGCGCTCACCACACTGACATCGGAGTCGTCCAACTTCTCAATGACCCGAGGCAACGACAACCTGAGACTCTCGGGGTACTGGAGAAACACCTTGTACAACGCCAAAACCGCCTTCTTTCGGATGTATGGCTTCAGGTGTGAGAGTTTCATCACCACATCGTCGACAATGTCCTTGGCCAAGTTCGCCGACACGATTGTGGCGATTCCACTGAGAGCCAAGCCGATCTCGATGTGGTTATGCGAGTTCAAGTCCTTTTTGAACTGGTTGGTGGCGAGAATGAGCAAATCCTGCTCGCTCTTGAACGATTGCATCGCAGCCAAGTAGCCAATTCGTTTCTGCTGGAACTTGGCCGACGACATCACCTCCAAGATCTGGAAGTTGCACCAGCTCATGTCGAACCCGTACATTTCCAAGTACGCGAGCTTGAGCACCGCGGTGGCCTTGACCTCAAGGTCGGTGGTGGTGAGTTCGTCCTTGCATTCTTGGATTGCGTTGTCCAAGAAAGCCAGAAGGCTCTCTGGGGATTCTTTGGAGTGGGAGCGGATTCCTTTGATGAGGTCCGAGAGCGATTTCTCGAACGTGATTCCAAACGGTTTGAGCCGGGCCAAGACCTCAGAGCTCTGGATCTGGAAAGACGCCATGTTGAAGTTGAAATCAGGCCTGCAGAAAGGACGGCGGTCGGTACTTTGGATCTTGGTGGAATTCAAAAAGGGAGGCAGAAAGGGAGAGGTAGATGATGGGACCGAACCGGTTACTAGTGTTATACGGGGTTCGTTACCGGCTGACGTTGACGTCGTTGGACTGCAGAGAGGCCCGGCTAGGACTACTATTGATTGAACGTACCAGTCTATTGAATTGCATTGCAAGAGCTATTCTAGTCCACAGTTTCATCCTAGCTATTCTGTTACCAATCTGTTCATTGCGTTTCCATTCTTTTTCCATTCTTTCTCCATTCCGTTTCCACTCTGGTTCCATTCTGGTGGATGGGCCTTCCTGCAGTCCACTACTCATCATGGAACACAATGAAGTGCCGTCGCTGCCGGACGACGACGCTCCAGACTCCGCCAGCATAGGCTCCCAGGACTCCGGCGCCGCTCTGCAGGACAACCTGTCTGCTGTGTCTGACGAGTACATCACCAGCGACGAGGATATCCTCACCACGGTGATGTCCAACGAACAGCGCCACCACTTCGCGCTCGGCTCGCTGTCGGACTCAGAATACTTCGTCAAGAGCCTAGAGTACGCTCTAGATTCGGTGAAACTCGACAAGTCGCTCGTTGCGCAGGCGCAGCTCAGCGGCCACTTGAACAACAAGAGCCAGAAGTTGGCAGAGAAGCAGGCGGAGGTGGCGGGCAAAATCGCGGCATTGAAGCGGCTCTATGCGTACCACGTGACGTCCAACCGGATTGGCGTGCTCGAAAAGGACCTCACCGAGTTGCTGGCGCGGGTCGACACGCTCAAGAACGGGTTGGCCAAAACGCTGCTCTTTGGCCGCAAGGGCACGGTCGGCGTGGCGGAGCAGTACCCGGTCGAGTACAACCAGGCCAAGGACAAGGTTTTGGAGCGGCTGGAATGATCAATGGCACAGGAAAGCGCACTGTAGCAGAGACGGAAGTGGTGGCTACACCTCCGCGTAGATGATGCCCACGCCGTCCATCCAGCGGCCGCAGTAGCCGTAGACCCCGACAAGGCGGTGGTTTTTCGTGGGCGGCTCGAGCACCAGCAAATGGCCGCCCGTCTTGTTGCCCAACATGCCCAGGGTCCTGCCCAGCGTAGTCACGATCTCCATGGCGTCGACCCACTGCCCGTTCTGGAAGGCCAAGCGCGCAATCTGCTCCCCCGGATTAAGCACAAAGTCCGTGTAGTGCGGCTTGGCGTTGCCGATGGTGACCTCACCCGAGCTGGCCAGGCGCAGGCCGATCTTGTCGGCGACACGGCTCAAGTAGTTGCGCGCAGGCACGGGCGGACTGTCGTTGAAGTAGAAGGTGGCGCCGTCGAGCGCGTGGCCGTGGTACACACGCACCTTGGTGACGGTGTTGACGTCGAAGCCCACGAACTTGCGGTCGCCCTTGGCCAGGCCCAAGAGGTCGCTCATGTAGCCGTCCAAGGGGCCGCGGCCCAAGCCAAAGTCGCTGCGGATCACGTGGTGCGCGGTGTCCAGCTTGGTCTTGAAGTTGGTGGTCCAGAGGTCGCCGGAGAGCGAGAGCACCCGCACGTCAAAGTCGTCCTTGGCGCCGCCCCAGCTCTGCCGGAAGTGCTTCAACAACTCCGGGTACAGGAGCACCACCTCGTGTTTGAGCCCCGCGCCGCCGTACGATTGCGGATAGTACGCCTCGTGGTACCTGGCCAAGTCGTCGCCGCACACCTCCACCATGAAAATGCCACTGGCGCTCTTGACCACCACCTCGCCGGCACGTGCCACGTACAGTGAGGGCGACTCCCGATTGGCGTACGACTTGTCCGGGGCCATGGTAGTGGCGTAGCTCTTGCCAAACGAGCTGTCGCCTGTGTCCGGCGGAATGGCAAACGACCCGTGGTACAAGTACCGCACAACATCGCGGATGTTCCAGTGACACTCCTTGGGCCAGGAGCCGTCGTTGTTGATGACTCTGCCAGGGCTCTTGTCTCGAATGCACTCTGCCTCGCGGGTCATGAAGCACCGGTTCCACCAAATGTAGTCGCGGAGCATGACTCCGTCCGTCTGGTGCGGCGACCCAAACAGGTGGCCGATCTCGTGCATGAACGCCCCGAGGCAGATGTTCAAGCACTCCCACGACGTGCCGCACTGGTTGCAGTCGTTGGCCACCTCTTTGGTGCTCAAGTGCGTGGCGTCGGCGAAACTGGGCCCGATGGCTGCGAATGTGAGCGGGTACGAGTGGAGCCCGTGCGACCCAAACACCGCCATCTTCACCTCGTCTGTGCCTCCGCCCAACGCTGCGTGGGCGGTGATGAACGACCCATTCCACCGCAGGTCCAAGTACATCACCGCACACTGGATGGCGGTGCCGGTCTGTTTGTACGGGGCGTAAAAGTCGCTTTTTCGGACCAAGTCGATGGCGTGCGAGAAGCAGAACCCGTTGTCCTTGGCCTTGGGGTTCTGCTGGGCGTAGTCGGGGTTCTGCAACTCAGCAAACGTCTTGGGCGACCGGAGCACGTGCACTTTCACCTCCTGGTGCGGTACGGGCAGCTCCACATCGTACCCAAACACGCCCTGGTGGTGCACGGTCTCCTCTACATACTGGAACGAGCGGTTGCTGAGGCCCAAGCGGTGGAACTCGTCCTGGGTGAACGCCTGCATCATTCGAGATGCCACTTTTAGCCGCTGGACCGCCGTGCTGAGGTTCAGCACTTCGCCTCGCTTCAACCTGTACTTTGGCATGTCGTAGCTGCCGTCCGAGTCCAGTCCCACCACCACGCAGAGATGTACGGGCTTGTTGTCGGGCAAGGGGTTGAAGTAGAGCGTCAAGCTGCCGGAATCGGCCACGTTGTTGGCGTTTTGGGCATGGCCCTGTTCGTTCATGCGAGCGCCGTCCAATGCATGGACAGAGAACTCATTGGCCTCATTGGGCGACACGTGCACGACCGCTTTGAACTGTCCGTTGTTGATCTCGAAGAACTGCGGCGGAAACACCTTGCTGTTGTTGTTCACGAACTGGACAAGACCAGACTGAATGAACTTGGAGGTCCGGCCAGAAACTATAACCGCGGGCGAGGACACCACCTCGCCGTTTTGGTAGTTGAACTCAATCATGGGGAAAGCACCTGAGAGCAAGAAGTCACAGCAATAAAGGCGATGTGCTGGTCAGTGTGGGGACCATACAGGATGGCGGAGTATCAAAGGCGAATTACCACTGAGAGTGAGTGGGAGAGGAGCACTTGGTTATTGGGAAGGAAGAGTAAGTACCAGTTAGAATACGGGGGGAATTCTGGATCAAGTGTGGCTGACGCAATGAGTATTGGGACCCGTCAACAATCTTCAATTACGTCATATACGGATTGGTTATATTGGTTGCATCTGTAGCAGACTCTCTCAGTGGCGCTTACAGAGAGGTTTTCGTTTTCGTTTTCGTTTTCTTTGATTTTGTGGCCGTGGTGCTGATGGACTGAAGGGCCTCGATATTCCAGTGCGCACTGTGGTGAGGCTGGCCCAAGCGATAAGAAAGAAGTTTGAATAAACTGGAAACAATTGTTAGCCTTGAATGTGAACCCAATGATATTGCCGTCATTAAGCCTACTTTGAAGTTTACTAAGTAGACATTGCAAGTTGGCTGATGCTTTGTGGTGTGGCTGCGAAAAGTCTACAGACCTACAGTATACCGAGCTATAAGCTACCCTATATAGAAGATCTTCAAAACCGTCCAAAGTCAGATCATTGTCAATAGAGGTCAGTGAACATATAATTCCAGTATCGAAATATGGTTAATCAAAGTTGAAGCGATCCAGTTTTACCGAACGGTCGCACTTGTCCTCTTAGGAACCTTTTAAGCCAACAGAATTCCGACAACTTCGTATGTGAATAGCAATTGGTGTGTTTGGTGGTTGTTCCGTCCATTCAGGTTTCCCGGCGTTGATTCCGTGAGCGATGCCGATCTCAGGTTACCCTGGTCTTGGATGAGACCTCTGAGAACTTCGTCGATTTTCATCGGTATTACGGGGTAGATGTCGCAAAACAGCTCAATTGATCGCTCAATTCTTCAAGCTTAATCAATATATTTTCGAATCACCTCAGAATATTCATGCATTTTACAATTATTTTCGACATTTTCCCTTTTCGCACCCTACTGCCCATGATTATCTTGAAGTCGAAAATGTAATTGGATCTTGAAAAACTCCAAATTTTCTAAGGATAACAACAATAAAATCAGCCAAATCCCTCGCAAACTGAGAACTTTCCATCGCCAACACTTCTCTCCAACTCCTCTCTGCTCTATCTTCTCTCTACTCTCCCTGCAGTACCGTGGGGTAACCCGCAGGCCAAACAAACGAGAACCAAAACACTCGTGATCAGATCAACCACAGACAATTTCACAGCCAAATGCCCAAAAAGTCACTTCGGAGCAGTGATGTTCATCACGTTTCCACAGAGGGGCCTGGAAATACCACGGAAGATGCCATTGACTTGGATTCTGAGGAGGAATTCCACTCGGTCGTAGAGCCTGTTGAGGAGGAGGTTGAGCCCGAGATGTCAGAAGAAGAAACGAAAGAAGTCGCTCCCCGAAATGAGAGACTGAAAAAGGAGAAACACTCTGGAGAAAAGAAGAAAAAGTCCAAGGATTCAAAGCGAAAGAAGGAGTCTGGGGAGCACTCCAAGAAACACAAACGCCGCAGATCCTCGAGTGGTGAGAAACCAAAGAAATCAAAGAAGAAGGAACGAGAACCTGAACCTGCTATGGAACCGTTTGTTTCAGATGATGAGGTGGAGAAGAACTCAACCAACGAAGAAATGGCAGAAATCATTTCCAAGGAAATCGCAGACGACATTGCGGATGAGATTGCGCTGGATATCGTCAAAGGAGTCTCGGAGGGTATGGCTGAAGCATCCGTAGTGCAGGATGAGGATGACTCGGACGACGATATTGCAATCGTGCTGGTCCAGAACTTACCCAGCCAGAAGAAGTTTCTTAGGAAGAGAAAGGAAACGCATTATCTGGACTCTTCACGCCCTGTAAAAAAGGAAAAAGTCACTAAGAAAGGAAGGGCAGAACAGACCCCAGAGTCGGAGTCTGAATATGTGGATGCACTAGCGTCTGGGGCAGAAATGGGGCTGACGGACGGCACCACAGCCGAGAATCTGCCCAAGGCACATTTTCCTGACGTGATAGACCTCGACTCAGAGCCAGATGAGCCTCCAGCAGCACCTCAAACTCTGAAGTCAAAGAGCGCCAGGTCGGCGGTCAGGTTGTTGTACAATCCCAGTTTTGGCCTTGGAGAGCCCGTTACCGAGGAGGTCAACATGGACACTGTAACTGTAAATGAGTTGGTCGGGACTGCAGACCTCCAAGAAACGTTCCAGTTCAACTTCAGTGTGGACCTTGAGTACTTTCTTTCTTTTTTGCACCCGGATTTTGCTGAACAGCAACGCAAAATCACTTTTGTCACAGGTACAGCGGTTTTGAGTGAGCACCCACTTCGAAAGCAGCTCAAAGAGAAGTTCAATATCGTAGAGGCCGTGGCACTGCTTCCCAATCGGTTTGCATCCCACCACCTGAAAATGATGGTGAACTTCTTTGAGGGAGACGAGGTGGAGATTGTGGTCATGACCAGCAACTTGACCCAGTTGGACTTCGGAGGGCTCACTCAGGCTTGTTGGCGCTCAGGGAGGTTGAAGAAGGGCAAAACAACCACCACTTTGGGCAAGCGGTTCCGCCTCGACCTCATACGCTACCTCGCTAAGTACAAGCTCCATGTAACCGACATGTTGTTGAAGCGTTTGGACCACTTGGACTACAGCGGCGTGAACGTAGAGCTCGTCGCGTCTGCTCCTGGTATTTATAATCTGGAAGATACAAAGACCGTTGGCGAGGCGTACGGTTACGTCAAGTTGCGCCAGGTGTTGGAGCGCAACCACTTACTATTGGACGGCGAAAGCGAACACAATGTCTTGGCGCAAGTGACGTCGATTGCATATCCATACTCGAGCCGTAAGGGCGAAACTTCCTCGATTTTTACCCACTTGTTGTGCCCGTTGATGTTCTCCACCTGGGAGACCCTTGAGCCGGGGGCCGAGTCGTCTGAAAACCACCAAGAGTCGTTCAACTACAAGCCATCGATTGTCTTTCCAACCGGAAAGGAGGTTGCCGGCAGCAACTTTGGTTTTCTCTCCGGTTCAGCTGTCCACTTCAAGTACACAACGTCTGCGATCCACAGACAGCAATACGAGCAGAATGTTCGTCCATACCTATGCAAATGGGGAGGCAACGCCGCCACTGGACGCGAGCATGTCACTCCTCACGTGAAATACTACGCCTGTGACAACGGCGACAACTGGCAGACGTTGAAATGGGTATTGGTTGGGAGCCACAACTTGTCGAAGCAGGCCTGGGGGTATCCGCTTATGAAGTCGCCCGGAAAGTATGAGGTTGACAGCTATGAATTGAGCATATTGCAGCCAGGCGGAGACGAGCCACTTGTTCCGGTCTATGGAAAAGACGTTCTCGCAGATGACGAGGAAGGGTTGCCTGTGCGGTTTCCTTTTGCGGTTCCTCCCAAGCGGTACCTGGCTAGGGACATGCCGTGGAGTGCAGAGGCAGATTTTGGTTCGCTTCGAGACCGGTGGGGCAACAAGCACCAGGGGTCATTTTGATGTATACTAGGATGGGCTGTATTATTAGTGTTATTACAATTGAGCAAAGGATGTTGTAGCGAAGCGTCTCATGCTCAGGGAATCTTGATGGCACCCAGGAATCGTGATTTTTGGATGTGCTTTAGAGATCCAAAATTGCGAGCTAACACGCAGCGAAAGTGCTGGATCAAGATCGTCCAAGTGTACCCCACGAACCCAAATTGAGTGAATTATTAAAAATGAAACTTAAGGCATTTTTTACCTTAAGCGCTTTTTTTACCTCCCGTCACTTGTCCTTCGCTCTTTTTGCCCACCCATTTCCTCTGTATCTGCCGCGTCCCATACATGCCGAACCACGCGAAACATCAAAACACTGGACGTGTAACTCCTCCAGATCATGCACATCAAAAAGATCGTGATCCAGGGTTTTAAAACCTATAAGAACACGACAGTCATCGATGAGTTGCTGCCCAACTTGAATGTCGTGGTAGGGCGGAACGGCTCAGGAAAATCCAATTTCTTTGCTGCGATCCGGTTCGTCTTATCGGATGCTTACACTCACATGACACGCGAAGAGCGTCAAGGTCTCATTCATGAGGGATCAGGTACGGTGATGTCAGCATATGTGGAAATTGTTTTTGACAATTCTGACCGTCGGTTTCCATTGCAAAAAGACGAAGTTTCAGTTCGTCGCACCATTGGATTGAAGAAGGACGACTATTCCATGGATGGGAGGTCCACCACGCGATCTGACGTGATGAATTTGTTGGAAAGTGCGGGATTCTCACGGCTGAATCCATACTATATAGTGCCCCAGGGCAAGATCACGTCATTGACTAACTCCAGAGACTCGGAGCGTTTGGCACTTTTGAAGGAAGTTAGTGGAGCCAAAGTGTTCGAAGCCAAGCTCAAGGAGTCTACCAAAGAAATGACCAACTCCAACTTTAAGATGGAACGTATTGACGAGGCCATGGACAAGTTGGAGGAAAAGCTCTCTGATCTCCAGATCGAATCCAACGACTTGAAAGAGTTCCAACAGCTTGAAAAGAGCAAAAAAGTTTATGAGTTCAACATCTTTGACCGCAGTTTGGCATCTCTCCGTGACCAAATCGAGGGTTGCGAGGCAGAATACGAGGGCGTGATCACCTCCTCCCACAAAGATATTCAGGACTTGGAAAAGAGAGAGACCACGTGCCAGAAGTTGCAGACGGAAATAGACGAGCTACTGTCGACTCTCAAAGTGGCCAGTTTAGAGCGGGAACAATCCGAAACTGATCGGAACCGACTTCTTCGGGCCACGGCAGAGAAGGAGGCAGTGGAAACCGAATTGGAATCAACGATGTCGTCAGTCAAGAGCGACGCCGACGAGCAAAATTTGAGAAAGAAGGAGATCTCGAAAGCTCTAGACGAAAGAAGATCGTTACTTGCGAGTGAGCTTGAGCCAGAATTGAAACGCTTATCCGACGAGGAAACGCGTCTCAAGAGCAAGGTGTTTGAGCTCAGTACGCGCCAGCGACTTCTCTATGCCAAACAAAGTCGATTCCTGAAGTTCACCTCCAAAAAACAGAGGGACAAGTGGCTCAAGACCGAGTTGAAGTCCATCGAGGGGGATCTTGTGGCCAGACGCGAGCAGCTTGAAGCTGCAACTGCAGCGAGAACAAACTACGAGGAAGAATTGCTCGAGTGTAATAACAAATTGGACGAGTTGAGGCTCCAATTGGACAGCGACGACCACCAAGTGACGTTGCAGCGACTTGAAGACGAAATCGAGGCGACAAAGAAAAGTGTGACCTCTCTCTCCGACGACAGAAAGAGCCTTTGGAGAGAGGAAATCAGATACAGATCTCTCTACGACTCTGCTGAGTTTGAGTTGTCCAATGCAAACCACAAAGTTTCCCAAACCATGGACCGTGCACTGGCAAAAGGTCTTCAAACTGTGAAGGAGATTGCAGAGAGGCTCAACTTACAGGATTCCGTTTACGGGCCCTTGGCAGAACTCTTTAGCGTGTCAGAGAAGTACAAAGCAGCAGTGGAAGTGGTGGCAGGCAACTCGTTGTTTCATGTTGCAGTCGACACCGACGAAACTGCTCTGGTGATCATGAAGGAATTGGCCAGAGTCAAGGGAGGACGAGTGACTTTTGTTCCGCTTAACCGCATTGATTTGAAACCCGTGTCTTTTCCAGATCAAGAGGAGCACGAGTTCATTCCGCTCATCAAGAAGATTAAGCACTCAGATGACGTGACGAAAGCAGTCCAACAGGTGTTCGGAAGAACCATCGTGTGCAAGAGCTTGCACCGTGGATCGGAGTTGGCCCGTCTCTACAATTTGAATGCAATCACCTTAGATGGAGACCGCGCCAATACCAAAGGTGTTCTCAGCGGAGGTTTCAGAGACCTCAGCAACTCTCGTCTTGATGCATTGAAGTTGCAGATCAAGAAAAAGAAGGAGATGGAGGAATTGTCAGACAAGTTGCACGAGTGCTCGTCAAAGTTGCAAACCGTGAATGAGCAACTCACTCAGGCCACCAATAATCTTGAAGTCAAGCTCCGCGAGATTGAAAAGATTCGTGCATCTTTGGAGCCGCTCAAGGCAGAACACGCCCACTTGCTCAGCAAAAAATTCAACTTGGAGAAGAACTTGCACCAAAATCGGTCGAGTCTGGAATTAATTCAGAGCAACGTGGCGGCCCTTACTACGAAGATTTCTCAGTACGAGGAAGAGATGCAGAACGACTTCACACAGGCCTTGTCAGACCCTGAAATTGCCGAGTTGGAGAGCTTAACCTCGCAACTTGCCGACACCGAGAATGAATTGAATGAAATTGTCTCGAGAGCTGCAACCCTTGAGACCAGTGTCGCTGATATTGAGGCAGAGTGCTCCAACTATAACGCCCAGTTGAAGAACATTGACCTCGCAGGAGAGGTTTCGTTTGCAAAGTCTAGGGAGGTGGAGCTTCGGATTGTGAAAAGCGAGCTCAAAACTTTGCGCGTGGAAGTTAGGAAAATGGAGAAACGCGTCAAGGAGTACTCGGATGCGGAGGATAAGGTCTCCACGAAGCTCACAAAGTTACAAGGTGACTTGAAGCTGGCCAATGACCAGCAAGAGAATGTGATCAAGCTGCTCGAGGGCGTTGGTAAGAAAACGGAGAAAATCCTCTCTCGTAAGGCCCTTCTTGAATCACGGAGAGAAGAGGTTCAAGAAAAGATCAGAGATTTGGGTGTTCTACCGGAGGAAGCTTTTCAACAGTCCAACTTCGAGTCGACTACCCTGGATGAGCTTCTAGAGGAGCTCAATGCCATTAACGCCGGCTTGAAGAGATATTCTCATATCAACAAGAAAGCAATGGAGCAATTCAACTCGTTCACCAAAGAAAGAGAGGAGTTGGTTGCGCGCAAGGAAGAGCTTGAGAGGTCCAAAGAGTCCATTGAGAATTTGATGGTGTCCTTGGAACACCAAAAGGACAGCGCCATAATGAAGAGCTTCCGAGAAGTCTCAGCGAGCTTTCAAGAAGTGTTTGCGAAGCTTGTTCCCAATGGTGTTGGCCAGTTGGTGATGAACACCAAAGAGAATGGAGATAACAGCCAAACTGAAGCCACGGGCGATTCCATCGATAACTATGTCGGAGTCTCTATCCAGGTCTCGTTCAACTCCAAACACGATGAGCAGCAGAAAATTGAACAGCTTTCCGGTGGTCAAAAGTCGCTCTGCGCGATTGCCTTGATTCTTGCCATTCAGAAATGCGACCCAGCACCATTTTACTTGTTTGACGAGATAGACGCAAACTTGGATGCTCAATATAGAAGCGCCGTCGCAAGTTTATTGCAGGGTTTGGCCAACAAGGCCCAGTTCATCTGCACTACTTTCAGACCGGAGATGCTCCAAGTCGCCAGCATGTTCTACGGTGTGCTGTTCAGCCAAAAGGTGAGCACGGTTCTGGAAATCGACCAGGAGGAGGCGCTTTTGTTTGTTGAGGGCCAGAGATAAGTACACAGCAGTAGTAATAGTGAGGAAGATCTCATGAGAAAAGAGTAATTGGTAATAATCAGGAAGTTCTCAGAGAGATTTAAGTAGAAAAAGGAACAGATCGATTGTGGGGAGCCATTAATGAATACCCGCAGGAAATTTGAATCGAGCGATCGGTTACGTGGATGTCCAGAATGCTAATAAGGAAATCGCAGATGCGCTTCCCAGATGGGTAATTATGGGTGCAACACCACTACATCGGCTATTTCAGATGTTTTTTAAACGCCACGCCACATTCTGACTTCGGCACTTCTCTGCAAAATTAATCCATTAGACGTCTACGGCAAATTAATTCTTGAAATTTTTTCCCTCTTACGATCTCGTTGTAGCAAGGCGCAGCACACGTATCCAATGAGCGCCGATATGATTACACCAAGAATATGAAATCAACAAACAATTCAAAATACAAGCTAACGAGAACGGTAAGCATGCTCTATTATTCAGGCACCGTGCATCACCCGATACTTTGTCGGACAATGTAGTTCACATAGTGCGCACTTATTCTGCCTCGTGCACTGAAACCAACCAAAATGGTACCTCCACCGCAGAAGCCGAGCGGAAAGCCCGAGAAAATCCTCTCGCGGACCCAAATAGCTGCGCTTATCGCCCAGGGAAAAGCCATCGTCATATACAAGGACAACGTGCTCAACCTCACACCATGGATGAAGTTCCATCCAGGCGGAGACACCGCCGTGTTCCACATGGTAGGACGCGACGCAACCGATGAGATGTTGGCCTACCACAGCGAAGAAACCATATCGGTGTTTACCCGGTGGAAAATCGGCAAGATCAACTACGAATGGCACCACATGCTTCCTCCCATCCAGGGCGCAATATACCAGGCTGGAGGTGCAGCCGAGACCACAAACGACGACAAACTCGGCAAAATGCTCGACACAGAGTCGCCGCTAGGCCTGCACAGCGAGTTGTCCTCGACAACCTCCTTGGAAAACGAGGTGGTACTTCATCCCAACTACTCCAAGGCTGGGTACCCCAGAGGGCCAGTTTCGCCTGTAGTTCCACAGGAGGTCGAGGTGGTGACTGCACTGAACAAGGAAGACCTCTTTCCCGTGGCGAAATCCGTCGTTGTTGACCCGAAACAGGTTGCTCTCGACTACGACAACCAGCTCACCCGGCGCGACTTGTTTGACCTCCCTCTGATGGACTACAAGACCCAAAACGACATAAGAGCCAAGTACAACCAGCTCCACGCCAAGATCATCAAAAAGGGCTTGTACCGGTGCCACTACAGCGACTACGGGCGCGAGTTGGTGAAGATTCTGTCGCTCTTCCTCTACCTGTTCCTGTTTCTCAAGTTGGGCTACTACGTGGCCAGCGCCGTTTTCATGGGTATGGCCTGGCAGCAGATGACGTTCATCGCCCACGACGCCGGCCACGTGTCCATCACCCACAACTACCAGGTGGACAATGTGTTTGGCATGATCATCGCCGACTGGTTTGGCGGCTTGAGTCTCGGCTGGTGGAAGCGCAACCACAACGTGCACCACTTGATCACCAACGACCCGGTGCACGACCCAGACATCCAGCACCTCCCGTTTTTTGCTGTGAGCACCCGTCTTTTTGGCAATGTCTACTCCACCTACTACGAGAAGGTGTTGTGGTTCGACGCGTTTGCGAAGAAGTTGGTACCCATCCAGGAGTTCATGTACTACCCGATTCTCGCCTTTGGCCGTTTCAATCTCTACCGGTTGTCGTGGACCCACTTGATTTTGGGCCAGGGCCCCAGACACGGCCCAGCGGCCTGGTTCCGCTACTTTGAGTTGATGGGTCTCTCGTTTTTCTTTTTCTGGTTCTTCTACTTGGTCGTGGGCAGCATTCCCGGCAGCTGGAACCGTTTTGTCTATGTGATGGTGAGCCATGTGGTCACCATGATCGTCCACGTCCAGATCACCTTATCCCACTTTGCCATGTCGACAGCAGACTTGGGCGTCTCAGAGTCGTTTCCTTCGCGCCAGTTGCGCACTACCATGGACGTGGACTGTCCCCAGTGGTTGGACTTCTTCCACGGTGGCCTCCAGTTCCAGGCCATCCACCACCTCTTCCCAAGATTGCCTCGGCACAACTTGCGCAAGGCACAGGCTGACGTCATTGAGTTTTGCGAGGACGTCGGATTGCCCTACTCGATATACGGGTTTGGAAAGGGTAACGAGATTGTCATTGGCAAGTTGGCCGAGATCGGCAAGCAGTGCTCCATCATGTTGGACTGCACTCGCAAGATGAAGGAGGAGAATATGCCCATCACGCTCGACTAAGCAGAAAGATTGATCACACATTCACATCGCGGTCGATGAGCTCGTGCTTGTCCAAATACTGCAAGAAATCGAGCACCACGTTGTTTTCCGCAAAATTCTCTCGCTGCATAAGACTGGTGTAAAGTGAAGACGCCATAACCTCCTTCTTGTACCGCTGGGGCACAGTCACCTCAAGGCCATTGATGACATGCACTGCCTTGTTCGCCAGCTCGTGCACGTTTCGGCACTTGCTTCCAAACTTGCATTTTTGGTTGCGGGCATAGAACCGGCACACCTGGCGCCCGGACTTTTCCGCATTTTCTGGAGCCTTTTTGGTCAGCTGTTGCTGCTGCTTGAGCTCCACGTTTTTGCGAGAGGGCCAGTTTTTGCGGCGTTCTGCGATCCAATTGGCAATGTCCTCCTCGGTTTGGAGCGTGATGTTTGTCCCCTCTATAAATATCGGGTCCTTGGTCAGCGCTTTCTTGGTTTGCTGCTCCTCAGGTGCCGCAATGGGCTTGGCTTCCGTGTTGGGCAAATGCGTGGGCAAGTCGGCGAAATCGGCGGCACGTGACCGCTTCAGTGCCTCAGGCGGCAGCTGTTTTCTTTTTGCTCGGGGCGGGGGCGGGGATACGAAAAGTCCATCGCATCAGATAGTCATCGCGATGCCATGACCTGATGTTGCAGGGCAGAGTGAGAACCCCGGCATCCTGCAGGACGCGCGGTCTGCCTGCCGGGCAGAATGCACATGTGCAGAGCGGCTGGCACCGCCTTCCTGCATGCCCCAAGCCTCCCATCAGTGGTCACCGGTCTTGATTTCACTCCTACAACTTTCTTTTCGCAAGAATGGTTTGTTTTCGAAGCTCACTGGCTCTATGGCTCTTATACTAACCCCAGGCTTACTATCAGCAGGGTCCTCCTCAACAGGGATACTACCAGCAAGGTCCCCCACCGCAAGGCTACTATCAGCAACAGCAACCAATGTACGTGCAACAGCCCCAGCAAAGGGGAGGAGGAGGGTGTTGCTCGACCTTCTGTGGATGCTGCGCCGCGATTCTTTGCTGCTGCTGCGCCGAGGACTGCTTGTCCATGCTATGCATGTAGAATAATATATGGCCCGTTACGATCTGTAGCCAATACGGCGATCGCATGCGATTCGCGTATTTGATGATGGAGAATTACGAATTTGAGAACTTCGGGAATTCGGGTGGGGCTTTTCGATTGGCTTGCCCGTGCCACCCGACGCCCACTTCCGTATGCGGCTATTTTTGACACATGATTTGACAGCTGTCAAGCAGTCTCACAACCATCGAGAATGCGCCACGCAGAAGTCGTGGAATCCAACAATAAGCTATGGCCAGACAATAAACATTCATTCCTAACTAAGTACTCGCTCGGACATTCTGCCCTTTTCATATGCTTTGTGACGCTTGCGTCTGCACGCCGTTCCGTAAATTGCAATCAGTGTGCAGTGAATCCACCCGAGGCATAGATGGTTTGGCCGGTGATCCAACCTCCCTCGGTCACCAAAAAGCGGATAATCGGCACAATGTCTTCAATTTTCGTGAGTCTCTGGTGCAAGCCAACCGACTTGTAGTACGTGATGTCGTCATCAGTTTCCTGGCCATACAAGAACGGCGTGTCCATAGGCCCTGGCGCAACGCAAGTCACAGAAATATTCTTCAGAACCAATTCCTTGGAGGCTGTTTTGCAGTAGTACTCCACTGGCGCCTTGGTGCCCTGGTACACACCATAGAAGGGAGTGTATGCTGCCAACAACGACGTCACCAACGAGACAATCTTGCCTCCCTCGTTCAAGGTCTTTCCTGCCTCTCTGATGAAGAAGAACGCCACCTTGTTGTTGTTGACGTCCATCTTCTCAAACTCCGCGTCGGTGATCTCAACAAGCGGCTTCTTCAACACCTGCCCCACATTATTGATTGCGATGTCAATTCCCAGTGGAAACGCCTTCTTTGCTGCTGCAAAGAGCTTCTCAACATCGTCACCAGTCTGCAAAGAAGCCTGGTACGTCTCGACCTTGGACCCCGCAGATTCGAGCTCCTTCACGAGCAGGTCCAATTCCGCCTTGTCTGGAGCTGAGTGGTAGTGCAAGAACAAGTTGGCGCCGTATCTGGCCAACTCCTTGGCAGTGGCAGCACCCAAGTTCTTGGTTCCGCCGGTGATGAGAGCCGTCTTGCCCTTGATTTCCTGTTCCTTGAGGTAGACCGACATGTTAGTTTGTGCTTTGTGCAATTGAGTAGAAAGCAGTGAGTAGCAATGGAGTTAGCCGGGAATTGTGGCTCTTATATATTGCTCCTCATGCATGCCAACGCTCAAGCGAGTGGACCGGGCATCGGGCTATTGTCCATACTGAAAGTCGGGGCAATTTCGGCGCTGTAGCCCAATGGGGCAATCGAATCTCGGTCCTGCCTATTCGGGCCTTATCGGCGAAATTGGACCGAGTATGGTAGACCCGAGAAACCCGCCAAGTAACTGCGGAATTGACGTGTTGCTGAAACAAATGGTTTGTGATTGGTCATGCAAGTTCTCGCAGACTTGGGTTTCGTTGTGGCGTTGGTGGCGCCCTTGATATCCGAAAACGTAAGAATCAATAGTGGAGGGTGGACAGAACAATTCGTGCTAGCAAGAATGGTTGCTTGTAGGAGTCGGATAGAGAGTGTATTATCCTAGAAATGTGCACATTCTACAATTGTCGGCGATTTGACTCCGCTCAAGCTGCTGATCGCATTCCAGGATCTCCGGAACAATAGATAGGACACGCGACAGTCCGAACCAGCGCGGCAATGATTCAATGTAGTTTAAAAAAGCACTCTAAAACAGTCCATAGCATGCTTACCGGACAATTCGGTGAAATAATATTTCGTCTTCCCAATTGGTCTTGTCACGAGCCCTTGCAATTTCATCCGCCGTAATGCATTGCTCTCCACAACTACAGCACGTCAACATCATTAAACTTCTCAATTAAAACCTACATCGGCCAATTGTCCTCTATCATTACTTCTTCTTCGACGAGGTGGAGTTCTTGGGCAACTCCTTCACGAAAGGAAGGAACTCTGGCGCACCAGGAATGTACTTTCTCAACACCTCAGGCACCGCAATGCCGTCCTCCTTCTGGTAGTTCTCCAAGATGCAGCACAATGCTCTCTCGGTGGCCGACAACGTCGAGTTCAAGCAGTGCACGTACTTCTTCTCCAGCTGGTTCTGCTGCTTGATGCCACAGCGGATCTCCAAGTTCCGCGACTGGTAGTCCGTGCAGTTCGAGCACGACACCAACTCCTTGTACTCCTTCTGGAAGGGGAACCAAGCCTCCAAGTCGAACTTCTTGGCCGCGGCGTTGTTCAACTCACCGGACACAATGCCAACGACACGGTAGGGCAACCCAAGCGACTGGTAGAACTCCTCGGAGTTGGCGATCATGCGGTCGAACTCCTCCCACGACTTCTCGGGCTCGGTCAAGACAAATTGCTCGATCTTCTCGAAAGCGTGGACACGGAAAATACCCCAGGCATCTTTGCCGTGGGAGCCGGCCTCACGTCTGAAACACGACGAGTATCCGGCATAGCGGATGGGCAACTGCTCGGCAGGGCTCTCGAACCACTCGCCAGAGTGGTAGGCGGAAATGGGCTGCTCGGAGGTGGCAATCAAGTACTTTTCGTCGTCGCCGTCGAGCACCTTGTACAACTCCTCGTCAAACTGGGACAACTGCGCGGTCTTGGCCATGACCTCCTTGTTCATCATGACAGGGGCCTGCAAGGGGAGGTAGCCCTTGTTGAACAAGAACTCCAACCCGTAGTTGATCAACGCCTGGTTCAAAAAGACACCCCACTGGCGCAAAAAGTAGCCGCGGTGACCCACAATACGCACTCCGCGCTCGGGGTCGTAGCCGTCCAATCTCAAGAGAATCTCGTGGTGGGACAATTTGGCTGGCGCTCCAGTGTAGGCAGCAACCTGGCCAATCTCAGCGAGGCCCTCGGGCTTCCACTGTCTGACCAACTCGTTGTTCTCCTCATCCATCGAGTCCACCACACTCTCGTGCACAATGTTGCCCACTTGGTTAACCTTGAAGCGCAACTGGGCGTCGGCCTTCTGTTCGGCCTCAGTAAGCTCCTTCTTCTCGTTGGTCAACTTGTCCTTCTCCGCCAACAACTCGCTGGCGTCCTCCTTGGCCTTGAACTTCTGGCCAATCAGCTTCTGGAGCGCGTTCAACTTCTTGTTGAGGGCATCCAAGTCGAACCGCACCTTGGTCCAGTTCTTGTACTCGTCCACGATCTCGTCGACCAACTCCACGGGCGCGCCTCTTTTCTTCTGCGACGCCTTGATTTTCTCTGGGTCGCCGCCTTTTTCTGCGAGGAATGCGTTGATGTCCAACATGATGTTAGTGGTAGGTGGTTTTTTTTCTTTGGTGGTGCGACGTGTGCAGGGGACACGGTGGGATGGAGGTAGATGAGGTTGAGATTGGGCTCAAGAAAATGATGTCGCTGAAGCGCTTCCTTTCGATAATCAATGAATTTATCGTCGTTTTGAGTTTCTACGGTACGTTCATTTCTCAGAAGTTGGCGACCGCATTTTCCAACGCGCATTCTAAGAAAGACTCATTTTTCAGGGACCACTCAATACACGAAATTGGACAACACCCGAAACGCCCACCAAAATTCTTGAGAATTGTAGAATCATCTTGAAAATGGACTTACAGATCGTCTACTTCTTTAAAACGTGGTTAGTCCCGTTTACAATTCCATTCCAGGTCAATCATCGAAACCACCGACCCAAAGAAGTAGGAGGGGCTGTGGATAGCCTAGCGTCTCAATTATTCTGGAATGCTAGAGCTTGAGATGAGTGAGACGTTGGTTTACATCGTGCAATCGTGCTTGACTTGCCGTATACACCGCGGGCTTGCTAACAAGGAGGTGCGAGTTCTCTCAATCCAATAGGTACTTTCTTCATCGGACACTAACAGCCTTATCGGTCATCGACGAATTCTCTTGTGTCTATGTGATGTAGTCAATTCCCTTTTGGCTGCCTCCTCTACATGTCGATCGCTGTAAAAGTTTCCTCTAACCCTCAGCGATCTCCATTGTTAACAGATGCACTACAAGGAGAGTACTGGAATCCATAGAGCCTACTATAGGCAATCTCTCATCAAATGCGAGCAGTAATCATTTCCTTTTCATTTGAGCCCACTACTATCTGACTCCATTATCGACCGAATCTCTTATCAGGTGCTCCGGCATGTTCCGAAGCGAATTTCCAGAAACCACCATGCCTTCGATCCTCGTCATTAACCCAAACTCGTCCAAAAAAGTCACCGACAACCTCAAGAATATCTTGGTGGCACCCCCAGGAATCGAATTGGCCTTCTATACCGCGCCTCCAGAAGCTCCAAAGGAAATTGACGGCGAGGAATCACTGCACGAGTCAGAGAGAGTTGTGCTCCCTGATCTTTTGAGCAAAGGATTGGAGAAGCAGTACGATGGGTTTTTAGTGTGCTGCTACTCCGACCACCCGCTTGTCCACTCGTTGGCCAAGAAAACCTTGGCTCCAGTGTTGGGAATCATGCAAGCCACGCTTCTCTACAGCTACTCCAATGCCAGATTAAACAAATCTTTTGTTTTGACAAGCACAAGTGGCTGGAACCAGACTTTGGATAAAGCAATTGTTGCTTTTGCCGGCGGTGACCGTTTCCCCAGCAACAAGTTCCAGAAAACTCGGGCATTGGACGTTCTGGTGTTGAGTTTGGCCGACCCAGAAGAATTCAAAAAGATCACGCACCGCGTGGAAAAAGTCTTTGCAGAGTACAAGGACGACGGCATTGACTGCGTATTGTTGGGCTGTGCGGGCATGGCTGGACTCGACGAGAAGCTTCTGGCAAAGTTTCCTGGGGTTGTTTTTGTCGACAGCGTGAAGATTGGAGTGGAGTTTCTCACCGGACTCATGCACTTCGAGAAGACGAAGTACTAGGTGCCCTTAGAGAGCTAGGATGGAGATCATGGAGCCAGATGGATGGGAAGCCAACGGATAAGCCCTGCTATGTTGACGAACGGACAGATACGGCTTTCCAAAGCAATACGGGCTCAATCTGACTCACAAAATCAATGCACATCTAAGTACAATTCTCAGTAAGCGAAACCGGCACTAGGGCACACTGATTAGATTGTTTCTAATATCTGGCTGGCTGAGGCCGCTTACGCATGGGTTCTCCTCACTTACTCATGGGTTCTCTATATCCCAGCGAATCACACATTCAACATATTTATCACTACACATATAAATATATAAGGCTGCACCTGGTAATAAGTTAACCTAAAACAGCATTCGTGTCAAACTTAGTGCACTACTCCCATTGTTCACTCTTCGCTGTCAAGGAGGAGTCCACAGCTTATAAATCAAATGGAAACAAAGCCCGAACTTCAATTTATGTGCTTTTTCTCATCTCACATTTTTGTTCTACTCCCCATTGCTCTGAGTCTGGCCTGTTATCGTTATCAGTGCGCACAGGTCCATTGACATGTGCTAGCGAACCAAGCCCCGACCGCAAACCAATACAGACCTACAAAAGCAAAGTAAAGCTGAAAACTCAACCTCATTGTAGACCAAGTTTGCAACGGTCCAATTGCGCTCATATACTCCCCCGCTAATTTGGAGTGCACTTGGCCTGCACCACGTATTGCTCCAAATACTCCGACTCATCATGGGAAAAGACTCGCTGGGTGTGTCCAACACAGAAAAAGGGGGCCAGGCGCTCAGAAAACAGCCCTCGCTTCTCCACAGAATTCTTGGCGGCAGCAATCCCGAGCCCAGTCCAGATCCTCTGAGCTCAGAAGAATCGCTTCCTCCGCTTTCCACCCTAACTCTCCATGGGTACTCTCCACACACACGCCACCGGCTACTAGACCAGGAGTTGGCTTCGGAGATCCGGAACTTGCTTCCTCCGCGACTCCAGCTCTACGATGACTGGGAGATGCTCTATTCGTTGGAGCAGCATGGAATCTCATTGAACACCTTGTACCGCAATTGCGACCCGGACTACCAGCAACAGCAGTTGCAGATCCGCAAAACCGGGCGAAAGGAGCAGCACGGATACGCCGAGAGTGTTGTCAAGGGAATGGTGACGTTCGGGACCCAGGAAAGACCACTGGGGACAAGACCCCACGGTTACGTAATCGTGGTCAAGGACGAGCACAAGCATCGTTTTGGGTGCTACATCAACGAGCATCCCAGGGCATCTGAACACAAACGCTACTATGGCAACGGTGAGTGTTTTCTATGGAAGTGCGAGTACTATGACGAGAACATCACAGTAAAGGATGAGGACGGCACCGAGAAAGAGAAAAGAGTTCGCAGACAGCGGTTCAAGGCGTTTCCATACACGGGAATCAACGACAATATTGTGTACCTGAACCACGACTTTATTGCTGTTGGGTCTTCGCATGGCCAGAACGGGCTCTACTTGGACAAGTCGCTATATCTGGGAGTTTCGTATCCTTGTGAGACATTTGGCAACGAGGTGTTGAATGAGTCAAACGCAGAGCACAAGTTCGGGAAGTTCAAGGTATATGACTTGGAGGTGTGGCGGGTGGGCGAACTCGCTTAAGTCGACTAAGCGACATCCAGTTGTCAGGCTGAATCTTCTAACGATCCAAGTACACTATCGTACATACGAGTAATGCAACGACATATGCTAAATTCAATAGTGCTGAATTGTGATTTGATGCCCATCTGAACCTATGGCCCAGCTCTCAATTGCTAGCCTTATTAAAAGCTGCCTCTCACATATTGCTTCCACTCTACAAATTCTGTTGTGTATGTATATTCATGCCGTTGAGGATGCTAAGATGATAGCTGTGATGCAGACACCAGGTGCCAAATCGTGAGGTCGTATTGATAATTTTTATCAAGTTGAATTAGATAAAAACGGGTGGATACCCATGAAGCCGAAGTGAAAGTGCCTACAAGTAGGAGGTGCCGAGCTCGTTCAACAACTCGAACATCACCGAGTTGTCACTGGTGAAGTCGTTGTTGACGAAGTTGCACAACACGTAGTTGTCGCCGAACGAGGTGAGAAGCTGCGAGAAGGTGTCGATCTGCTCCTTGGGCACCAAGTCCGCGATGGTCTTGGTGTGGAAGATCCGCACCCACTCGTCAAGCAACAGGAACACCTCGTCCTTCCAGGCCAAGAACGAGACCTTCTCCACGATCGTGGGCTGAAGGATTTCCTCGCCGGGGAAAACTCCCCACGTGACCGCGTTGATGTCGTCCTCCTTGGTGTTGGTGCGCAACGTGCCCTGCTTGTCCACAGCGTAGTAGGTGATGACATTGTGGATGTCGCGGGTGTTATGGGCCTCCACGTGGGCCAACAATTTTTGGGCGACGTCCTTGTGCACCAAGAACTCCAAGTACTGTTTCTGGTACACAAAGCCGTTCTTGGGGCCCCAGCCGTAGAGCTTGTCGTTGGAGCGCACACCGGAGAGAGAGGGCTGCGAGTTCAAGGTGAAAAAGCCCTTTTTGTTGATCTCCACCAACGCATCCTTCAACACGTCGGTATCCGAGCCAATGGGCCCGTCGCTCCACGGCAACGCCTTGATGTCGTTGCGCAAGTACGACACAATGATGTCGGCCAAGTCGGCGAGCGTCTGCGGACAGCCCCACAACTCGAAGGCTCTTTTCGGCGACTGTCTCAACAACTCCGAGGCAGAGAGGTCGATGTCACCAAAAGCCGGCGAGCGAGAGTCGCCCCATCTTCCGTTGGGAAACTCGTCCCAGCCCGACGTCCGCGAAATGTACGAGTACTTTCTGTTCTGCCAGAAAATGGGCCGGATGGCCTCCTTGACACGGTTGGGGTGCAAGGATTTTCTCCACGGCAACTCGTCGGCCACCACCTCGTTGTCGGCGACAGACTCCACGAGCTTCAACTTTTCCAACACCATGACCGTAGACCGCTCCAAGTTCATGGTGTAAAAGTGCAAGTGGTTGACGTAGCCGGAGTCCACGAGCTTTTGGCACATTTCGCTGACCAAGTCAGTGCCGGTTTCTCTGACGGCGTAGTCGTCCTCTTTGATGGGGTCCAACGCATCCAAAAAGTGCTGTGGAACAGCCACCTGCGACCACTTGGCTCTGCGCATGAACGCGGAGTAGGTGGAGATGGGCATGATTCCGGGAATGATCGGAATGTCGATGCCTGCGCCACGCACCCGTCCACACCACTTGATGAAGTTGTCGGCGTCGTAGAACATCTGGGTGATGATGAAGTCGGCTCCGGCGTCGACCTTTTCCTTGAGAAACTTCAACAACTTGTCGTCGTTGCCCTCCTCGGGGTGTCCTTCGGGGTAAGCGGCGATGCCTATGTTGAAGTGGTTGCCGTACTTCTTGTGGATGTACGCGATCAAGTCCTTGGCGTACTTGAAGTCGCCGGTCGACTCGGATCCGTCCAAGGGAGGGTCTCCTCTCAACGCCAAAATGTTCTGGCACCCGGACTTGTAGGCCTTTTCCAACGCCTCGTCAATCAACGATACCGGCATGTTGGTGCACGTCAAGTGCATGCATGTCTCCAAGCCCAACGTGGACTGTGCCGTGTACACCATCTCATTGGTCAACGACGACAGGCGGCCTCCGGCGTTCCAGGTGATGTCGATGAAGATCGGATTCAAGTCGTACATTCTGTCCATGCGATCGTACAAGTTCTGCACACCCTGGGACGTTTTGGGCACGAAGAACTCGAACGAAAACGTCGCAGGCGGCGGCTGCGCACACGCATGGGCCTGTTGCAACTTATCCGAGATTCTCATGGTGAGAAATTTGATTCCGATAGCACGTTCCTATACCGGGCCGGTTTTCTGCAGTAGTTGTGTCACGTGCGCGGTCGCCATCGCCTGGGAAACGGGGAGAGGGCGTGGGGAACGAAAAAAAAGGAGATTACTCGAGAAAGGAGAGTCAAAGATGGTCGAGGTAGCAAGACTTTGGCTCGAGTTTGGTCTTTTGGGCTGGTTGTTGGAGGTAGTTCTGGTCCTGCGTCTGCCAAATAGCGAGGCTGAGAAGTGCGATACATCGAGCAGAACGAAAAAAAAAAACAGACGAGGGTAGAAATTGAGAACAAGAGCCGAGTTGGTGATTTGGTTAGCTTTTGCTCTTCCGTTTTTGCTCTGGTTTGCTCTGGTTTGCTCTGGTTTGCTCTGGTTTGCTCTGGTTTGTGCTTGGGTTTTTGCTTTGGGCTTCAACCTTGTAATACTTCGGAGACAATGGGTTGTGCATGGTAGTCTGACTCATAGCGTCCTCACGTGGGTAAAAGCCTACTGACGGACTAGATTTCATTGCCAGCTCAGATAGATGTAGTGCTTCGGAGGATACGTATTTCTTGAAAATAAGGTCAAATCGGAGGTGGATCGCAGTTAGGATCGAGACGTGTGTTTACGAGTAATAAGCTTCGAAGTGGTCTGTGTCGTAAATTCCTCTAAAAACAAGTGAATCCAGATATCCCTTAAAGTTCAAATGTGCCTTTTAGTGTAATCCTTAAAGTTTATGGGCAATATGAAAGGCTCCCTGAGTGCCATAAGAATCTGGACCGCTGTGCCAACCAGTGTCTCTTCTTAGTAACGCTTTAACCTTCCACTGCAGTACTATCGTGCGGTTCCACCGCGGTATCCTATCCTAGTACTTCAAAGCTCATCGTGGAACGTGCCCAATTCGCCTCCACCTAACTTCTGCAATTCTCGACTGTAACCCTCCCACTCAGGAATCAGGCGCCGAGCCCGCTCCAATTTGCCCTCCAGTGAGGTTGGATCATTGCACAAGTCAATCATTTTCGCGGCCGATTTCAGTTCTGGCGAGCACCATGTCTCGCACCACAACCATTCTTGGGGTAAAGTGAAAATCGGAACCTGCCGCTGCAAATTGTTGGGAAGGTCCTGGTCGAGATTGGCCAAAGATTCAGGGTCAGACGATAATTTCTGGTAGTGTGTCCGGAGCCGGTCCCCCACTAAGTTTTCCCGGAAGACTTTCAAGTCCACAACATAAAGGGCACTGATGTGGTATTTGAGGTCGTCTTTCAACACGTTCAGCCAATATCCTTGCTTCCAAAAACGGAATCCCTCCATATCTTCTCTCGACTCACACATCGGAGGGAATCCATACGGTGCTCCCTCTAAGTCAATGTTGGCAAGTGCACTGAGGTCCGTTCTGGCAATTTGGTCGGCGTCAACAAAGATCACTTTATCCAAGTCTTCCGGAAACAACGCGTCAAGGAAGAGCATTTTATATCCCCAGACTGTTCTGTGGAGTTGTTTCTGCTGACGGAGCCAGAGTGGCCACTTGTAGCTCACAAATTCATACTCGAACTTGTACAACTGCGCCAACTTCGGCAATTCTTCCGTGAAATGGGCGCTCAAGAAATTCTCCAAGAGCCAGAATTTGACGGTTTTTTTGGTGTGCTTCTTAACTGAGAGCATCATGATCGCCATCAATTTCTCGTAGGTGTGCCCACTGGCAATGCTGAAAACGTTAATATCGGCATTTGGGATCTTTCTCTTCTTCAATGGCGACGAGAACGCGTCTTTCTCATCAGAGGATGACTTCCGCCGAATTCTGGGATTGATTTCTGAACCCGACAACGAGCCCACCAAAATAGGAACTTCCTCCATTCTCTCGTCGTTGGCCTCATATTTGTTGTCGCTGGCCGACAAAAGGTCATAAAAGTCGGAGCTGGCAGTTTCCTTCTTTAACAGCAATTCCCATTCTCCCGGTGAAACAAGAAATTGAGCGTAGCCCAAATTCTGCAAGGTGTAAGCATCGACTTGTTCATCACCATTCGATGCCGTAAAGACTAAGCCGGGAATAGATTTGGCTGTGTAGACATCCTTGACGTAGGCTTCAACCTCGAGTTTAGTTAAGTTGTATGACATCTTAAAGTCCGCACCTCCCTTGAAATTTGTCACGTCAATCTTGTCAGAGAGATCTCCTTTCACAACAAACCATCTAGAGGGCACATCAGGCTTGGCGGTGAACTGCGTTCCTTCAGGCAAAGAGTCAAACTTGACAACACTTTGGTGGGTGAGAGCTCCATCAGAATTGAATATTGGCGTGGAAGGAACATATGCGCCGCCATAAAAGCTGTTCAAATCATATTGCCGCTCGCTGAGCGGAAGCAAAAGGATTCGAGCATTTATGAAGGGCACGTCACTCAATGAGGTTAATATTCCCGAAATCCTCAGCGATATTTCATCAAGAGGATCAAGAATTGCCAACACATCGATAGGTTTGGAACTGTCGTATCCAGTCAAGTCCAATGAATTTTCATAGTTCAATGAGCTGAAGTCAAACCTGGCCACATCGGACAATAACATTGAGTTCTCTTCGAAAAAAGAACTGCTCACTGTTGATGTAACCAAGTCAAACCAATCCATATTTGTGAGGTCACTCTTTTTGTTGAACTGCGTCACCAGTTGCCAGAGGAATGGATCTGGATACGAGTTTGTGATCTCATCGAAGATCGAGAGTCTTTGAGAAAACTCATAATCCACAAGAAGTTCCAAATCGCTTCTGGAGAATACTGAGTTCAATCTCAAGTAGCGGGAATTGAAGAGCATACTGGCTCGATGAACTTGGATATGATTCTTTTCCAATACCGCGAGCATCTCAGGATCTTTTTCAGATTTCTGGTGGTCGAGAACAGGTGCTTTCTTGATTTTTGCTATGATATCATCAACCTTATCTGCGTTCACGGCAATGTCTCCATATTTTGAGGAGAGCTCATCAAGAAGCGAAGTTTCTTTGGTCGTGTGAAATACCTTGATTTGAAGAGCCCTGGACGAGTACAGCTCAATAAATCTTAATAGTGTAACGAACTGTGACAAAATTGGCTCCGAATTGAAGTCGCCAATTAACCAGAATGTTCCTGAAAGGAAACTGGAATCCGAAGTTGTCTTGAAAGTGCGAGCCAAACGCTGCATTTCCTTAGAAATTTTCTTGTATCGAATATTGGCAGGGTCCAACGGTACCACCTTGGTGTTTCTCGAAGACTTTGCGGTCGAGTAAAGAAGATCCTTCAACTGGAACCCGACGTCGTACCCGTTCTTAATTTTCAGTTGTAAAAGGCGGACATCATGAGTGATCTGCTTTCCCATCGCAGCCTGCCAATTGGTGGATCTCATGCCGTGGATGACACCGTTGATAATAACCGAGGCCTCAGTGAGTGAGAACTTGTCAAGTGTCCGTTTGTACTGTGGATACAGCCCCCTCTTCTCTGGAGGCATATCAATCTTGTCAAACAACTCACTTTCTGCTTCCTCCAGGGAATCGAAATATTTGTATAAGAGAGCCAAGGCCTCTGTCGACTCGCCCATTTCCATAACGCGGTAGAACAAGTCAGCAATGTATGCGTCTTTTTCGGAGTCCACGACTGGCAACACTCCGACTTGCTGTGCCAACCCTCGGTCGAGAATGATTTTGGATAATGTGAAGAAAACCTTCAACTGGTTTTTGTTGGCGAAGTTCAATACGAATATGAGGTCGTGCACATTCTCCCTGAGCGCTGGAATCTGTCCGATGCGGAGTTGAGCTGCTGATTCCACGTACGCTTCCATTCTGTCATCGGAATAAAGGTTGTAGGAGTCATCCAGTTCGATGTTGTTGAAGAACACAACGCCCCCAGAATTTGCGTCGTCATTAACAAATGTGTCTTTATAAACCGCAAATCTGTTTTCGGTGGAGCCAGTCCGGAATTCTGTTTCCTTGTAGGCACTGAGGAGGGCAAACTTGGAGAAAATGAGCTTGGTTTGTTCCTCGGTGAAACCGTAGCTGACCATCTCATCGACCAATGCCACTTCACGATGGAGTTGTTGAATCACCTTTGGCAAGTCGAGCTCAAGTCTGTGTGTCACAGCTCCGTTGATATATAACCCAACCGACTCAAACCCCGCTCCTTTGTTCTCATTCTTGGAAGCACTTTCCTTGACGTCATCATAGATAGTGGGTGGATGGAGCTCAAGAATGTGCGGAGCGTATTGGGGAAGGTTATTGAGAATATCTTTCAACAAACCAAACCTCTGGGTAGTATTCTGTTCAAGCACAAAGGACGCGATTTTCAATGCAAGCTCGTGGGTCCTGTCACGAGGAACCTCAATAAGATTAGTTTTGCTCCTGATTTTGGAGAGGTAGTTGAAAATGTTCTTCACAGGTTTCCCGTCCTTGAGGGAATCGGTCTTCTTTTCTTTAGCATCCAACGAAACACCATAGCCAGATAGATTAATGGCCGTGTTTTCGTCAGGAATGTATCTCCAAACAAAACGGAGTCTTCCAGATTCCGCAAACTGAAGCAAGGTCAGAAACATGCCCTCGAATCGGTCACAGGTTGGGTTTGCGTAGAAAACGAGAACTGGGCCCTCGTGACCGATGACTCTGTCAAACAAATGGACATTTTCTGAATGATCCAGCAGATGCAAGGCATACAAGTCGCTCTCCGAGCAATAAATGTTATCTCCCGACTTAACCCACGCACCGAGGGGATTTTCCAATGTGGCCCCAAACGAGTCAGTTAAACACTTCTTCTGTACTTTGGCAGCAAAAGAAGGCTCTATTTCCAGCTTGTAGTGAGAATGATGGGCTGCTATTTGCGGCGAATGCATCTGATTAACGAGATTCAAGTTGGTAAAGCCTGTGTCCACCGGATTGAGACCTGCGACCACTCTTTCGTATAGGGCCTGGTCCGAGAGCGAAAAGGCAGGAGCATCGTCCGATTTTGCGTCGTCATCCCATTCATCTTCATCCCATTCATCAGCATCGTCCCCTCCTGAAATGAGGGACTTCATGAGTGGTAGGTATAGACTCAGGTCATGGCCCGCAATTGACTCCACCAACTGAACGAAAAAGGGTGCATTGCCCCAATTGGCACTGAGACCGATCTCAACATTTGCCGCAACTAGTCCCAATAGGGCTAGTAGATGCACTGATTTGAGCATTTGCGGAATGGAGTTGAATGAGGTGGCTTGGAAATTCGCACATCAGACTGATGCAGCTTGGGTGCAAACTATGAGCGCAAGTAATTTTCTCGACATCTGAAGAAGGCATTTAATTTTCGTAACTGCAAAAAAAGCATGAACATAGAATCTGCTAAGATGGATTTCGACTCCGGTTGCCTTGTTGGACACATCACGCGTCGCGTTCAGAGACACTTAAACAACAGTTTCGGCTACAGATAGAGTGATTCTGCGTTGTCCATTACTTGTTATTGAAGCAGGATCAGCAATGATCAGTTAATTAATATTTTGGCTTAATTAACGTTCACTTAACTGGACAACCAAGATTGTGGAAAATAGCCAGGATTCCTGGTTTTAGAGGCACTTGAGCTCGCCAAAACAGGGCCATTTTTATTATAGTTAGGGAAGGGTTTCTTAAAAGCTTAACTACTGTCCTTTGAGAAAATGAGCTGTCTTCTTGAAATCTGCTTCCTGAAACTGGCTTAGAGATACACGCGAGGTTCCTATCAAAGAAGGTAGATGCAATCAACTTCATTCTCTTCGATTTGTCCTGAAAACAACTGGTTCTAGCCCCATAACTTTCAGATAATACTAATTCCAACTGAACATTGCCCTTTGGTTTAACAAAGGCTGAAAAACACAATTGTCAAGTTAACGCTGAAGAGCTCGCGGGTCTCCATAAGAACTTGGGCAGAATCTAGATCAATAATCTACAGTACGGCCCAAACAGCGGTCGAGTACATCATTGGCATCAGAAAGTACGCAATTAGCCTCCATGCGATGAATATCAAGACCGACTTTACCGAACATCGGCTAAACGACACAGCCAGACCCTCAGCATACAAATTCCAATTCACTTCCAAACTCCCCCTTACTTCACTTACTCTACACCCCTATTCAACGAACATACATTGTCATAAGCGGTTCAACCCCTAATATGAACCCTACCATCTTCCACCGGGACCACCGGGACCACCAGGACCACCAGGACCACCAGGACCTCCAGGACCGCCGTGTCCGCCTCCGTACCCTCCGTGGTTCTGTCTGCCACCGTTGCCACCTCCGTAGCCCCACGAGTTGTCGTCTCCACCACCAAATCCACCCTGGTTCTGGTTGTAGCCCTGGTTGTGGTTTCCTCCACCATATCCGTGGCCCTGGTTTCCGCCTTGGTTTCCGTAGTTGCCGTGGTTACCCTGGTTTTGGCCCGAACCACCCAAAAGGGAGCCGAGTCCGCCCATTCCACCACTGCTGGATCCGTGACCTTGTTGTTTTCCACCTCCCATCAAACTCTGGCCAGCACTGAGAAGTCCACCCACCAATCCGCCCTGGGAGCCCAGTCCACCGAAACCCAGACCTCCCTGGTTGTGGCCCTGGTTGCCGTAGCCCTGGTTATTGTTGTAACCTTGGTTGTTACCGTAGCCCTGGTTGTTACCGTAGCCCTGGTTATTGTTGTAACCCTGGTTGCCGTGGCTCTGCTTGTTCTTTCCCGAGAGCATCTGACCGAGCTTGTTGCCAATCATGTCCTCCATTTTGTTTCCCTTTTGCTTACCGCCCATGGCTCCAGACACAAGAGAAGACATGAGACTTCTGTCGGTTTGTCCGTCACCAGATTGGTTCTGGTTCTGGTTCTGGTTCTGGTGCTGGTTTTGCTCGTGCTCGGGCATATCAGTGCGCTCGCCCTGTTGGCCTGAGCTGTAAAATTCGTTGGCAGACATAGTTAAGAAGTGGAGAAACGGAGGGGATCTCGGTCTTTATATATTTCACCGCGCGGCTGGTCTATCCTGCAGGCAATGCCGTCATGAACGGGTACGAAAACCTCCAAAAATAGCATTCAGGGAAGTGAAGGAACACTTAGCCGATAATCTCGAGCTCACTTACTCCGCTAAACCTTTTCTTTTCCATTTTTTTGTCTGATTTTAGCGGAAATGGGTGGCCTAGTGCTTCTGGAACCTGGCCTCTGTGCAGTCGAAGGCGCTTCCATGCCGAGGGGCTTAGGAGTCACCGAATGACTCGCCAGAGGCGCGGCTCACCAGCAAATACGATAGATCGGACAGATACGAAAATAGAAGCTTCCACGTGGACTGTCATTGAGGGGCGCAGTGAAATCGGGCAAGCCGAGGGGAACGAGAACTAAAGAGACAAGATCAACAAGAATTAATTAGGGGTGACTTTTGCATGGGATTGAAGAGGAGAAGCAATTGAGCGAGTGAGTCCTGGATCGCCGTGTTCGAATCCACCTGCGTCATTGTGCATGGTGATTGTATTCTCCATTGTTAATTCATTGTTGGGGTTAGGTATGCGGAGTAATATTGGCATTTGAACGACCCCGCTGGGCGAGGTGCGTCTTAGAATGGCCGACAGTGCTTGTATGAAGTCAATTGTATTTGCCTCAATGATAGTTATAGTAAGCCGAAATGTGACTACGTCAAGACGCGTACGAAAACCGCAAGATTCGTTGCTTTCGAAAAGAGCTATGTCATGTTCGAAGTTCTTAAGGTCAAGCATTATCGGAGCCAATTTTGACATCCGTTTCCTATGCGATGCATTTCCTCGCTGCGAGCTGCTGATTAGCGCATTCAAAAATCACTCACGTAATCAACCAATTGATTCAAAATCGAGATTCAAAGTTTCTTCACAATTGCTATCTTCTCCAAAAAATCGATTATCTTCCAGGCTGCGTGGTCTGTTCTGTTCATTTAATGCAATGTCTCGTTTCCACGAATAGGCACTTACCACTCGCCAAAGCCCCCCTCAGAATTCCAACTCCTACTCTCATTCTGATTTCACTCCAACTTTCAGAGCTTTCTTTCCTCCTCTCGTCTCTTTCCTCCTTCCCCAGACTACTCTATCACCATTGCCTGCACACACCGCATAAACAACTCAAGTCATGGGTCCAACTGACTGGGAGCTGGATTCGGATTACTCAAGCGACCATGCGCCATCTGGTTCGGTCATGGACGTGGATCCAGAATTGGGAAACGCTTCTTCCTCTGCACAAACTGCTCCGGCAGGTCCAAAAGAGTACAATGAGTACATGGATCTGGACAGCGACGATTTCTTTGAGCCCCTCGTATTTTCTGACGACGAGGATGAAGACTTTGTGCTGGAGAACGAAAATGAAGATGGTGAGTTTGATTTAAGAGACCACTTGCGTTTAGCTTCTGGTTTCAGAGTGCGAAAGAAGCCAACCTCCAAGCACTATGGAAAGAGACAGGCAATGCGGGCAGCAACCAAGGAAATGGATCCCGAAGCAGCAGAATTCTTCACCAAGGCCAACCAGGCATATGTCGAAAACGACCTAGATAAGGCGTTGTATTTCTACCAGCAAATGGTAAAGATCGAGCCAAAGAACTCCAAGGCGTACCAGACCATGGGTCTTATCTGCCAGCAAAAAGGCCAATTGAGCAAATGCTGTAGTTATTGGTTTATGGCAGCCGAATTGACGCTGTGGGATCTTGACTTGTGGAGCACAGTGGCCGAGTTGAGTGCGGAACTAGGCTACATCGACCAAGCCATTTTTTGCTATACTCACATCATCAACTACAAGCCAGGCGCGAGAAACACCGATCCCAAGTATATTTTGGAGCGTTCCTTGCTTTATAAGCAGAAAGGCCAGTATGGACGTGCATTGGAGGGTCTTCAACGGATGCACCAAATATACCCGCGTGACCCGACAATTATCAAACATTTGGCGTCGGTATATGTGGAACAGAAGCGTCTCACTGATGCCGTTAATTTGTACATGCGGATCTTGGACAGCAACATGAAATCGCCTAAGCCTCCGGTGCTGGAACCCGAGTTTGGCTGGTCCGAATTGAATATCCTCTGCGAGCTTTTTTTGACTCAGCACTCGTGGCGTATGGGTGTCAAAATAATCAAGACAGTGTCTCGGTGGATCAAAGATCGCCAGGACGAAACGTGGTGGGACGACCAGGATGATGATTCGGAGTTCGACAGCAGAAGATTGAAAGTTATTCGAAAGAAACGTCCGAAGGACTATCAAAGTTTTATTGAGAGAGACAACGAGTTGCCTATCGATTTACGCTTCAAGCTTGGGTCCTTTCGGCTCGAACTTGGACAGAAAGAGGAGGCACTTTTGCACTACCGATCGCTTTTTGCTCAACAAGACAAGGCCGAGGTGGTCGATCTCTTTTTCGAAGCTGGGCGCCACTTGGACCAGCATGGATACTACAGAGACGCTCTTGACTTCTTGGAGGAACTGACTCAACTTGACGACATGCCTGAGGCTAGCGTTTTGAAGGGTAGGTGCTATATGGAGATATTCGAGTACGAGCGTGCCAAAAACGTGCTTTTGGAAGTTCTCAGGAAACGGCCGGACGATATGGACTTGAAGTTGCTCTTGTCGGAGACGTATTTGCACACGGACGATATGGAGAATGCCCGTCGACTCATACTAGAAGTGGAGGAAAGTAAAAAGAAGCTGGCGGAAATTGAGGAGTTGGACGAAGCTCTAGATATTTTGGAGGAAGACAACCTCGCGATCATCCGAAACTCGGGAGGCCTCAAAAATGCCCGTGAGAAGCTAACCGAGGAAGAGCGGACAGAGGCCGAAGTACACGCCACTCGCTTGGTGGTCGGGAAGTTCAGGAGAATGCAGAGAATCATGGACTCGCTCGACAAATCGGGACGGGTCGGAGCTAACTCGTGGATGAAGCTTGCAGATCAGCTCATAGAAACATTCACCAGTGTCCGGAGCTTCTTTCCTAAGAGTCGGAAAATCACGTTCAAGGGTGTGCCGACGTACAGGAGAAAGCAGACGCTAGGTATTGATGACCAGTTGAGCAGACTTAAGCATTTGGCAGAAGACATTGCAGTGGGCGATATTTCCCGTGTTGAGCTGACCTCAAAAACATCGTTTCGGGGCCTCAATTTCGACCAGTGGCTCTCTGTTTTCATCCAGTACTCGATCTTGTTGCGCTACTACGAAAGCGATTACAAGGGCGCCGTTTCTGTATTGGACGAGGGACTCAGTGGATCAGTCTTCAGCCAGGACAAAACACGGAGTATGATTCTTCGGTTGGCCCTTCTTTCTTTTGGTATTGTACTGGAGGATATGGAGCTCATCACCAACAATGTGCGGCATGTTTTGACGTCCACGCAGTTCTCACCTACCATCTACGACTTCTTCATGTGCTCCTTCAGCTCTGGAGTTGGCGCATGGGCTGCGTTTAGCAACTACAACCACCAAAAGTACTTTTTGCGTCACGTCAAAGCGTACGACTCGCTCTTGACTCAGTCAAAGGTATCAGGATCGGCGCAGGTTACTGTCGATGTGACGGGTTTCTCGTTTACACTGGAACATCCACAGCTACTTTACATCTATGCGTGCTTGCTTGGAAGCAACAGAACTTTCTCGTCTCCCATTGTCTACCTCACTCGTGCCTACAGACACTACTACCGTGATCCAACAATTTGTTTCGTGTTGGGATTGGCGCATGTCCATCGTTCCATGCAGAGGAACAGTAATAACAGACACATCCAATTGCTCCAGGGTATCAGTTACCTAATGGAGTATAAAGGAAAACAGGGAAGTTGGCGCCACGATCTATGAAAAGCAAGAGATTGAGTACAATTTCGGCCGGCTATTCCACATGCTTGGACTCACTACTCTTGCGGTGAAGCACTATAACAAAGTGCTTGGGTTCCACCGCGAACTTGAAGACGATCCGACATACGACATGCTGGCTGAAGCGGCTTACAATCTCTCACTCATCTACACCATCGACGGAAATCCCGAATTGGCCAGAGAAGTGACAGAGACGTACTTGACGGTATAGCTCAAGGCTGTGGTGTACGGGTGTGGTCATACCATCACTTGGACCGCACTGAGCATTTTGGACCAACTCATGGTTCGGCTCAAACACAGGTATATCTTGTTTGATATCCTATATCCACCTTCGTCAGATCCTCGCACTGTTCTGCAAAGGGAGAAGTTTGCGGGATTCAGCAATTCGCCCAAAGAAACCCTACTTTCACTTCATCAGGTTTCACCTGCAGCGATCAACCTGAGGTCACTAGCTGCCCTTCTAAAAAGGGTAGTCGAGGACCATTACGGAGAGTTTGGGGCGGGAACCGCTGGTCTGCTGATCATTGTCAAGTACTTCAGCAACAGAACCTCAACGGGCATTATTCGGTGCAACCGAAGCAACTTCCAGCAGGTTGTATCGGCATTGGCACTAGTGACAAAAGTGGACAATTTTGATGTAGTTATGCGCTGTGTGCATATCAGCGGCACTATCAAGAAGTGTGAGCAGTTCTCCATCCGGCGCAACCAGCAGCTTATTATAGAAATGGGACAGGAGAAGCTGAAGCAGGCGGACTTGGACGACCTCATTTCCATGTTCAGCGGACAAGACAATTCTGAGGACGACTTTTAGAGATTTGTCACTTGTATTATAATGTATAGCATTACCATTAGAACAGTAGTCTGAGTAGCTTATGAACCGGATCAGAGGTTAGCTCAACCACACACATAAACAAAAAGAAAATGAGACTGACCAACAAAAAGAAAATGACCTCCGAATCACATTTCAAATAATTTCGCAATCCTTTTTCTTTGATTATTTGATTTTCTTGTGCCGCTATCTACCTGGACCGATGCCCTGCACTGAAGGCATTGAGATCCAGCGAACTTGTTGCTTTGAGCAAAACTGGCACTCGGCTGCCTAATCGCCATGTCGCTCAACTCGATTCTCCTGAAAATCCAACAAAAGGGCCAGATCAGGAATGCGCTGCCATCTGTCTCTAAGCAAAAAACCGAGTCTGTGGCCGTGAAACCTGTGGTTCCAAGTAACAGACCTGTGGACCCAGTTGTGGCCCGACTCAAGGCCGCACGCAAGGCAGAAAGAGAAAAGAAAGAGCAGGAAATACGGGAAAAGAAGGGTCTTGCTCCGAAAAAGGAGGCCAGGCCCAGGAAAACTGCGGTTAAGCCAGGCTCAAAGTCTGGGCCATCGTCGAGGTCTCCATCCAGACCTAACTCCCAACCTCCGGGATCCCGGAAAGGTCGGCCGGACTTGCCGAATGCTCCTCCACGCGGAGAGAAGAAAGCTAAGATGTCCTTCACTGAGCTCATGAAGAAAGCATCGCTGATCGACCAAAGCAAAATGACGATCGAGATCAAGCAGAAAACAAAGTCGCCGGAGACGGTGCCAAAAAAACGGGACGAGGAACGATCTGCTTCTCGGCCTGAGGCAAGGAAGGCCCAAAGTGGAAGAGTGCCTGTTAAAGGAAATGGGAACAGATTCGAGAAACCCGAACCAAGTCGGGGCAGACAGAACTACGAACCTGGGAAATCTGTTCGTGCGCCACTTCCGACGAGAGGTCCGTCGGAAAAATTACTGGCTCAACTTAAAGGAAGACCAGGCAAGCCATCTCGGGATCTAAACTCCGAAGAGGAGAGCGACAACGACTCATTTATAGCATCTGACGAGGAGGAGGAACAGAGTCACGTGGGCTACGACCGTGACGAGATCTGGTCGATGTTCAGTCGGGGTAGAAAACGGTCTTACTATGACCGCTACGACGAGGAAGATTCTGACGATATGGAGGCCACCGGAGCAGAAATTTTCGAGGAAGAGCTGCGCTCCAAGCGGCTGGCGGTGCAGGAGGACATGAGGGAGTTGAGAGAGGAGCAGCGTTTGGCGGCATTGAAGCAGGCTCGCAAGAAGGGCATGAAGTAGCATGGGACAGGTCAAGATACATATTAGATAGAGGTGTAGGAGGGTGGTTTGGCGAGGTAATTTGGTAGTTATGCTCGGAATGGGATTATGCTGTTGTGCTAGCGATGCGCTTTAGTGGAGTACTCGGAGTAGTTCACGACAAAGCCCACTGAAGGAGACAATTTTGGATAGAAGTCAATTCAAGGAACCAGCTGCTATCATTAGGTGCAAGATCCCTTGGCCTATATAAGTATGGGATCTCATTGGGTGACGTGTCTCAAATGTCCTACGTTGTGGACCTAAAACTTCGGGTGAGGTTGAGCAAACATCATTGGATGACACCTAGATCACAGTGCAAATCACTTCGTATAGAATGGGGCGTCACCTATTCTACTCTTTGGCACGGAAGTCGCCGCAGACTTCCTTGCACTTCTCTGAACTACATCATGGGAATTTGAGAGTGGACGTTTCGCAGCCAGTGCAATGGATCCCAGTTCAAGTGATTGCCTCTTGGAAAAAAAAGTTGGACAAACCAATGTTCGGACATCTTCTAAGAACACGATAGTATAGATCTTACCAAGCTCTCATTCGGACTTATTGTCCCTCACATCTCGCTCCTGCGCACTCATCGATGGACAACTTCAATGCCATAATCAAGGACCTACGCAAGGACGCACTTTCTGTGCGAGCGAGACTCCAGTCAATAATACATGACAACCGCTATGTTGCCACCTTTGACAAGTATCCGCTAATAGCCAATGAGCGCTGCGGACTCTGGTACATACAACCAGATCAACTTAGTGGGTCTGTCTACTTCAAATCTACCGATGGTCACACCGGCCAATGGAAGTTCTCGTTGCGTCGTTTAAACTTCCATCTAATCCCAATTCTAGGAAAGAATGGGTTAGTGGTGTTGGTTGACTCTACGCGAAAAGGCAAGTTGATGCCCGATGCTTTGCTGAAAACGGTACCAATGTGGTGCGCCGTGCTCAATTACATTATGTATAACGATGAAACAGACATTCTTGACGAATACAATAGCCTAAAAGCTGACAATTGGCTCGTCACACCAAGAGAAATGGTATCCGAGAGCGAACACCACTCCATGGCAGCCTTGGTTCCAGGGTTTGCTCAAGAAGTCGTCAAACTTGGGCTTATAACCAAGGAAGAGATCATAAAACGCTTGGGTCAGCAAAAACCTATACTTCCCCAATGGGTATACCCTGGAAAAGAAAATGTGGTGGAAAGCAACCTGTGCTACTCCGTCTGCTGTCTCACTGCTCTGGCTAGAAAAGTCACTGATTGGACATTTCCATTGCCTTATGTTCAGGGAGCTGCAGATGATCACGAATTATGGGCTTCAGATGAGATTGCCAATGGAAATTTCGACCACGAGGTGTTCTGGGAATTAGTGTACTATGAGTCGTCCGAAGCATTGCGAGTCGCAGACATGGCTACCGGAGATTTATATCCATGGATGTCAGAGGTACAACTCATTGAGAGAATCAACAAAATCTACGAAGATTTTGATGTTGAGGGTGGTGAGCTTATGGTGAGTTCGTCGCCTTTAGCGAAGACAGGATTACATTTAGGGAAAATCAGTTCCGACTGTCCATATAGCGTTTTGGTGAGCGGCACACCCGCGGCCGAACAGGTCATCATACTCTCTCGGACCTTCAAAGTCGCTGATATTCCCGAAAAGAGCGGAGTCAAAGTTAAGGTGTTTTCTGTGGAGTCATCCAAAAAAGGATCTAAGGAGCTCCGTGACCTCCTACCAAACATAGTGGACGACTATGCCCCAGGAAAAGGAACTCTTGTACTTTGTGATACAGGCACCGATTTGGGCGTGGGTGTATGCCTCTGCTTCCTTTCGCGTTGGTTTGACGAGGATTGGAAAGCGTCGGAGACTCCGTTGCATGTTAACAAGGATGTGATAAAACGACATCTCAGCATGATTCAGGACTTTTGCAGGGTGAATCCCAGCCGGAGCACATTGCAGAGTGTGAACACTTATTTAATGAGTTCGAATCGAAAGCATTGAGCTAAGAATTCGAGTAACGGAGACGGGAATGGACGTAACGATAATCGGCGAATAATTATTGGAGGTGATAAATATCATTTAATAAGAAACATAATGAATACTCTAGATCTAGTTATACTTCGCTTGTCGACGTCATGTCGTCGTAAAATCGGCTCTGACATATTGGGTGCGAATCTCAACTGACTACTGCTCGCCAATGCCCAGGTTCCTCTGCCTTCCGGGCTATCTCCAAAGCGGCAAGGTTTTCGCGGAAAAGTCGTCGGGATTGCGAAAAATCCTTACCAAGAAACTCAACTATGAGCTCGACTACATAGATCCGCCCATTGTCATTTCTTCTAAAGAAGAACTTCCGTTCACCGTGTCTGTTGACGAAGCTGAAGCAGAGGCGAAGTGGAATCTGATTGTCGAAAACAACTTGAACCGGTGCTGGTGGATGCACTCGGATGAGGACGGATACAGAGGATTCAATGATGCGTTGGAGTACGTGGTCAACTATATCAAAGAAAAGGGTCCCTACGACGGAATTATCGGGTTCTCTCAGGGCGCTGCAATGAGCGCAATTGTTGCCAATTCTATTAGCTCGCTTCTACCTGAACACGGGCCCTTCAAAGTTGCGGTGCTCTTTTCTGGGTTCGCTTTCACTAATCCTGTGAGCGATGACAAAACCATGGCCGAAATCAACCTGGAGGTGGCCGACTTGGCCGAATACACCCAAAGCGTAAGATTGGTGGAAGACTACAAGAAATATTTTGTCTCTCTGGCGGGATTCCCCACTAAAGTGGCGTCCATATTTGGTTCCGAGGACGTCGTAGTACCTGCTGTTCGGTCGAAGTACCTCAACGAGCAGTACTGTGAGGGTACAGTGACTCCTTTTGAGCACGATGGAGGACATTACTTGCCCAACAAGAAGCAGTTTCTCAACCCTATAGTGGACATGATCAGAGGTGCGGTGGAAATATCGCCCAGCCTTTAGAGACACCTTAGACACGATGACTGCGTCGGATAGAGAATAGATTTATTTTAAAAGACCATAATTGTTTCCTTTGTAGGTTCAGTTTTTTTCTTGTAAGCTTCTGTTTTCTCTTGTGAGTTCGGTCTAATGAATGTTCGTTTGGCCCTATCAGTTGGAATGCACACTGGACATCTACCATAAATCAATGGCCACTCCAGAATCAGCCACGCCAGCTGATAATGGCAACAATCGGCAAGCAAATGCAAATTCCGCCGAAAGTGACGCAGTAACTGCTACAGAGTCGCCCAATGCAGCTACCCCAGTGTCGAAAAATGCAGAAAGTCCTTCCAAAACGAAGAGACCAGACTCTCAGGGCTCAGAGAGCGAAACCAAGCGGTTTCAACCTAACACTGACTTTTCCAATTCTCTTTCAAGAAGAGAAAACTCTTCCACGCCCACTCCAGCTAGTTCTTCGGCGTACAGTGTGGCCGGAAAAGCTACACCAGGATGGATGAAAAGTAAGGTCCAGACCGAAGAGAATAAGTACGACAAGTACGGAGGAAGGCGCACACAACCGTCTACATCATCTTCTGGTGACAAATATGCTAAATACGCGACCAGCGGCGATCGGTACTCAAAGTATGGAGCGGCTAGGCCATCTGAAGATTCTCGAGTCATTCGCAGAGAACCGGAACCAGAAAAAGAAAGAGACGTACGCAGGCCAAGAGAAGTCCAGGAAGAACCGGAAGGCGATTCTGTCGCAGCGCCATACACAAGTATTCCCACTGTCGGCGGACCGGGGAACCAAACTGAGTACCGGACCTTCCACAGTACCATCACCCACAAAGAAAACAGAGACATCAACAGCATTGTGCGGGCGCACTACAACCAAAGAACACACCAGTCCAAGGTCCAGGGCTCAAGAACACGGTCTCCGATTTACAAGATGAGGAACTTCAACAACGCCATCAAGTACATGCTTTTGGGCAACTTTGTGAAGAGGCGACAGGAGGGAGCACCTCTTGTGCTTTTGGATTTGTGCTGTGGTAAGGGCGGCGACTTGAACAAGTGCGAGTTTGTCCATGTGGACCAGTACATTGGAGTCGATATCAGTGATGCCTCGGTCAAGGAGGCATACTCGCGGTACTCGCAGAACAAGGCGCGATTTATTGGGCAAAAACTGAACATGAACCGTAGCAGAGACTCGCGAAGGTACAACTTTGAGGCGTGCTTTGCTACAGGCGACTTGTTCTCGTACGCTCTACCTGAGATTCTCGAACCCAACTTTCCGGGCATTGTCGACAGTCTTTTCCCTGTGGATGCGGTGTCGGTGCAATTTTCTTTCCATTACGCCTGGGAAACTGAGTCCAAGGTCCGCCAGGTTCTCACCAATATCACCAGGTCGTTGCGGCCGGGAGGCACTTTCATCGGAACCATTCCGTCGTCCGACTTTATCCGCGACAAAATCGTGAGAAAGGACTGGATCGAGGACAAGACATTTGGCAACAGTCTCTATCACGTGAGGTTTGAGGAGGAGCCCCCCGAGGACGGAGTGTTCCGGTCTCCTTTTGGCAACAAGTACGACTACTTCTTGAAGGACGCCGTGGACGACGTACCGGAGTACGTGGTGCCGTTCGAGTACTTCCGGCTGCTCTGCGAAGACTTTGGGTTGATTTTGAAGTACAAGAAGAACTTCACCGACATCTTCAACCTGGAGATCCCGAAGTACTTTGGGCGGTTGAACAAGAACTTGGTGGACGGCATGAAACGGGCTGACGGCAAATACGGCGTCGAGGGTGACCAGAAGGAGGCCGTCGCGTTCTACATCGGCTTTGTCTTTGAGAAGTTGGGTAACTAGGCATGAGGGTACCTTTTCGTTTTTAGAGACCCCCTGCAGTTGCCTCATGGTCGGCTTTTTGTTCCTGATACAGCAGTTGGACCAATTAACCACTCCGTTATTGCACCCTGAGGTTCATGAACATATTAATCAGGCCGGTGGGTGAGGTCCGGCCATCTGACTGCACTGCAGTCTCAACGTCTGGGAGGCCCTCCGCTCTTGCAGTCTAGACGTTCGGTCTGTCTAGGCGTTCGGTCAGTCTAGGCGTTCGGTCAGTCTAGTCGGTCTAGGCGTTCATGGCATAGAGAAGCCACGCCAACAACACCAATACAAGTAACAACACTCTCCCCCGGGATGTGGTGCCAAACCACAAGCCGTAGCCAATGGCAAAGTCGCTGGCCCGCCGCGCCAAAAGCTGCTGGAGCTTGTCCAAAACAGTGCACTTCATGTAAATGTCGGTGGGGCCGCTCACCGCATCGCGAGAACCCGGAAACTCGTCCACCGACGACAGAGCATGGACCGCGTGTCTGCTGGGCCGAGCACTGGGCAACACCATCAAGTAGCCGTTGGCGCCAATGATGCTCTCGGGGGCCTCGAAGGGCACAGTCACGTGGAGAAACACCGGCCGGTGGTCGGACCTCATGTATGTCTTGATGCTGTTGTAGTTGTGGATGTGGGCCCGGTCGCGGTAGGTGTTCTGGAACAAAATGCGGTCGCACCACAGCGGACACCGTTTCGTGTTGTAGATGGCGGTGTTGGGGTAATACTTGTAGGTGGGAGTGAAGGTGATGCAGCCCTCGTCAAAGCCCGCGAACATGTCCCCGTCGATCTTGCCCCGGGTCAACTCATCGTGCTTGAGCACCAACGCCTCGATCTGATCGGTGTTTTTCCCGTCCTGGAGTTCCTGCTCCACGAGATCGGCGAGGGCCGCGTTGGGCCGGTCCTTCTTGAGACTACGAGTGGTGCGAAAGTTGAGGTCGCCCAAGAAAAAAGCGTGCGAGTTCGGCCGGAGAAAGCTGTGTCCGTCGCCAAAATCAAGCGCTCGCATCACCGTTTGGATGTTGGCCACCCGTCGGAGGTAGTAGAACTCACCTTCGGCCGCAGCCAAGTGCGCACAGGCAAAGGTGAGGTCGACAAAGTGGCGGGAGTCGGCCGTGTACTTCATGCGGAAGCCCACAGCGCCCTTGAGCAGCGAGTTGGCCCGGCCACAGCTGGCGTCGGCATATCGGCAGTCTCTGAACCTCAGAGCAAAAGGCGTCACCGCAACCATGCCAATGGCACCCACGTGATGGAGACCGACGGTGGTGAACGCATACGAGCCCGCCTGCGAGTCGTACTTGGCCTTCAACGTGTCCAACACCACGCGGTTGATGTCAATTAGGTGGCGGTTCACTTCGATCAGGAACGCTCCGTCCATGATGGAGCAGAGCTCCTGGAACCCGAAAACATAGAGGTCGCAGACGTCGCTGGGAAGCGAGGCGCCGACCTTTTCTGCGAAATCGCGCGCATTGAGCGCGACCTTGCCGCAGTTGTAGGTGAGAAGATAGAGTGGGATGGACATGGCTTGCTGGCCTGCGCAGAGCAACCATCTCATAGTTAAGCTTCCAACTGCAATGTCGATGCTCGAGGCCCAGCGGCTGCTATTGGAGGAAATCGAGGTATTGGAGGCTGCTACGGCCCAGCGGTTTCGGAAAAACCCTGCTCTTGCCTCGGCTGCTCACGTGGAGCCAGACGCTGCGCTCAATAGACGGAAACGCCCACACAAGGAAACGCTTCTACAGCAGCACGAGCTCCGGTACTTTGGGGACCAGATGTCAAAGGACTCGGTGCGGGCCCTGGCCAATTTGGGCTCGGACTCGCTCCGAAACGACCTTGAACGGCTCAAGGATCCACTGACGAAATTCGCCGAGTTTGAGCGGCAGCTTGCGGCGCTAAAAGAAAAGCACGCGGTCAGCGAAAACACCCAGTCACTTCTGGACCTATACAGCATGTATCTGAGCGCACCCGAGTCGGAAAGACTGGGCAGAAAGGTCAAAAGAAAGTACGTCTTGTCTGCGGCCACAGCGCACATCCGCGAGGAAATCGCTCAGACCTTCAATGAGGCCGAGATGTACGGGCGGTTTTTGGACTTGACGCTCTATTACGACCTCTACAAGCGCGCCACGCTGTCGCTGGTGCTGTATGTCCACTACTTGCAGAGCATTTCCGAGCTTCCGACGTCCACCTCGCCCGAGTACGCTCGATATCTCGAGTCGCTCTTGAAGTATCTTGAAAGAACTTTCCGAAATGCGCATCCGTTGGATCCCTTGCCGCAGGTGAAGGAAGCAGCCTCCGAACTGATCCCTGGTGAGGTTTACTGCAAGGTCTGTGACAAGAAGTTCGCGAAAGAGTCGGTGTACCAGGGCCATTTGAGCGGAAAGAAGCATAAAAAGAACGAGAAGAATGCTTCAGCTGAACTGGCAAATCCTTCGTCCGAGGCAGCCAACTCCTCCCGGAAGGGGACTAAGGACTTAGAAGCAGAGGTCAAAGCGTACTTAGCTGCCTTGCAGAGCGAGCTAGCTGCCACAATCCAGGACCACGAACGAAGGTCTGGGCTCTCTGACAGAGAACGCATGCTAGAAGTTTTGGCTGTCGAGGGAGAAGAGTCTGAGTTCACCAGCGTGGAATCTGACTCGGAAATCGACGACGACGATGACGACGATGACGATTTACTTGGGAGGTCGCTACCACTTGGCACGGATGGTACACCTATTCCTCTCTGGCTCTACAAACTCCAAGGTTTGCACCGCTCATACAAGTGCGAAATCTGCGGAAATGCGGTTTACAAGGGCCGCCAACAGTACACGAAGCACTTCACCCAGCCCAAGCACGTGCACGGGTTGATGTGTCTTGGTATTCCTGAGGGAGATGTCTGGTCGTTCAGCAGCATCTCAAACATAGCGGACGCACAGAAGTTGTGGGAGAACTTGAGAAAGCTGCGGGCGGAGCAGAAGTTCGATGTCGAAAACTCCGTCGAGGTGGAGGATGAGGAGGGGAACGTGATGACGCAGAAGGACTACGCAGAGTTGAAGAAGCAGGGCTTGATTTGAGCAGGAGAGGAATTAATTGATCTGAGCCGGCGAGCGCCATTTGATCGAATGCTGTACTCGTTGGAAGTGATGAAGGAGTGATTGGGCCTGTGCGAAGTTTAATCATTGAGGTGTCTTTCTGATCTGTTGAAGAATAATATCTTAGTGGGTCGTATCATAGACTCACTTGATCAAACACTAGGCGTCAGCGCCTGTTACCGTGACCTTATCTGTTGCAACCCTCAATCTATAGGGTAACTGCGACCAGAACGACCCGCCCAACTAATTGCATAATCATATAGATCTTTTCTGTAGTCATTGATCCACTCTATTTTCCTAGGTGTTTCTAACTACCGTATTACTGCGGTGTGTCTGACGACCTATTTTGCTAGGTGTACCGCACTGTAGTATTTCCAAGCCATTTCCACTCGCTTCAAGAGGTTGGCTGCCAGATAGCGTTTACTTCCATGAAGACAGCTCGTACAAACAAGCTTTTACCTCAATCCAGCCCAATTGCTATTTTCTAGTACTATCATCCACATTCCTTATCATTTTCCCTTTCGTCTTTGCCCATTTGGCATGTCCTACATCTCCATCCAGCTGCGAAATATTCTCAGTGCATGGCCCTGAAGATACGAAACGTCATGTCCGCCAAACGACAAATATCGCCAAATCCTGACAAGTTCCGTCTTCCTCGTGGACTGAAGAAGCTCCGCGATGACCATGGGTTCAGGTTGAAACAGCAGGCGGTCGACACCAAAGTAGTGGTGTCTGAGGGAAACAGCTCAAAAACCATCCATGAAGAGGAAACAGAAGGCGCCACTTACTCGATTGATGGTCCTTTACGTCGAGTTTCTCCGTACTTTTTCACCTACTTGACCTATTGCAAGCTTCGATGGAGAGACAGAAAGCTCATCGACGTCTTCGTGGACGAGTTCAGAGACAGAGACGCCGACTTCTATCGCAATGCCATAGCTGGTGGACAGGTCATGCTCAACAAAGAAAAAACCAATATTGATTCAGTGGTGAAGAACGGTGATCTCATTAGTCACCGATGCCATCGACACGAACCGGCCGTTTCTTCGAGGCCAATCAGAATCGTTTACGAAGATAATGACAAAATCGCCATTGACAAGCCTTCTGGAATTCCTGTGCATCCCACTGGAAGATACAGATACAACACCATTACCAAAATCTTCCAGCACGAAGAAGGAAAGCTCGTACATCCATGCAACCGGCTTGACCGACTTACGCTGGGGCTTATGTTTTTGGGCAAGAACGCAAAGGGAGCGGAGTTTTTTGTCAAGCAGATTCGTGAACGGACGGTAAAGAAGGAATACATTGCTAGAGTCAAAGGGAAGTTTCCCACTGACAAGATTACAGTGGATGAACCGTTGTTCACTGCTTCACCAAAGCATGCGTTGAATGTGGTAGACCACGAAAAGGGAAAGCCGGCCACTACCATGTTTCACAGAGTCTCGTACGACGCAGATTCTAACACCTCCATCGTCAAGTGCCAACCTCTCACAGGAAGAACCCACCAGATTCGAGTGCACCTCCAGTACATTGGACACCCCATCGCAAACGACCCAATATACCTGAGCGCGTACATTTGGGGTGACGAGAGATTGGGAGAGAAAAATGTTGGTTCAACTCCGGAGATTATTGCCCGACTCGACACGATAGGTAAAAGTCGTGGGTGCTCAACCTGGATCCATCCGCAAGAAGATGGTGAAGTTTTAACGTCCGAAAAGTGCTCGGAGTGTGGTGTTGAACTTTATTCTGACCCAGGACCAAATGATCTTGATCTTTGGCTCCATGCATTTCGGTACGAGGCTGCTGATAAGCTGTGGTCGTATCAGGTTCCATATCCGGATTGGGCATTGGACCCGCACCGGCGCTTTATGGAATTGGCTTTGGAAGAAGCAAAGAAGTGTGGAGAAACTCAGACCCAGTTCAACGTCGGCGCTGTTTTGGTAGCGGACGGAAAAATCTTAGCGACTGGGCATACGAGAGAACTACCAGGCAACACTCATGCTGAACAATGTGCGTTGGAGAAATACTTTACGGAGACTGGAAAGACGGATGTCCCTGCAAACACAGAGTTGTACACTACCATGGAACCGTGTCTGACTCGGTCGGTGGGAAACAAACCGTGTGTGGAGCGAGTTTTGGAATCTCTGATCACCACATGCTTTGTGGGAGTGGTTGAGCCTGACACTTTTGTCCTGAACAACGTTGCGAAGACGAAGCTTGACGATGGTGGAGTTGAGTATATCCACATTCCTGGCTATGAGGAAGAGTGCTTGCGGGTAGCCACCTTAGGCCACGAGCAGAGAGAGGACCCAATTGAGCCAACGGAAGAGGAGTCTCAGAAGGAGGGAGATGAGCAAGAGCGGGAAGAAAAGGTATCTTAAGTACATTGTGTAATGGACAATTCTCATAGATGCAGAGAGATCTTTGTTTCAGGATATTATAAAGGTTGTCTGATCCTATAGATATACAATATTTGTTAGACATTAGTCATTGAGTAGAGATCGTGGCTGTGATATCAGGGCTCACCCAATTGCCCAAACTCACTGATCTCGATCCCAGGCTCGGCTCCCAAAGCACTCGTGACCTACAGTTTCTGTTTCCCATACCTTTATTCCTATTATTGTTCAATGGCCCCGGACTGTGATCAATAGCCAGCCCCAGACCGATGCATTGTCCTAGAGATTCGTTTTGCAATTTAGAATTGCGATTGCCATTTTCCTGTTGCAATCATTTAGGAGCCATTTCTTTGACTTCCCACAGCAGATTCATCGTCAAGATCTATCACGACATCTCGCGTAGAGTAAACGAAAACCTCTCTGCCGTTGCGGCCTCCATCATCAGCAAAAGCCACTGTGCGAGCCCTGGTCGGTCGCGTATTCTGACTCTGGCCCCGGCTATCATACTGGTAGTTGTGCGAGGCGGGATTACTGCCCACACTGACAGAGCGAGGAATCGCCAAACCAGTGGCAATAATCTTATCTGTGACCTCGAGGAACCTGTCTCTGACCAGAAACAACCCGTAGAGGACACGATCGTAGGCATTTTCCTGGTGCTTTTTCATGGATTTTTGGAGCAAGTGACTGCCTTCTTGCTTGCCAACGTCACCCTCTCCCAGGTGATGCAGATGTATCAGACGCAGACTCGAGTGACTTTGTGTTTCTTGGTCGGGGCCATTGTCCGATTCCTCTTCTTCCACGAAAAGCTCGAATTGGTCCAACTCATACATCTCGTCCTCGTGGAAACGCCGTCCAAGAACGCCCTCCTTCTCTTTCATGCGGCGAATAACGTTGTACTTGTTGCACCACTCCCATGGTATGACCACGCAAACCACATATGTCACCACCGAAAAAACCTCGGACAACTCATACACCCAAGTGCTCGAGACATCAGCGATGAAAAACGCCACTGGGGCATAAATGAAGACCACCGTCAAAAGCAGAAGAAGCCATATGCTGCGGTGGTTAACCAAGGTCTTCAATTTTGTGAGGAGAAACGCCGTGAACATCGCCGCATAGCTGATACTCATGGCAATGCGAATCAAGTAGGTGAACGCCGGCACGATCTTGCCGACCTCGTCGTCAATGTGGAAAGTATGAAATTTTGTAATGCTCCAAAGCGTCTGCGAGGCCACCGACGCCAGAAGTCCCACCAAAAAAGTGAGTCGCTTGTCGCTTTGGCGAGAGAACAACCGCATCACCACCTGGACCTGGTTGATCTGCAAACAGAACACCACAATCATGTCGATGACACTCAAGTACACTTGGGCATTAATGTGGTCGAGAAGCGCGGCGCCGTGCAAATAGCCCTGCCTTTGTTGGCCGTGCAAAACCACAATCGCTCGTATCACTGTGATTAGCATGTACACCAGCGACATCAATGTCAGGCACTTCAAAAGAAGCGACGGCTTGATGGTGTAGTTTGTGATGACAAAAATAGTCAAGAACCACGTGATCACCGCCGAGATGGAGATGGAGTAGACGATGGGCACGACGCTGTAGATGAACACCCCGAGGTTCGGATGCAGGGTGAACTGCTCCCAGGAATTTTTGACGATCGGAAGCGGCTCCGAAAACGTGTTCATGATGAGATTCACGTTGGTGTTCAACATGGGCGTAGTGTTCTCGTAGCATTTCTGCTGGAAGATGGCACTCAGAATGTAGTGCACCTCCTGGCTGAAGTCGTGGGACATGAGCACGCCCTCGGGGAGGTATATTGGTTTGCACAGGTCATAGATGACTGACGCCGCCTTGGAGCGCCAGAACATTTTGTTCCCGAGAAGTCACTGAAGTTATTAGTTGATGATGCTGGTCTATGCCGGATAGGCTGATAGGAGGATTGGGGAACACGATCAAAAAACATGATTCCGGCGGGTGTATTGAAATCGCTCGAGAGTGACATTCGACTGTGTGGAATCGGTTCTGGATCGTTGCGGATTGTGCGTGGTGATTAGGTGGTGTGGCTGAAGCCATTATCTAGAAAATCAGACACTGAGATCAAGAAGAAATGGCGTAGGCGGTCAACGATGCCGAAGGCACCCTTTAAGCCAAAAGACTAAGCTTTTAAAAAAATGATCTTATGGGGTCAGCGTCGATCGCTCGAGACGGGAAACCAGAGTCCCGATGCGATCCTCCAACAATGGAAAAGCAGAGAGGAAAATAATGGAAAATTAGAGAGGAAAATAGTCGCAAAAGGTGCACGCACTAAGTATTGCCTCGTCAGGTTAGTTGCTTGCTGATCGGCCAATTAGCAGCAGTTGGCCTGGATTATGGTGCAAGGCTCTATTAGCACCGTCATTCTCTTCCACAGATCGAATCGGCGCCTAGGCTAAGCTCACAGCAGTCCATTTCCAGAATTATAATACAATCGAAATTAAAAATGCGCTATTATTCATTGCAAGTCGGTGCTGGATTACCGTCTTGCGACCTATGGCCGCTGATCTGGGCTCTGTTTATCCCGTGCCACAAAATATCTCGCTAAAAACTGACCAATCAAGAACATTGGACTTCCTTCCTCTTCTGGGATTCTCCCTGTCCTTGAGGTAATTTCGTACCGGTCGAATCACCGCTATCGCGAGATCGACCTACTACCCAGAACTACGACAGCCAATAAATAAACCAAGCTAAAAAATCGTTCCCTCATTCGTCTCCAAGTTCTTTCCCAATCCTAACTTTTTTTTAATTTTCTGCACTTTTCCGCCTCAGCCGTGGTGGGCTCATGATTCCTAGTAGTGACGATCTACACCTCCGCACCTGCAGCAGAGTGATCCCAAGCCCAGCTCCTAGCTCTCTCTATCCAATTAGCGTTTACACTCTGAACTTCTCCGCCCTATTGGTTGTCCAATCTTAACTCCTCTCTGCTTTCATTCACCATACCTACTGACAATTTCCTCAAACCCTACACCTCTTTGCCCTAACTCGTCATTGTCCGCATCCGGACGTCATCGGCAATCAGACTGACCGAAAACTAGCAACCAGAGCAGTCCAGCGAGTTTCTCCTGTCATTTCGAGTTTCACCTGGTTTCAAACCAGGAATGGCCGCCCACTGCACACAGCACCATACTACACTCTTTCCAATGGGAAACGGCGACTCCACCTCCGGCCTTGCAGTGCCCGAGTCGCCGGGATCGGTCTCGCATTACTCTCACAATTACTCACTTCTAGACTGTTACGACGCCGACGAGCTCGACCTGGATGTCTCCGACAATCCAGACACTCTGCACCAGACAGACCACACTGAGACTCTGAACCAGACTGAGATAGTTAGGGGCGAGCCGCTGCAGGATATAGGGGTCCAGCAGGACAAAGGAGACTCACCACAGGAGTCCGACTACGTGGATGCGGCAGATACCTCGTTGGGTACGGTGACCGGATCAGGCACGGTGACTCCTTCCGTGGGGCCCGAGCGACCGCATTTGGTGCCCATGACACAAAAGGAGGCGGCGCGTATCCTCGCCAGCACCACAGACATGTACGGGTTCAAGAAGCAGTCGGCGTTTTTCGACCTGACCAAGGAAAGCTACAACGGGTGGTTTCAGCAGTATGTGCCCCACCTAGTGCACCAGCGCAAGCGGTGGGAGCTCGTAATGAAGCAAAGCGGGCTCGCGGGCAAAACGCTGCCGACGCGGTTCCCGCCAAAGTCCGACAAGGTCAAGAAATTGGTGCGGCGGGGCATTCCGGCGGAATGGCGAGGAAACGCGTGGTTCTTCTACGCCGGCGGCAACGAGCGGCTCAACAACCACGCAGGCGTGTACGACAAGATCGTGGGCGACACCGCGGGCGTGCGGAACAAGGACACCGAGGTGATCGAGCGGGACTTGCACCGGACGTTCCCCGACAACGTCTACTTCAACGACTCGCGGCTGGCGAGCTCCAGCCAGAGCAATTTCGCGAGCCAGCCAAAAAACACAAGCCAAACAAGCCTCCCTGCCACAGAGCCGCCCATGATCCGGCTGTTGCGGCGCGTTTTGGTGGCCTTTGCCCACTACCTGCCCCACATCGGCTACTGCCAGTCCCTCAACTTCTTGGCGGGCCTCCTCCTTCTCTTTATGGACGAGGAGCGCACGTTCTGGATGCTCGTGATCATGACGGAACGGATCTTGCCCAAGGTCCACCTGGCAAATTTGGAGGGCGTGCACACCGACCAAGGTGTGCTCATGATGTGTGTCCGCGAGTACATCCCCAAGCTCTGGAGCATCATCGGAAAAAGCTTCGACGGCGAGGTGGTGGCCGAGGACAAGCTCTTGAACCGCCTCCCGCCCGTGACGTTGGTCACGTCGCTGTGGTTCATGTCTGTTTTCGTGGGGGTGCTCCCCATCGAAAGCGCGCTCCGCGTGTGGGACATCATGTGGTACGAGGGCTCCAAGACCATCTTCCGTATCTCGTTGACCATCTGCCGCATTTGCTTGGACCACCCGAAGTTCTCTGCACGCGAGGCACGCCATGCAGAGTCCGAGTCCGAGCAGATCGAGCTCTTCCAGTTCATGCAGAACTTCCCCAAGTCCATCACCGACCCGAGCTTGCTCGTGGACTGCTGCTTCAAGAAAATCGGCGGGTACGGCTACGGCTTTCTCTCGCAGGAGGAGATCAACAAGTGCCGAGAGTTCGTGGCGCACCAGCGCACCAAGATCAACAGCAAAAAGAGCGCGTTTGTGTCTGCGGAGATGAGCGAGCAGGAGCGGCAGGCGCTCATGCGGCCGGGCCTGTTTGATGACGAGATCCACGACGTCTACGGCTTCCACAAGTCCATCATGAGCGGCGTCATGTGGAACAAGCACATCAGCACGCGCATGCGGAAGAAGATCGTGCGGCGGACGCGCTAGGCGTCGCACATTGCATATAGGGTGATCCATACGAGATGGCCAACCGGTTTGTAGTAGGGTGAGTAGGACAGAAAGATCCCTTGACTGTCATTTTAGGGATTGGAAACATTTTGGGGGATCGGTAACGATTTGAGCGCTTGGGTATCCTTTAAGTGCTTTGGTATCTTGGAGTGCTCTGGTATCTTGGAGTGCTATGAAGTGTCGGAAGTGCCCAATGGGCATTCTGCGACAATGAACAGCGCTCAACATCTTGCTAAAAAATTGGCTTACTTCCTTAATTCGCAATAGTGCTACGCTTAACTCCCACCGTTATCATTTTGATATCCTTCGTGTAATTTTCTGGCCTTCTGATGTTCCACAGGTCTAGTGTCCTGTATCCACCGTTCAACTCTTCAGTCATGCAATATAAGTACTTGATCTCGAGGGTCGTGGATCCCTTGATCGCCCTCGGAATTGGAGTCTCGGCCTACTATGTTCACGAGTACCGGGTCCGCAGACCCGAGGGGCACTCCTTGAACGAGCTCCTACTACAGAAGTACTGGGCAAAGGACCTGAAGGAGGAGGTCCAGCAATGAGGTGACCTACAACGATCGGACCAGCAATGATTTGGCGTGCAATGATAGAAAGTGCTGATTGCTTTTGGAGTCGTACCTTAAAAGGACGCCGTGGATTGACTCTTGTGTGATCCAAGGTGTTGGACCCAACAAACCAATATCTCAGATGAACTGGTTTTGTTGCAGAACATGGAAAGAAGCAAAGGAATCTACCGGCACACAGGGGTGTGAATGTACATATTATCCTATGCACTGTAGAGCTAACTCTTATCAACAGGTTTATCTAACATCAATGAGCTAAACATCCAAACCGCAGAATCGCTCTTTTACTCTCTCGCAATAATTTTCTCATATCCCTGCTTTCGTTCCTTTTTTGGTTCTCTCGCTACTGCGTTGCCTTGAACTTCTCCAATGCTGACTTGGCACCTTCTGCACCGAGGTCTGCTGCCAACAATTCGTAAATCTTGGACCACGTGGCAGAAGTAACTGCACGATGAGCCACAGGAGCCTCTACGGGCGGTTCACTCTTGTTTTTTATGGCAGAAACCATCACCGTGAATGCAATATCCGAATCTCCGACCACCAAAGACGAGAGAACCGTCGAGTCCGAAACAACTTTCGCCTTGATCATGAACTTGAGGTCACCCGCAGACGCTCCAGCGTCCTTTAAAGCCTGAACCTCGTCCACCAACTTGGATTTAATCTTGTAAACCGAGTATCCCAAAGGAATGCCCGTGAGCAGCGTCGAAAACTTGAATGGCGGCTTGATCGACTTGAGGTTGACCGTCACAACATCCTCGGAGGTTTGCGTGTCGACTTTCCGGTCCGGAAGTGGGTACGGAAGCTTGGGCAATGTTGGACCCAATGTCTCCAACTTTGAGTAGTCGTCAGTGCCGCAGAAAGTGTTGGCTGGGGCATCTGGAGCCATAGCTATGAGCTGGGCATAAGTAGAAAAAAACGAGGGAGCGGCGACCGACATTGCAATTGTTGGTGTTCTTCTGTGGAGTTTCTTGCTGCTGTCCGTTATTGAACAGTGGAGATCAGTTCGCACTCTATAAAGGCGAGAACTACAGAACAAATTACCTCAAATTGGGAATGAATGAGAGATTGCTGCTGCTAGTCTGTTCACTGATTAAATATTAGACAAGTCTATCTAAATTTGAATTCTTTTTGGTTTCCATTTTTTGTGATTTCACTCAGATCCATGCCCGATCTGAATAATCAGATTTGAATCACGACAATGCGAGAACACTGTAAAATCATTAACACAGCAACGGGTTTCCCAATAAAAGCAAAATACGTTCTAGAAGAATTTCAAACCCATGAAGAGCGAATTGATATCGTCACCGCCTCCATCTATATCTATCTACTCAGCCTGTCCGGCACAGTTCTCACTCCCACTATGAGCTTCTTCAAGTCCTTCAAAAACACATACGCCCCATTGGCCCAGGAGGACGGCGCACCCTTGCCTCCGCCAGTCACACAAGGCAATGGCCTGCTGAGTTTTCTGACCCGCGTGCAGCGGTTGAATCCGTTCCGCTCACAGAACGTGTACTTGGAGGACGACGACAACTACGTCACCTCCGAGCCAGGATACTTTGAGTTGTCGCGGTGGGATCGCATGTTGATATTCGCGCTCACATTTGGTGGCAGCGTGTGCTGCTACTTGATCTGCATCTTCCTCTTCCCTGTGCTCTCTCTAAAACCCCGCAAGTTCGCGTTGCTCTGGTCGCTCGGGCTGATCTTCTTCTTGGTGAGTTTCGGGGTGCTCCAGGGCTTCCAAGCGTATCTCACACACTTGTTTTCGTCGACGCGGCTCATATTCACCGTGGTGTTTGTCACCAGCATCATCATGACCTTGATCTCGAGCTTGTCTTTGAAGTCGACGCTTCTCTCTATTGTGTTTGCAGCGATCCAGCTCGTGAGCGCCATTTGGTACACCGTCAGCTACTTCCCCATGGGGCAGCAGACTCTCAATTTGGCGTCGTCAGTGGCTCGCTCCCAGGCGGAGTCGTGGCTCAACACTTAAATATCTATCACGACGGATCAACATCACGTAACATTCTGTAGACCGGCAGCCGGTGTCCGTAGGCGGTCTAAGCAGAGTAGGCAGCCAAGAAGGCTTCCTTGCCCTTGGCCAACTCCGGGAACGCATTCTCCAAGCCCTTCTGGGCCACCTTCACGATGGCTGCGTTCGCGGTGGTGTCGCTCGCCAAGTCGCTTTGGAAACTCAACACTTTGTCGGCCACCACGCGCAACTTCTCGCCCTGGGGGTCCACCAACTTGGCCCAACTGCGCAACGCCTGCAACGCCAATACGTACTTCTTCTCCGCCATGTATACCCGGTAGGCCAACTCCCACGAGAAGCGGTAGTTGTCGGCCTCGGTGGTGAGGATACGCGCGTACTCGGCAAGGTCGGCCAAGATGTTCCGACTTTCCTTCAAGTCGGCCAAGGTTTTCGCGCCCAACGGGTCGGCGTCGTCCTTTTCGGACTCGACGCGCGAGATGAGCTCACTCTTCTTCTTGATGTTGAGCTTCTTCTTCTGGTTCTTCTTTTTCTTGTCCTTGGAGTCCGCGCTCTGGTCCTGGTGGTTGTAGATTTCCCAGTAGAGGTCGGTCAAGCCCTTGACCGCGCGCACGTAGATGGGCGTGGCGTGGAGGCGGTCCTCCCACTTCAACATGTCCATGTAGTCGCGTGGAGTGCCACGGCGGAAGCAGTAGGAGTGAAAGTCGAACTGGTCGTTGGTGAAGATGCCGAACACCTTGACCACCGCACCATAGCGCTTCAACGCCAAGCCGCGGTACATGTCGGCGAGATCCTGAGCGTCCGCGACCTCCGCTTCGGGAGCAGCCTTGGCCTGGAGCTCGGCAGCCACCTTGGCCTGGTCGCGGTATTGGCGAACGTAGGCCTCGGCGCTCTCGACCAAGACCCAGTTGGCCTGCATGACGTGCAAGTCCTTGAGCCCATTGGGCGAGCCCTCGTCGACCTTGGTGAAGTGCGACACGCATGCGATGGCGTCGTCGACGCGGTTTGCGCGCAAGAGGTACTTTGTAGTTTTGGAGTTGATGAAGCGGTCCTGCAAGTCCAAGGCGCGACCGTCCTCCATGATGGCGGCGGCGGCCGCGACGTCGCCGGTGTGCTTGGTGACGCGGGCCTTCAAGATGTACAACTCAACCAACGTGGGCAGGTGGGCCAACGCGGCGTCGACGTGGGACATGGCGGCGGGCACGTCGCCGAGGAAGAGCGCGTGCTGCAGCAAGAAGTAGTGCGTCCACACGAACACTGGCGGTGGGAGCGTGGGCACGGCCTCGTCAAGGAACTGCTGGACCACGTCGGCGATCACCGCGCGCTTCGCCGCGTTGCGGTACAACGGCTTGACGTTGACAAAGGTGGCCGGCACGCCGCGCTGCAACTGCGCCAACACGTAGGCGGCCACGCGCTTGCGAAACTCGGGGTGCGCCGCCGGCAAGAACGCCAACGGAAGAAACCTGGGCGGGTCGGCCTTGGGGTAGAACGCAGCGAGGCGGTCGTACAAAGCCAAGCGGCGGTCGAGTGGCCCCTGCGCAGTGCCCAAGCACGCCTCGAGCATCGCGTAGAGCCCCGCGTCGTCCGGGTTGCGCTGCAAGAGCGCGCGGTACTCGAGCGACGCCTCTTTCGCGCGCCCCAACACCAAGAGGTAGCGCGCGCGGTACTCGCGAAACGCCGCGCGGTCGCGGATCTCCGCCAGGTCCTTGTCCAATTCCTCGAGCGCGCGCGCGTAGTTGCCGGCGTCGGCAATCACGCTGTTCTTGTAGAGCACACACTCGCTCTGCTCGTAGCGGTCCTGCTCCTGCAAGTGCGGGGCGATGATGGCCTCGATCTTGGCCAACGTGGCCACCGCCGCGTCGTAGTCGCGGTTGAGGTGGTGCGCCACTGCCACCGCGGTCCAGTTGGCGCGGTAGCCGGGCTGGGCCTCCAAGAAGCGCTGGCGCGCGCCACGCAAGTTTTTCCAGTCGCGCACCTGCGACTGGAGCAATGCCAAGTCGCGGTGGAGCGCGGTGTTCTGCAGACCGTGGTCCACCGCGGCTTTGTACCACCGGGCGGCTACGGGGTAGTTTTCGACCGCACGGTAGTATACTCCCGCCAAATGGTTTACAAGGTAGTTGCCGGGCTCTTTGGCGAGCGCCTTGACAATGTAACCCTCGGCGTCTGCGGAGCCCTGCTGGTGGGCGCAGCAGCCTTTAAGCGCCAACAGCTCGGCGTGTCCCAGGTTCTTCTTCAAGTTCTGGTCGACCAACTTCATGGCGCGCTTGTACTGCTTGGACTCATAGAGCTGGAGCGCCTCGCGCGCGTTTGCGTCCTCCTTGTTGGCGAAAATGGGTTTTCTGGCCACCATGGGAGGAGTAGTAGTAGGTGAGTTGGGCGGTTGAGATGATCGCCAAATGGCGCGGGCACGACCGTGTGGGGGAAGCTCGGATTGATTGAAGTGGGGGAAAAATGGGGCGGGGGTATTAGCGAATTGTTTAGGTTGGTTACGTTGGTTAGGGTGGTCTCATATGCTGTTATTTTTTTGGTGGGCGGTCCGCAAGTTGGCGACGTTAGACATGGGCTCTAGGTGGAGGATGGCTGCGAAAATGTCAGACCAGGAAGAGTGGACAGAATAGAGAGGGAAAATGGCAGGGGGAGAGAGGAAAAGTAAAGAAGAAATGAAATCGCGGAAGAATTTCAAGCTTATACTATTAGATGAGTGGACGCTTCGACTTGGAGTGATCAACCGAAGTGGTTGGGGCATCGAAAATGGTTTCAAGAGGACCCGCTCCTGCGGGACGTTATGGATTGAATTGAACACTGCAAGCAAAACAGAACAAAGAGAGAGATATCAGTCGCAAAGAAACATACTCTCACTGTCACGTGTTCGTTTTGCTGGCTAGGTCAGACTTCATTGGAGGTAAATGTTTTTCCGAGTGGGACACCGATCATGCCTGCGCCATAAAAATCTGGAAAGAAGAGTGAGAACGAAGCAAATCGAAACTCAAGTTAAACGAAGTATCATCCAATCAAATTGAGTCTTTCATTTGGAAGGAGTCAACGAAACATTTGGCGTTTTAATGCAGATCCGACGGCTAATGAGCGAGACACGGTTCCGGGCGCAGCCAAATGGAACACAGAAGCAAAGAAGCAAAGCATGACATAGAGATAGCAAGATTTTGAATAATGCCCACCTAATGGAGCCCTTCAGTGTGAGAGATTAAATTGTGTAATTGTTTGGGGTCCACAACAACCCGATTCTCCCCGGCGATTTGTGAAGAATTGTAGAACAGAACAACGAACGGAACATAAACTTTTCAGACCACTCAAATAATATGAATCTTCGAAGCTGGCTCTTGATGAACTAGAGTTTAGATCCAAGCTGCGCCCTTATGGACTTCCTACTCCCGTCCAAGCATGCTCGGAAGAGAGAACTATATTGAGAGGAGGCCCAAGCACAGATGATTCAAAGAATGAGTGTGATCTTGGTGTAAGTATTTGGTTTTGAACGGAAATGAGAAATCAGTCGAGCACAGTGAAGTTTCCGAGTCACCTACCACGACTCAGCCAAACGTACCTGTTCTTAGAGCCAGGTCCACAAGGAGCCATAACACATCTAGACTTCTAATTGTGCTCTCGAATAGGTAGCCTGCAAAAATCAAGGCCATGCCGTTCATGAGAACGGCATCCTTTTCAAAGCACTGTCCAATCGGTTCTTGAGCAGCCACATCGAAAAAAGAAAACTTGAACGGAAGTGTTAATAGCGTTTTTCAAGTACTTCTTTATTTCAGCAGTTTGTAGCTCCCATCACCAAGTCTGTGACTCCAGCGGTCACACCGTATATGCGCCACTGACGTCAAGATCATCAGATTTACCGTGCATCCGAGTAATCATATGTCAAAACATAGGCTGCAGATCTGGTCGATGCAACAGGAAGATAGTCTGACGCGAAAGAATATTATTTAGGCATGGCCCAGCCATCTGTCGTATGATCTGTTCATTCCATCTTCAAATTCGGCTTAGACGGATCGCACACACACCATCATATGGCCCAAAACACGATATGGAATCTTCGCGAGGTTTCGGACTCTTTAGAATGACTCCTTCGTTCAGAGCGCGTGACTTCCGTTGTGGCGTTTCGCAGCCACTCTGACATGTGTCAACGATCGCAAAGTCAGCGATCGCACTCGACGATCGCAATGTCAACGATTGCAAGTAAAGATACCTACTCCAATCTAAGCTCGTCTACGAATTCACTTTCAAATGAAACACCGGCACTAGTGCGCACTGCCTCTATTTCTTATGCAGCGATCAAAATGCACGGTATGTGCGGCAGGCAGGGCTTAATAACAGGCTGACCCGTGAGATCCCATATCGAAGCTTCTAGGCAATCCATGCAGACAGAGCAGCGTCATCTAGCCTGATGTGCCGTATAGGTGCTCGGAACGGCTTTTTTTGCCTATCTCCGTGTCACAGTTTCACTGCTTACGCAGCGATCGGAACGGAACCACATTCACCCGTCCTATCTGTAGGACACCCTGTCAGACCCGGCCATCGGCAACAAATCTTCACGTGGATGCATTTATATATGGCTGCACCGGTCGGCTCCATAATCATTTTTCAAATTATTTTGCTTTGTTTTTCCTGTGCTGGTCTTGCTGAGTGTCGATCTGCCGTGCGTCTTGATCGCCGTTATCTTTCACATCGGACATAGCCGTTTGTCATAGGTTTTGACGCTGTCAAGAGTCGAAACAATCAGAATTGCTGCCATCAGGTAGACTTTCATCCATTCAGATTGGTGCCATTGTTCTCTGGGTCCACTACCTGTTTAAGCACTCATCATCCACAGCCGATTTTGCTGCTTAGATTAGTTTCTCGAACTGATTTGGGCTACGAACACTGAATCTTGGCACTTTTGAGTCTTGATCCTATAGCTACTCCCGAGATTTGCTGCTGGTTACAGACTCTCGGTCTCAACCACACTCTATTTATTTGTGGCTTTCCTAACTACAAACCTCAAGTTGGATTAGCTTGAAGTGTTTATAGTCAGAGCCGATTCACTTTTAGTATTTTCGACTTATTTTGTCTGTGGTTCTGAGCTAATTATAGCGTGGATAAGACCTGCGACAAGTACCTCGTTTCGACTGAAGTGAATTATTAGCCACTCTGTTTATCTCATTTTCTATCTGAGAGCAAAGGGACCTTAATTGCTTGTCCCTACGTGTTCTTAATTGTGCAATTGCCCTAATCACAAGAATACAGAATGCCACCAGAACCGCGAAAGCGTACCCGTGTTGCTTGCGACGCTTGTCGTAAGAAGAAGATTCGCTGCGATGGAAAACCACGGTGTCTGAACTGTATCATGGCCAAAGAAAGCGATTGCCATTACGAAGCACGACCTCCGAAAAAATTGAAAGGAATGGGGGGTCGAGCATCCGGCCGCAGTATGGAGTATATCAATCTGCGGCTTCTGCGCTTGGAAGATGTTATCATGACGCTTTCCGAGAAATTGGGTGGAAGTAGTGACCACTTCAAAGAGGAATTGAACGAGGCAAGTTCACCATCCGACAACGAGCTGGAAATTTCAGAGGAATCTCCGAGGTCTGAAACCCTTGAAGAGCTGCAACCCCCTCGTGAAAGGCCCATTCTGCTCAAGCAGATGGAGTTGTACTTCGGATCTCACCTGTTTCTTCTGATTTTCTCTATGAGCAGTTTGGAATGGATCCAGACCCAACTCGGACCAGATCAACAGGACCTTATGAAGCCACTTCGCAATATGCCTGTGATCTTTCAGAGCAAAACCCGACTGTTTATATCGAAATGGGTGGAGCCTCCGTTCTGCGACCAAGACAAACGGCACATGATTATGACAAAGCCGTTTCCGGAGGATCTGGAGGCGGTGTTGGCTTTGATCGATGGCCACTACCGGGCAATTTTGTTCTTTCACAACTTGGCAGACTTCACCGAGGTCCGGCGCATGTTTGAGCAGTACTACGCCAACAAAAACGGCGGGCGCTATTTCCTGCCTTCGGAATTGTTGAAGATGACGTTGGTGTTGCTCACACTGCTTATGGGCAAGACTGAGAGCCTTCTCAATCTGACAGACACCCCAAAACTGACGTCCAGCAACTCCACCGACCCATTTGTCGGTGAAAGTCTCATGAAATGGCAAGATAGGCTCTTGACATACGCGGTGTTTTACTACTTCCGCATTTGCATGATCTCTGAGGGCTTGGAAACCATCGAGGCATTGTTGTTGTTTGCAATCTATTTGGAGAGAAACTCCTCGGCCCCTGAAATTAACTACACCATATTGGCGGTGGCCATCAGGTACGCGTTGGATCTGGGGCTCCATCGGATAGAAACATATCGGGACATTGATGGAGCTGCCTTGACCAAACGCACCCGAACCTGGTCCATGTGCTGTATGTTGGACATGGAGTTGTGTTTCCGGAGCGGAAGGCCGCCCATTCTCAACTACGACGACGTTTCGCCCGAGCTCCAGCAGGTGGATTTTGCCCTACATCACGAATTGAGCCCAAACTTCAAGGTGTTCCATCTTTTCTTCTTTGGCATCTTCCGCATCCGGTTGCTGAGCTACAACAGGTTGTTCTCGGCCACGGCAAACCTCAATTCTTTTGCAGCATTGAAGGAGAATTTGGACCTCCTTAACGCCGACATCCGTGAGGTTGGCATGCACATGCCAGACCATTATCAACCAGTGTTTTACAACGAGCCTAATTTCCGGCCCTTTTCGGCAGTGGTCTCCAACGAAGAGGAGGTTAAGCTCCTGGCGTACCTTAGCTATTTTGTGCATATGATGGTGGTCAACCGCTTGCCGCTGATGTTCAATTTCCCCGAGGCTCCCGAGCTGGTGTTGGAGGTGTATCGGGATTTGTCACTTCAAAGCGCACGGACGCTTTTGCACTTGGTTAAAGGGGTTGACCGGGTCTCGCTTAACGAATCCTATGGAACATGGATTATGTTTTTCCCGTTGCTGGCGTTTTTGCACTTGCTGGCTGCTTGCATGAACCAGCCGCATCTGCCTGAGGCAGTGGCTGACTTGAACCTCATGATTGACATCTCACAAAATTTCGTGGGCCGCTTCCTGGGTGCATCCTCACTTGGCTACTTTGCAAAAATGGAGATTCTGACTTTGTTGCTGTTGTTGTTCAAGACGGTGTTGAAGATCACCATCACCATCTTCGAGCGCAAGACGGGTTTGCCTATTTTGCTGTGCAACAGCGATCTCCAGCAACACTTGGACTTACCAGCGAAGACATTTCCTGAGCTCTACGACAGCCCAGACGAGTTCAGGGAGACGACGTTCATACGCAAAATGACCTTGAGTGCCAAGTCGCCCTTTGGCGAGACCAAGACGCCAAATCTGACGGGATACTCCAATGGAACCAACGGGGTTGCTCCGACAGTCAGAGGCCTGGGCGAATACGGCATGTACCTGAGCCCCAATGCGTTGTACCCTGACATTATGGGGCAGGAGCAGCGACCTTACGACGACATTGACAGTTTTGTGAGCTCCCAAATCAGCCAGTTCCCGAACTTCTTCTTTGACAACAACATTCAGTTTTAATATGATGACGACGCATGTATATATATGACGAGAAAGGAAGCGGGTAGGGACAACTGTTGGGATGCTTAAATAATTTAGATTATTAATATTTTGGATAAGGGTTAGCCTTATCTGGTGTGGAAGTCTTTACCACCTCCTACGTCTGCTTTTAATGAATGGTATTACTGATATCCTCTTTGCCTAATAAGTTGCTTTGCAAGGCTCATTCGGTCTGACAGCGGATGGATAGCTGAGACTGTGAGAGTCAAGTTGTTGGTAAGTGTTTCCTGAGCGCAGATAATATGAGTCGTAAAAGCGTGTCACCCGTCCCCTAAACAATGGCTCATTATAATCAAATATCTGCTTTTCGTGAATTCTCCAACTCTCCACCGAACTAACAACGGTGGTTGCGGGGTGCATGCTTGCCTGATGTTCTCGGCTAAAGTTGACGATACGGGAAACAGACGGCAATTCGGCTTGACCAGAACGCGGAAAGGCCGGATCAGCAGGTAAGAGAAGCTCAGAAGAAAATCAGAAAGAAAATCAGAAGGACACAGTAAAAAAGAGGCAATGAGAGGGAGACAATAAGAAGGAGACAATAAGGAGACAATAAGAATGAGACAATAAGAAGGAGACAATAAGAAGAGACATTGGGAGGGAAACGAAAGAAAATAACGAGAACAGAAAAGAAGACAGGAGAGGGAAAGAGTAGGATAACGAGAATAAGCAATGTAACAGTGAGTTGGACACGGCTGGCCCTGCCAAACACCGTGACCCAACTATCCCTCAGTAATATTTTATGCGGGTCAAGAACCATGAGTGACATATATGCGGCGTGTTCCACAGATGACTCAGCCCCGGCATAAAAAATACGTCTTGTCAGCGAGCTCCCCGCAATGGCCCCTCATGGCATCGCCCCGGCCAATTTCCTGGTTGCCGTTAATGGCGTTCGGAGCCGCACCTGCACACAAGCCGGAATCAGTTATCTCCGACGGAGAAACGGCTTTTGTCAGCCCGTGCATCTCCATCTCTTCTTCACCATCTCGCCATGGACGAACAAAAACGAAGAGACAGAGTGGCCAAGGCGTGTGCTCTGTGCCGGCGCAAGAAAATAAAGTGCAACGGCGCCATGCCCTGCTCCCATTGTCTCCATCTGAAGACAGAATGCGAGTACCATATGAACAAGCAACGCAAACCACGGGCCAAAGTGGCCGCCAACGTGCTGAACCGCATCGACCGGCTCGAGTCGTTGATACTCCGCATTGCCGAGAAGGTGGATCTGATCGACCCGCACGAGCGGAAGAAAAACGACAAAACGCTTGCTCTGGCCCTCGAGCTTCGAGGGTCCACGCTGGAGGACCAGGGCCAGGACGAATTTGGCGACCTGGATAGCCTGACAGAGTCGTCCAAGCCCGCGCTGCCCGAACACGCCTCGTATTTCCAGAGTTGTAAGACCATCTTGAGTGAGGCGTTCAAGAACGAGGTTTCCCACCACGCAAAGTCGTTGCCGCCGCTCTACAAGGGCCTGCACCTCGGATTCTCCATGCTCTTCAGTGCCCAGAGCATCGGGTACATCCGGCAGAAGCTCCAGCCACAGGACCATTACATCACCATGCCGCTTGAGCTGTTGCTCTTCTACGTGACGGCGTGGAAGCGGGTGTTTTCCAGCGCGTGGTCGGAACCACATGCTATCTCCGTGGAGCAGATTGCCAAGCTCAAGGAGGGCGTGTTCCCCTCCAACAGCGCCATTGTGGACGACATGCTCCGCTTATACGGCGACCTCCACATGTTGGACTTTATGTGCCCGACCAAGCAGTTGCAGGAGTTGTTTGGCGCGTACTACGCCAACAAGACGCTTGCCAAGGAAAAACGCCGGCGCTTCTCCTACCTGGAGCTCATGTTGATGAACGTGGTGGTGGCGATCAGCGCCGCGGTGTTCACCGACGGGAAAAACCCCAAGGTGGACTCGCACTTGTCCGAGACCTCGTACCCCGCCATCCTGAAGGTGTCGGCGTCCCAGCTCTTGGCCCTCCACGAGCAGGTGTTCATGAACATCGTGTTCTACTACAACCGCATCTCCGCCGTGCTGGAGGGCATGGTCACCGTGCAGGCGCTCTTGGCGCTCCTGGTCTACTTGGAGACGCTGTGGGTCATCTCCGAGGTCAACTACACCATGGTCAGCTTGGCGGTGCGCTACGCCCAGGAAATGGGCCTCCACCGCCAAGAAACCAGCGCCAACTGCACGCCCGAGGAGCGCAACGCACGCCTGATTGTGTGGGTCGCGTGCCAGCACATGGACATCGAGCTCTGCTATCGCTTGGGCAAGCCACCGCTGGCCAACATCGTGGATGTGTCGGTGATGGACCCGTTCAAGGACATCTCCCACCTGGCCCTCCACCTGCTCTTGTGCACAAATCCCCACTTCAAGGAGGACTTTGACTTACACAGCTACCTCTTCCGGTTGTGGCAGATCCGCCTGATCACCTACATGCGCCTCTTCAGTGCGCTGGTGGGGTACGTGGGGGTCAAGCGCGTCCAGGAGATTGTCGCAGAGATCAACGCGCAGCTCATGGAGTTGGCCCGGGACATCCCCACCGGTGCAAGGCCCCGCTTCTACAACGACCCCGGTTTTGAGGAGCTGTTGGCGCTTTTGGGCTCCAGCTCCTTGGACTACCACACCAGCAACGCGTTGTGCACCATGCTCCTCACCTACTTCAGCCACGTGATGATCGTCAACCGCGTGCCGTGGCAGGTTGTCGCCGACGAGGGCGAAACCCCGCCGCTGGAAAACGTCCAGTTCCGCAAGTTGTCGCTTGACAGCGCCCGCACCATCTTGCACTTGGTGCGCGGCATGCGCAACATCCGCAGCGCGTTCTTGACCCTCAACTGGATCGTGCACTTCCCCTTCTCCGCAGTGATCAACTTGTTGTCCAACTGCTTGAACCACTCAGAGGACAGCGAGGTGTTCAAGGACTTGAGCCTCATCATCGACGTGTCCATGAACTTCTTTGGCGTGTTCGAGGCCCGCACCGACTACGAGCCCACGCGCCTCCTCTACATGCGCCTCCAGATGATGGACATGCTAGTGCGCATTCTCTTGCGCGTGACCATCAAGATCATCGAGGAGGGCTCCAACATGAACATCTTGGCCAGCAACCTCCCGCTCAAGGACCACTTGGAGGCGGTGGAAAAGAAGTACCCACAGTTCTACCAGAAGGTCGAGAGCAGCACCGACGTGGGCGAGCTCATGAACTCCATCTGCACGGTCTGGCACCCGAAGTGGAGCCAGCTGAACGACCGCCACCCGATGTCGGACCTCCTTTCGTCCATGACCCAGTCCGCAAGCCACTCGAGCCATCTGTCGACGCCCCACCGCGTCGATCCCTCGATCCCCAACATACTACACCCCACGGACTTGGCCGACGTGGTGGTGCCTGACAAGGCGGTGTCGGACTGGCTGATGTTCGACGAGGACCTCGCGGCGTTCACCAACGAAGAGATGATGAACATGCCCAACATTTTCTTTGACAACGGCCTTTAGCACTGGGATGTGCGGAAAACTAATAATGGGAGGGAGACTGTAAATAGCGTCTCGGGTTGATTCCACGACTTATGACTTCAATTCATGATGGAACCGTTGGTGCGTGTAGAGGGTAGGCACAGTACGAAGATGAGAGAAGGCAAAGCCATTCATTCTATTTTCAAGGGAGACATGGTTCCTATAGTTTTCCTGGAACTTTGCATTAACATAAGACAGCTCCAAGCCACTATTCTGCAACTATAACACGTCTATCTGGGACAAGTTTTGCCCGACGCTAGGAATATCAGATTGGAACAGACAAAATAGATAATGGAGTGTTGAGAGATTAAGGAGCTAGAGTATTCTTCTCTGATGATTGGTAGGACTGTGCTGGCCAGGTGGACCCCACCATCTGCTTATCGGGCTATCACCGTCAACCATGGACAAATGTTTTCGTTTTGGACTTGCCAGCATATTCCCTCTTTCGACTTCTTTCAGATTTTAGTATTCTATGTAGTTGTCAATGTTGGATGTGCATGACATCTCTTTGCAATCCACGTCCTCTACGCTCTACGCTCTACACTTCTTGCTCTGCTTCTTCATTGGTCACTTCCTAGCGCGTGCGGATCACCCCCGCCGCAATCAACATGTTGATCTTCTTGCTGACCTCAGGGTTGCGCATATGGTCCTGCAACGCCGCTGGGTTGTCCCGGGCCTGGCCCAAGATGCCCTGCATCACCGGGTCCTGGAGGATCTGCACAATCTCCGGGTCCCGCGACACGCGCTCCATGGTCTGCTCGGGCGTCTCGCCCTCGATCGCCAGGAACCGCAGCGACATGGCACGGTTGTACAACAGGTCGATCTCCGACACGTTGGCGCCCGCGTTGACTTCCAAGTCCTTGTCGCGCGCAGTCAGAAGCGTCTCGAGCACGTGCGAGTACTCCTTCATCATCAACTGCGCGTTGGCCTTGCGGATGTACGCGCGGATGAAGTTGGGGTCCTTCTGGATGGCAATGTCGCAGTCGGCGACGGCGTCAGGGAACGACATGAGCTTGGCCAACGCCGCCGCACGGTTCAGGTAGCCGCGTGCGTCCTCAGGGGCGCGCTTCACCATTTCCGTGTACGCCTTGACCGCGTTGGGCCAGTCGCCGGCACTGAAGTAGTCCTTGCCCTCCAAGCGAGCGGCCTCGGCCTTGGCGGGGTCCACGTACAGCTGCGCCTCGCGGACTTTGATCTCCTTCTGTGTTGCGCGCAACTTCGTCAACACGTCTGGGGTGCGGTGCTCCGTCAACGCCTTGTCGAAGTTCTTGGCCGCGGCCTCAAGGTCGTCCTTCTTGAGGTAGCAGTTGCCGAGGCGCGCAAACGACTTGGCAATCACCTTGTAGTCGGCGCGAGCGGCACGTCCTTCGTCAATGGCCAACTCACATGTGGAAATGGCGGTGTCGTAGTCACCTTTCTCAAACTCGGCCGCAGCGCGGTTGTTGAGGTACGTGATGTCCTGGAAAAGGTTCCAGGCGGTGTCGTACTTGGTGATGGCCTCGTCGAACTTTCTCTGCTTGTACAAGGCGTTGCCCTCGGCCTTGGCCTTGTCTGCCTCGGCCTTAGCGTCGGGCTCCTTCATCTCGACGTCCTCCGCCTCTTCTTTCTGCTCGTTTACGACCTTTTCCTCCTTTGGCTTCTCCTCTTTAGGCTTCTCCTCCTCCACTGGCTTCTCCTCTGCTTTGGCCTCTCCTGCCTCGTTCCCCATTGGCATGTCGATGTCAATGCCCATCAACGCCGCCATGATCGTCATCAACCGCGGGTCCGTCAACATCGTGCTCATTCCAGCCTGCGGGTTGGCCTGGATCTGCATCACCTTGGCCACCAACGCCGGGTCGTTCATCAAATCCGCCGTCTTAGGATTGCTCCGCAACTTGGTGATCAAGTTCGGGTCCGAGAACATCCGGCCCAAGCCCATGTCCGGCTGCAGGTTTCTTGCTGCCTCTGTCTCTTCGATGGCGGTAATTCCGCTCTGGGCCATGGCGTTGGTGGGGTCCAACTCCAACGCATGACTGTAGGCCTTTCTTGCATCGTCAAGGTTGCCCAAGCCGTACTGTGCCGCTCCCACACGATTGTAGCCCTTGGCCCACGTGTTGTTGATCTCCACACACTTCTCTGCGTCCTCCAACGCCTTGGAAAACACCTTCAACGAGGCGTAACATGCTGATCTGTTGGAAAAGAGCACGTGGTTGGGAGATTCCGACGCCTCGATGGCGCTGGTGAACAGCGCAATGGCCTTTTCGAACTCCTTGGCGGCAAAGTGCTTGTTGCCTTCTGCTTTGTACTCGTCGGCGGACATGATGGAAGGATGGAGTGGTGGGTTTATATACTGCACCGAGTCTTCTAGAACGTTCGGAGGAGAAGAGTGGAAAAACAAGTGGAGAGGACGCGATGTTTTGCTTTGATTGCATTTTCGATACTTTTTTTATTCTTTTAGTTTTTCGGGTTGGGTTGTGGTGGGCACTGGCTGTCAATGGATGCGAATGAGCGAAGTGAAAAGTGGTGAAAAAGTGATGCGGGCACCGGGAGGAAAGTGCAGGGAAAAGGGTGGAAGTAGTGATTTGGAGTTCAGAGGCTGTCAATTGAGGGGTTGGAGCTAATTGAGTTCGGAAGGGGATTAAAAGCCAGTCTCGGGGAACATGACTACCTGTGGAGTTCAGAGGCAAGGTATAAGAAAGTGAATTTCCGATCGGTGTGATGTTTTAAATGGACCTGGGTCAATTCAATTACTGTAATCAGATTGTTTTCATTCTTGGGGAACAACGAATCAGCGCAGAGAGTGGTTGGTCTCATCGCAGGTCAGAGTTCAATCAAGCTGGAAAGCAGAGGAGGAATTCTTTGTGCCCAATAACAGAGCGTGATCACATCTTAAAAGGCTACATTTAGATCAAGCGGTTCATAAGTCGACATTCACAATTAGACGGTCCACCGTTGTGGAGTATATATGCCCCCAAAGGGCAAAGGAGCCAAAACAAGGCCGGAGGGCCGTTCTGTGCTCATCTGGGATATCCAAGAAGAACGAGAATATAGTCGCGGCACACGCAGTGTTCGAAACTGCTTGTGGGCAGAAATCAGACAGAAATAAGCCCAGCCGGAAAATCAAAACAGCAATATCGTGCGAATAGGATCTAAGGAGTAATGCTTGTAGAGTTTGACTCCATCAGTTGCATGTTTGAGATGGTCTTTCTTACTCCGATCCTAGTCCTGTCCGTCTTAGTCCTGTCCATCCTAGTCCATTCCAGCTAGAGTCTCCGTATTTAGAGGAGCTTCTGTCATTGCCAGAGCAATGATAAGACCAACTGTTCCAGACAGCCCATTCTTCAAACTGTAATACAGTCAGAAATTCGCACACTTCCTTTCCTAACCCATCGACGCCACGCGACAAAGTGCCTCCTCCACCAACTCAAGGGGATACGCGGGCCCGTAACCGTGGCACTTCTCGTTGCCCCTTAGAAGCGCCATCACCTCCATCAAGTCCACGTGCTCGTACTCCTCCTCCTCCACCTTGATCTGCAAGTAGTCCCAGACAGCACCCACACCCAAAACCTTCTTTCCGGGGTTCTGTGGCTCCTCGTACACCTTGTTGATGTACTGTTCCTGTAGCTGGTGCTTGCCCTGGACCATCTCGTCGATGAACTCACGCTGGGACTTGGGAAACACAAAGGAGGAGGCCTCCAAGTTGACTGGACCCGAGTAGCTGCCCTGGCCGTCTCCGCCGCTGCGCAAAAGGCGGTTTTCCGTCCGCATCAGGATGTACTGCAGCTTGATGTCGTCCAACTTGTCCAAGAGCTTCTGCCGCTCCTCCTCACTTTGAAGCAAGCGGTTTTCGAGCTCCTTCAACTTCTCCTCCTTTCTCTCGCGGAAGGCCCGCTGGGCAAGTCTGTTCTGGGCCTTTTTCTTGGTCGCCAACTCCTGCTCGGACAACTCGGAGTCGTCCTTTTTGAGCAACTCCTCCTCGGCGGCGCTGAGAGAGGACTTTTTCTTCTTTTTCTTGTCCTCCGGCGAGCTCTTGACCGGCGTGACATTCATCACGTGCCCGGTGACGAAAGAAGGCAGCGACACCGTGCTGGCCAGACCGTTTTCGAACATCATGGGCGCTGCCACGTACTGCATGTCTTCGCTCCGTCCGTGTCCGTTTCCCTGGTTTGCTTCCCACGAGCCGGCGTAGTAGTTGGGCGCAACAAAGCTCTGGGGCGTGTAGAGTTCGTTCTGAAACTGCTGCTGCTCAAGAGCCTCCACGTTTTCTTGTTTGAGGTCCATCGGATCTGCCACTAGGTCGCAGATGTCGCCGTTGGCGTAGTACGAAGGGTCTTTGACGTTGAGCGACATGCTGTGTTGCGTGAACGTTCTCGTCGACTGCTGTATAGGGGTATGAAAGGTGTAACTCACTCAGATGTTAAGTGTGTCGAGTTCTGAAATGAGCCTCGAGTAGTGCGTCGGCTTAGTGATACTTGCGATATTGGTGTGCAGGCCAGCCCGGAACAGGCTCTGAGATGTTCTATCAAAAATTTTGTGAAGAAGAAGGTGGAAGTTGAGAGATAAGGCAATAGGTCGGAATTAAATGAAGAATTTGGGGAGGTGTGAATAAAGTTGGACTTTGGCGGACTTCGAGGGAGTTTGGACGTGAATTAAAAACTGTGGAAATGGCAGGTTACCCAAATGGGCGTCAGCGGTGCACAGGAATGGAGGTGGAGGGAAGGGAAGGAAACGGTTAAATTTATATTTATATCTATATCTATATATATATATATATATATAGTGAAGAGAATAAGGTTTTTTCGGGTCTTGGTGTGGCGGGCCCCATGTCCAGGCTGTACGGATTAAGTACTCCGAATTGGAAGAGAATGGTACTCCGAATGATGCGATGATAATTACTGGGAGCCATGAAAACTAAAAAAGAAAAGAAACTGTTCCAGAAGGAAAGTGATGAAACTGATGCTGAAGGGCACCGAGGGCCAATTACACTTCTGTGCTAGTGACACTTATGTATCGGTTAGTGTAGAAGCCCCACTTGAGAGCAGAGAGGAGAGATCACAAAAATGGGCGATAATCGGCTCGAAAGGAGCCACTCAGAGTAATAAATGACCTATGAAACATTACTGTAAAGCTTGGGCATTGGGAGATATGCACTGGCAGGTTCCATATCTATAGCTCACGTCACTTATCTACGCCAGCAATTGTCGAGTTTTCTCAAAACAAAAGGCAGTTTCGCGCGGCATTTCATGGTTTGAAGTCTTCTCAGTTTGAAAGTATACGCTTCACCGAGTTTAAGTTCGGGTCCTTGGATCAGCAAGAGCCTGATTTAAAAGGCCAAGTCCAGCTCCACCGAAGAATTTCCAAACCACGGGCACTCCCTTTCAAGCTTGTAATCCAAAAAAGTTTTTCTCTTCTCTGGTAATGGGCCCTGACGATTTAGACGAGCTGCACAATACATACAATACATACGAGGGCCAAGACTGAGAGCAAACTCGCCAATCCAGACATCCAAATATCCTTGAAAAATGATCCAGGATTATTGCCGAGCTGTCATTAATTGTTCTTTATAACCGACACTTTTCGAACTCTCAAGAACTCGTAAGCCATTGAACCCATCACAGAACCCTCCACTAAAGATATCACTATATCCCAGCACATGAGGTTCTTGATGGCCCGATGATCATAGCGATCCACTGTTTCATCTGCTTTGATAACCTACATCGTAGTTCATTTAGGCGTTATTATGCACCAGTTCACTTCCCCACTTATCCACCATATGTCACCTTCTACATCTTCCCAGAGTTGTGTTCTATTGACCTCGATCGACTAACGTCAATCCGTTCCTGTGCCCGCGGAACTATGCTACGGTATGCGCCCGGAGTTTCAACCACTGCATGCGTTGAAGCACTATCACCAAAACCAACGCCAACACTGCCAACGCTGCGAGCAGTGCCACCAGCACGTGACGCCACATGTGTTCGGTGCCGTCGGCTCTTTTGGCCCGCTTTTTTTTCGCTGCTGGCGCCTTCTCTTGGAAGGTCATCTCGTGCGCATATTGCTTGCACTCAGTTGCAGGTAACTGGCCCACCAAGTAGGGCAAAAGCATGTCAAATGCATCCTGCGAGTGGCCGACGTCCTCGAACGCCTCTGTGCCATCCACGCCACCACAGTCTAGTAGCACTTCTGCACCGCCAGGGTGCAGCAGAGCGAAATGGGTAATGTCATAGACCTTGTTATACACCACCATCCAGAGGTCGTCTGGGGAGGAGTGTGTGCTGACCTCAGCGGAGGCGATGGTCGGAAGAGGCAGTTTTTTGCCGGACATGTGGATGATATGCTGGATCACGATGGGGACGCGAGATTTTGACGCACAGAAGCTCGCGTATGCACAGAAGGGGACTGCTGGAGGCGCTTGTGTGCACGGCAGAAGATATGCACGGAAGGGTTCGGTGCAGCAGAACCGGTCCGAGGGTGCAGAAACGCTGGCCGGGGGCGTAGGTGCTGGGCCGAAACTCACCTGTAATTTTTCCTTATATCAGGGCGTGCGCGGCACAAATCTGCAATGCAAACAAAAACGTCACAGCCACCGTTTTGGGACTCTAAAGATCTCCAACGCTCTGCTCAGACGACCACGCTCTTTTTGATCCTTCGGACTCTTCTCAGTCTTTCCAATATTTAACTTTGAGATGGCTGTCTTCTTCGGAGGTACGGGTGCGCTTATCCTAGACTGGGGTAGTAGTAGCACACACATCACAATAAATAGCTGCAGCGCCGCATCGGAAACTTCCGTGTGCGTACTCGCGTGATGTCTTTTCTACGGTTTTACCCGAAAGCCGATCTCAAAACCCCAGAAGCCCCGATCTTTGGTCATCACCACTCCGAATTACTCTGGCATTCGCCTGTGCACTTAATTGCGAGGTCTGTCAGCTTCTCATGGAGCGGACGAAACGTTTCATCCTTCCAGAAGACACAATGGAACAATGGCGGGGACAACGGGCCGTTGGTGTACGGGTGTATTGCTGGCGATGCTGATCGTCGGACGAAGGCGCTGCGATGCCGATTTGGTCGATCCTCTCAGTCTCGTGTCACCTCGAGCCAGCTCATTCAAATTTTTTGCCCCAAAATTCCACGATGGAGGCAGTGATGGTATCAAAGAGATGTAGAGGTGAAGTGCATGGGTCTTGGCGTTTCCACCACCAGGCGTTCTTGCCTGCAATTACTGGGGTCTACGATAACATCACACAGGCCCAATACCTACTTAAATGCACCGCAACAGTGGGTCTCCTGCACTTCTGCGGTATCATATACCCTCTGGTGTACGGGTCTAACGCCAACGCCCACATCAAAGCCCCCCATTTAAGCAAAACGTCGTAGCCGTTGGAACTTGCTGTTCTCACACCCGTACCTCCTCTACTTGCTCGGGTGGCTCGTTGTTCCGACCGATCGGCTGTTACACCCGTACACCAGCACTCGACAGATCAACAGTTTCCAACTACCTAAACCTCATGTCTGCGCTCCCCTCCCTGAGAAAGACACACAGTGAAAGACACAAGCAGATCTTGAAGCAGCTCCTCAAGGAGCCTGCAAACAAGGCATGTGTGGACTGCAAGACAGCAACCCATCCACGTTGGGCGTCGTGGAACTTGGGCTGTTTTATGTGCATCAGATGTTCGGGTATTCATCGTCTGATGGGCACACACATTTCGCGGGTGAAATCAGTGGATTTGGATGCATGGACCGACGAGCAAGTTGAACTGATGGTCAAATGGGGCAACGCAAAGTGCAACGCCTTTTGGGAAGCGAAGTTGCCTGAAAACTACGTTCCTGACGGGCTGAAGATCGAGAATTTCATCAGAACAAAGTACGACATGAAGAAGTGGGCGCAGTCGACGCATGTTCCAGACCCACTGACGGTTTCGGCGAGAAACCCGGGGTCGGGTGCTGTTGAAGGTGGTTCTTTCAAAAGTGCGCCCAAAACGGCCGCTCCTGACAGAAACAGCGGGCATTCTGCAGGTCTCAGCAAGGTTTCCTCGCAGACTCTGCGTTCTTCTGCACCTGTCTCGCTTTTGGACGACGATTTTGGTGCCTTTACCACGTCTCCTCTGCCGACGCCAACCCCGAAGGCTGTGAGCGCCACAAACACGGGGGGTAGTGCCACAAACATGTCTGCCGCGCCGGTGGCAAATGCTGCAATGTCCACAAACACGTCTCGCGCCGTGCCCGAGCGCCGCGACTTGAAGAAGTCCATCTTGTCACTCTACTCTCTGCCCTCCTCTTCCCTGGCAAGTTTTCACAGCCAGACCGGAAACGGCAATGCTTATGCTGCCAAGAACACTACCCCCACTTTTGCTGCAGCTCCTGCCGCACAACCTGCCAGACCACAGGGTGACGTGTCGTCCATGACAGACTCGCTTATGGGGTTGAACTTTGGCCAGCCGGCGACGCCCGACCTCACTGCAGGATCCCGGACTACCACTAAGTACAAGAACGAGTGGAATGACAGCTCATCGTCGGTGAATAACTGGAGCATGGGCAACAGTTCGAGCACCATTGGAAGTCCACTTGGAAACACGTTTTCGGCGACACAGAACTCGAACTACTCTTCGAACTATACAACCAGGCCCAAGAACGGCTTGGACGATGATTTGTACAAGAATGTGTGGTCGTGATTGAGTCCGAGAATACTAGACAGTGACTGTCTTGCGCATAGAACAGGCTGGAGCACTTAAGCTTGTAAGTTGCAAGGCGCACGAAGGGACTCTAATTCCGGAGAAGAGACACTAATGCTGGATAAGGTGCTTTATTGCACAAGGAGGTGCTTTATTGCTCAAGGAGGGATCTTTAGTCACTCGAGGTAGTTTCGAAGCTCAGGATTGAGTGAATAACTCGAACAATACAACGGCATAAGCTGGTCATTTCTCTCTAGCATGGTGATGTTGGAGAATTCATTTCCATACCGAGGTAAAGGCCACTTAACTCCCCCAAGGGATAGGCGATGTCATCAATTCTTAACGCTCAGAGAAGATTTAAACATTGTGACTATGCTGATGAGGATTATTTCCGGGCACCATCGTTGTCGACGTGACCCTGACCACCTATGGTTCTCAAAGACTTCACGCACACTTCGGGATGAGAATTCTCCCATCGTTACTAGTGGGACGATTACCGAGATCCATACATCTTTGCTCTTCAAGAGTTTTACTCCGACAGCGGACATTGACATATCTCAACACAGTGCAACCTCGCCTTCATGGTGATATGAGTTTGCTCGGTCACCTTAAATGTTGATGATGCCCCGGCGTCGCTTTTCTGTCCCAACAATAATTCGCATTGGCTGCTCTGACACGGCCATGAACACACGATGCGCCTCTAACTACCTACACTACTCATTTCAATTCCTACAACATTCAAACAATACAACTCATTAGCCTGCTTGGCGCTGAATATATCTGTGCTCGGCTCGAGCATTCTCTAGTGTCCTCCGGTCGTGGGCAACCCTACGTACACCTTGAACGAGTCATAGATCAACCACTGGAAGCCTGTCAAGGTACCGATCATGACAATACGCACAGGCAAGCCATTCCAGATGCCAGCAAAGCCGATCTTGCCGTAAATCCGCGAAACAGCCTGGCCCAAAGACTCCGACGCCTTTTTCTCCGAATTGACCTTCGAAACCATCACATCGGCTGGGTGCGAAACCACAGCACAGAAAATACCGGCGATGTAGCCTCCCAAAAAGGAAACCCCGGTCTGCTGCAACGGGGTGTACGACGAAACTGGCTTGCCGAGGTACTTGTAGATCTGCTCCACGGTTTTCTCGAAGGAAGCAAACTTGACCATGGTGTAGGGAATCTGGCGGGCCCAAAGAGGACCGAGACCCTTGTACAATCCCGCAATTCCCTCGGAGGCAGTGATTTTCTTCCACCCGTCCACGACCGAGGTGGCATAAGGTGGAATTGTCGTTTGCGTCTTGACCTTAATTGTCTCGAAAGGACACAAGGCCATGTCGGCCAAAAACTCCGCCGACGCCGACGCCGCAAGGAACACACCGGTCTTGTACTTGGCGTAGTACTCTGGTCCCACAAGATCGCCGTACGTCTTCTTGAAGAATTCGTAGAAACCGTACTTTCCCGCACCTTGCAACAGGTAGCCGATAAAAGTTGCACCCAAACCGGTGAAAATGGAGTCGCCCTTGGTCTTCAAGATGGTTTTCCAGCCCTGGAGGTTCGACTTGTAGAGCGACGAGTCAACCTGTCTGCGGCATTTCACCAAATCAAGCGGAGTGACTGCCGAATGGGTAGGACCACAAGCAATGATACCTCCCAAGGTGCACGCAGCATAGTACTCCAAGGAGAAAAGCTGGATTCCCTTTTTGGGGGGTTCAGAGGTCAAAGTTGAGATTTTGTCCTTGACAGGCTGGACGATTGCGTCGGAGATTGAGTCTTTGGCCATGATGCGGAGAAGCTGGGTGAGGAGCGTGATTTATAGTGGGTTGCTAGTGCCGTAACTGCCGATAAGCCTGCATACGGCGGGACCGCAATGGCAGTTCCGGCCCACCTCCGAGGGGTTCTGGAAGCCGGCGCCAATCCTTGAGCGGAGAGTTGCATAAGCGAGCAGGCCCCCGGGTTGCGTCCACAACCAGCGTCGCCTTGCAGCCCAGATCATCCAGATCCTCGGATCACAGCCACGGCTTATCTCCGGCATACCTGCCATCGCTTCGATCACGGGCAGGACTTCTGGCATAGCAGCCCAATCAGGCATCCGTCCCGTTGCCCGCAGTACCCCGCTGTCAAAGTCCGAGCGATAGCCCGATCCGGATAGAACGGAGCCAGGTGCACACCCGTGCCTCCTGGAACCCAAGTAGCCTTCAACCACTCTGCTTCCGGAGCATGTGCTGAGCAGACCTACCGACTTCTCCATCACACTACCGAACACATGGTTGGGCTGCCGGCGCCGGAAAAACCCGGACCGCACGGAAATCGCCGCCCTCACAGCGACCAAACTCATCGCAATGAGCACCACGATTTCTCCGACATCATCCACGGCGAAGACATGGAATTCCGCGAGTCGAACACATCCACGTTGCCGTTTGTGCACCGAATCGGCGCCCTCGGGCACGTGACCCCACCCTACTTCATCCGCCAGATGTCCGAGAGCCAGTTAGTGACCTTGGCTGGGGCTGCTTCGGGATTTTTGGCCGGCGTGGTCGTTTGTCCCTTGGATGTAGTCAAAACTCGGCTCCAGGCACAGGGCGTACACAGCCGGTACCGAGGATTCTTGCATGCGTTCAGCACCATCTGCCGAGAAGAAGGAATCCGAGGGTTGTACCGGGGAGTTGTGCCACTCATGATCGGGTACTTGCCGACGTGGGCGATTTATTTTACTGTTTACGAGCGAGCAAAACACTTTTATCCCGGCTTTTTCGACCGCCGCTTGGGCTGGAACTACGACATGCTCAACCACTTTGCCGCGTCCATGACCGCGGGCGTGTGCTCGTCTTTTATTGTCAACCCGGTCTGGGTCGTCAAAACCCGCCTCATGCTCCAGACAGGCCTGGAAAAGGTGTACTACAAGGGCACATTGGATGCGTTTCGCAAGATGTACGCCAGCGAGGGTATCCGGGTGTTCTATTCAGGACTTGTGCCCTCCCTTTTCGGCCTTGTGCACGTGGGCATCCATTTTCCCGTGTACGAGGCGTTGAAGAAGGCCCTTGACGTCAACCGGACCGAGGACCACGAAAACACGGGAAAATCCGGCAACAGCAAGCTCTGGCGACTCATGGTGGCGTCTGCAGTCTCGAAGATGGTCGCCAGCACCATCACGTACCCGCATGAGATCCTACGAACTCGGATGCAGATGCAGGGTGGGAAGTCGCCGTACAAGGGTAAGCTCGTGCATGAGGTGAAGCAGATTTACGGCAAGGACGGGATGCGCGGCTTCTATGCGGGGTACATGACGAACTTGGCCCGCACGGTGCCTGCGTCCGCGGTGACGCTCGTCAGTTTCGAGTACTTCCGCACGTATTTATTAGAGATCAGCGGCAAGATCTGATTATTTATTGCATGGGAGGGAGAGGAGGCTGTGGGTCTGTATACTCGTTTGTTTTTTTTGCCTCGTTCTGGTGTTGGGGTGTCATGGCATTGGTGCACAGCGAGGTCCGATTATCAGTGGAGAAGACCCGACATTCGGTGCGTGACAATCGGTGTCCCACGATCAATGTGCGACCGTCAGTATTTGACAATCAGTGCTGAAAGGTCCAAATCCCATAGAATCGGGCATGACAGAATTACTCTCACGCACACATTTCGAAATAGAGAGCGGGTGTCCTTTCTATTGGAGCTTCAGGCGAGGTCAGTTATAGACTTAGCACGCTTTCAGTCGAAATCACTGAATCTCTCACCATGCTTCCATTTACTCCCCTAATTGTCAGCAGTGGAGTGGGCTGACCTCTTATGAGGTCCTTATCTCTCGAGAATCTGCTCCACCTTCTCGACCGGCTTTATTATGAGGCGATAGAACTGACCTGGGCCGGCCGGCTGTAATTAGAATGCATCGTTTATTATGGAAGGTGTAGTATTATGTGATTATCTCTTCCGGCAACATTTAGCATCCCATTCTAGTACGAGTACCGGAACATGATATTTTCCCGGTCCGTCAAGTCCAAGAACTGGTAGTTCGGGCCCTTCTCCTCAAGCCACTGGTTCACCTCCTTCTCGGCCATGTTGTCTCTGGCCTCGTTTCTCTTCTTGGAAATCCACGAAATCACCAAAACATACGGAACACAGACGCACTCAAGAATCAAAAGAGTCACCTTCGCCCGAATGTACCGAGGTGCGTCCGACAGTCTGAACAACTGAGGGCCAATCAAGGCACCAACAGCAAATGCGACCATGGTCAAGCACGAGCGAAGAACACGCTTGGTGTATCCAGCAGTGTTGGCCGAATTCCAAGAGTAGATCATTGTGATCACGCAGGTGCCCACGTTGATCAAGTACACTGCCAACAATTGGCCGATCTTGTTGTGGGAAGCTATCAACACAATGTAGCCTATGATGGCAGGAACAAGCATGGAAATGAAAATGCTGTTGCGATAACGCCCGTTGAAGTGAGCACAGAGGTATGTTCCCATGGCAATGGCCAAAATGGTCGACACACCAAGGGGCATTTGCATCAATGCTGCGTGCTCGTTGGAGAAGCCAATATTGCGGATCATGGTCACAGAAAAGGTGAGAACTGCACCAGTTGGAATCATCAGGAGGAGCGTCAATCCCAACATAAGCCACGTGAGACAGTCGTGGAGCAAAAGCTCTCTGACGTGCGTCCACTTCCACTCTTTGGTTTCCGTCCCGGTCTGGTTCTCACGGATGTTCTCAAGAACAGCGCACTTATCCTCATCTGTGAGAAAGTGAGCCGAAATAGGACTGTCTGGCATGAGCAACACCAAAATTCCGCCAAAACCCACCGTGATCACACCCATGGCAAGGTAGAAAATCTGCCAGGATGCCAACAGCGTATTGCGCACATGCTGGAACGCAAACGACAACAAACCACCAAATATAGTGGAAACACCCGCCTGGCACGTCCACCAGCATGTTCTGCGAAGCTGCTGTTTTTTGTTGTACCACATTCCGGTGATAAGTATACATCCTGGAGCTACGCAAGCCTCGAAAAATCCCAACAACGCTCTGACAACCATCAATGACGCATAGCTCTTGGAGAATGCATGGCCAATGATTACAATTCCCCAGCAAATAATATTTCCTCCCAAAAGCTTTGCAGCGGGGAGCTTCTGGAACAAATAGGCATTGATGGGCTCGCCCACAATGTACGCTACATACAAAATGGTGCCGAGATCAGCAAATTGGTTCAGATTCGGCTTCAAGTTGTCCTTGATGCCCATCACTGCAGCATAGTTAAGAAGAGATTTGTCAATAAACTGAAGAAAGTACACACCACAGAGCAAACCAGATACTCGCCAATCCACGCGACGGTACACTTTGGAGAGATCACTGCGCACCTCATGCAGGGTGTTGGCTAGTTCGTAGGCTTTGTCGTACATAATTAATGGCAATTCCGACCATTTTTGGGTATATATAGCGTTTGTTCTAAATCACTCAAGGTGGGTTTCTGTAAGCGCATACTGTTGCACGGCGCACAGTATGCAGATCGGTGAGCGGAGTCCATGCACACAGCGCATTAGCGAGTCGCTCTAAGTGCGCCCAACTTGGGCAGACTATGCCGTCACTTGCACTCAAGCCCTCCGGATCGAAAATACGAAATGGTCTCAAAAAAACAAAACCCCAGTGGAATCTGGAAATCTCACGGTCGTTGATTGCATTGTTCGACGGCGATACCCATCCCATTGTGAAGGGCGATCGACACGGCACAAACCAATGACAAAGAGGCAAGGAATGATCGCTTTTGTTTTTGAACAAAATTGAGTATTGTCCGGCGAGGAGGCAACGCCTCGTGACAGCATCCTCAATGGGATGAGAAGAAGTACTAGGCGGCGAAACTGCAAACCTGAGCAGCGAAGTTTTATCTCTGACAACAGCGGTGGTCTTTTGACTCAATGAAAGTTTTTTTCTTTAATTCAATTCTCTAATTTTTTTTCCTCTGAACAAGCGATACAAACATTGGTAAGAAGAAACCGATTTCGGACCTAACGGTTTCATTGTTGGTCTTGACGGTGCACTCTTGGGCATTGTGTTGAATACTGAACAAGGATCACGTTTGCGACCCATCAGGATTACTCCGCTTCTATCTGTTTGGTTAGATTGTGAAACTGATCTCATCAGTTCCATTTTGTGTCCAAAGTCACCATCTTTGCTTATTTATAGGCAAAGAGACAGACTGTTCATTTGTGCTGTGCTTCCATTCAAATGATCTGTGGTCTTGAGCAAGCGAATGTTTAGAGATAGAAAATGCTTGGAGGCCGTAGGGCAATTGGTGAATTGGACAAACACCCGCTAACTTGACTAAACTTGTAATTTTTTAAGCGTGTACAGCCTCCTGTGCTTTACCTCCAATAATATTCTCTTTGTAGCATAATAAGGTTCCTATGGAAAGCCGATCGCCCACCAAAGCGGCTTCGAATGGAATCTGATTTACATAGGTACTCGTTGAATCTCCGAAATGAGATTCACTTTTCCAAATTCCTGAGTGTGGCAGATCAGTGGTACGACCCTGTATTTGATATAGAACCAGTCTCTATCGATGTTTCTGGTACGATGTTCAAATGTTCGATACGGTGTTCAAACGTTGCTGGTTCACTACTCACTAATATACCCAGAGACCAAAAAAATCAAAAGCCGATCTTGGGGCGAAATACCTGAAGAACTTTGTCTGACTATTCAGAAGTCTCAAATATTAACCTAGGGATCAGCATCGGATTTGTCGGTGTCGAAATAATCAGCTTTTCTCCACTAGGATCGGGTGCTCAAAATATTAGTGATCCCAAGACGGCACAGCATGACTCCAAAATATTAATGACGGAACTCGAAACTGCCGTAGTGGAAGCTGTATTTTTTTGGTCGCATAATTAGCTCAACAAAATCAAGGTACTCGCCTATCACTTGATTTAGCCATTTCGGGCCAAGTGCCATCAAATCTCAGTGGCTCTCTGTCGTTTTGGGAAATTTGATGCACTGATGTAGCCCGGGTGATTTTAGACTGGTTAACTTACTGTGGTGTTTCAGTTTTCGTTTCTTTAATTGACAGCATTCATTCCTAGGGGAGCACAGAAAATAACTGAGAAAACAAAACAAGCCAAGTCTCCTAATCTGAAAGGGTCACTAACTATGCAGAAAAGCTCTCAAATTGGCTAAGGAATTCCCTTAGTGGCACTTGAACCTTGGTTTCTTTTGGGTAGCCTCTCCTAACTATCCAGGAACTTCGACATCTAAATCAGCTTAGCACATTCCGACTTGAAACAGGATGTTTCGCTCCAATAATAATATCGTTATTATTTATGTATCATTGGGTTTCACCACTCTGCAGTTTGTCTTCCATTCCTCGCGTATTATTGCCGCTAGGAGAATTCTAAACCCCGGAATTCTTGGTTACGTATATCTTTCCTGTAGAAATTGGCTGTGCCACATTCTATTTTCATTCAGCTACAAATTTAGCGTGTCGAAAGTTGCGCTCTGAAGCAACAGCTATCCTTTTTCGTAAATAGTCATGCAAATCCACCTCAACTTTGTATTTCGCAAACGTGTGCCTACGAGGTATTCCTTACTTGGGGCCCTGAATCAACACAGGGTGCAATATTTTGTACCGCCGCACGTGATGGTCTTTGTCACGAGCCCCGTCCGACTCGGGGTCGGATCCTGCCGAGCCTGCACTCTGAGCGCCCAATTGCGTGCGGCGATCTACATGCGAACGCAACATGCCGGACCGGAATTATTTGCACGTTTGAATGCCGCACGACAGCTGCACATGAGTTATGAGCTACTGACGATTCGAGGTCAAGACGATGCAGCTCTTTCGGCCACGGCGTCTTGCGCATCCGATACGCGGATGTCGGCAAACCGGCTACATCTGCAATCTGCGGCAGCGCTCTGCGCCGTGTGTCAGCCCCTCTTCTTGACGGGGGTACGCTTCTGCAGAGGGCGATAACCCGCTAACCGAGAGCGATCCCTGGCCTGGCAAGTATAAATTTTCGGCATTATCCAAGTAAAAGAGCCCAGGGCAACTCCTACCTAGTTCTAAACTCCGAGCTGCCCGGATCAGAACCGGCTATTGTCTCGGTTTTTACTACGTTTGTCCGCTGCACAAAATGCATGGGGGTTGATGCCATTGTTAGCCCGAGATGCAGAATCCAGATAGGCCTGGTACGCCCGCCAACGGTCCGATAAAAAAGCCGCCATCGGATGAAGTAGTGTATGTTTTCGACAACTGAAAGAGCGAAGTGAGGAGAAATCCCGGCCGCAGAAATACGACCATCGGTGGAATGCTGTGGGTCCCCTTTCCGTAAACACTAGAGAATAGTCAATGGTTGCCCGGCGCAAGATAGCCCTGAATAGATAGGGACTGAAATAATTAGCGGATAATATTCGCCATGGCCTTCAGTCCTACATGGAACCGAAATGGTAACCCTGCCCGGCCCCCTTCCTGGTCTGGGGTTGGTGCGCCACTGATGCACCGTTGGGCCCCACATGCACCTTCTTGGTCACACACGCATATCAAACATGCGATATGCAAGAGCGCAGTGCTTGCAGCGCTTGCTTCTGCATGAGCGGTGTATGCCTGCTGCACCTCCCATATGCCAGCTGTACATTCCTCCAGTAGCTGCACATACGCAAACAGCTGCTGCACGAAGTTTTACGAACTCCTTGAAGGCCAGCCTACCCCGCGCTTATCCTCCTCGAGAGGCTGAATGGACGTCGCTTACCGCCAATCCCGGATAGATCTTCTGTCCACCACCCTCCAACAATGGCCTGCAAAAAAGGCTAAGTGGGAGATTTCCGTGGGGCCATAGCCTGCAGGGCGCGCGTTCGCAACCAGGCACCGCGGCAGATATCCGGATAGCATGGGTTTTCGTAAACGGATCGTAAACTGCATCTGGCGCCTCATCTTTTACTTCCTCAAGCATTGGCCACAGTTTCATGCACCACCAAACACTTTGCATGAGCCTGGCCATGCAATGCGGGAACGTTTCAGCAGGCTGTCCTAGATAAAGACGATGCATTTTCCAGTTCTGTTTTCGTCCCCGTTTCCCGCTCTGCTTCCCTCTTACTTATAGACTAGCGGAACCTGCCTGTTTCGCTTGCTTTGATCTTGTTCCTGGCCTCAATTTTCTAGTGGCCCTCATCTTTGCCGGCTGCTTCCCCAAGTCCGGCTATGATGTCCTATGGTGAGCAGCACCGTCTGCAACGCGATTTGGAGGCCCCTCGTTTCTACAATGCTCCTATGACCCAGCAACAATACGTACTGATTGCCAACCAGTTGCACGCGCAGGGTGTGGGGCAGACGCATCAAGCACACTATGCCCCGGCCTACCAACACCAACAGCACATGCAGCCCATGCAACAGCAGCTTGCAGCGGTTGGCCAGCCAATGACGCCAGCCATGCCGCAGGCCATGCAACAACCATACCTTCCAATGCAAGGCCAACACTATCAAGGAACTGTGGCGTTCCACCAAGGGTATGACCCGCAGTCCGGGTATGTGGCCATGCAGCCAGTGCAAGTACACAATATCTCGCCCCAGCAGCCTCCCTCCTATAGTCACTTGGTTGGCGGCCCCCCGCAAGCATCGCCCCACCAGCTGCAACAGCTGCAGCTCCTGATACTGCTGCAGCTCCCACAACACACGCAGCAGAGCCAGCAGCATCTGCACGAGCTGCTTGCGCTGCACACACTGCTCTCACTGCATTCGCTGTACCGGGCGGGCGCCGCGCAGCCGCAGCTCATTGACCGCTTGCAGGAGTTGTTGCCGGTGCCGCCATTGGCCCGAGCACCCACGCGGCCCGACGGATCCAACGCACAGAGCCGCAAGCGCACGCGCCGCAAATCCAAGTTCACAAAGCGCCAAGACGAGATGATTGTGCACTTGAAGAAGGAGGGCCGCACCTGGGTCGAGATCGCCGACATGGTGGGCTTGGGTCTGTACTTGGCGGCAAGAAACAGATACCAAGTCATTGTGGGCCAGCAGGGCAACAACAACAGTCTGAGTTGGACGGGCGAGGACCGCGACGAGCTCCAGAAGTTGTTGGACCCCGCTGAGTTGGACAAATGGGACTACATTGCCAAGGAGCTCACAAAAGCGGCTGGCCGGAACTACACCTCGCAGGAGTGCCGGGACTACGTGCGTCAGATGTTCTGGCAGAGCCCCGTGGCCATGGGCGTTTACGAGGAGACGGTGTCGGAGTTGCAGAAGGAGAAGCGTGTCACAGAACGACTCACCATGCAGCCGCCCCGCGACGAGTTTGATTATTTGAAGAGATACCCCGAGTTGCAAATCTAAGCACCTCCAAAGGGTGCCTGGGTGAGCATCCGAGGAAGACAGAACGCTGGTTGAATTGTTGAAGTCCGATTGAATCAGTTGACCTGCTCAGCATGGCCAGTTCCGTTCCACTTTGTGTCTCACGCTCTCCCCGCTGCATCCGCCGACTGCATTTTTTTTTCATCACCATTACGGTTCATACATTGGTGTCGCCTCAACTGCGCATCGATTCACGCCTCGTTTTAGTACCGCTGTTTGGTCTGCGAGGCACATCTCCATTTCAACTATACGAGTCATTCCTTTGAACACTGCTGCTGCGGGCTGGTTGCCCCCAGAACGTTTTCGGATTACGGACAGACTCCGCAGGGTCTAGTCCTGCTTACCAAATACCATAGCACCGCTAATACATTCACTTCTACTGACCCAAATATCACGTGTATTGAATTGCTCATGTATTCGCTTTCACTCAACCCCTTTTCGGCAAAGCCTCCTACCCTGACACACCGGCTTTAGCCCAGAAAATACGTCATCATAGGTGCACCGCCCTCGAGCCCCCTCATACACAAGTTGACGTTTCGGTGACATCTAGAATACTCAATGATCGTCCGTTGACTTCGTTTAAGGTTTCGCCTCGGTATCCTGTCTTGGCTGGAGGGATGAGAATTTAAGCGAAATCGGCGAATCTGACGGAGTTAACGGCGGAAGTGATGTTTAGCCATATTCTACCTAGGTCATCTTATTTTGTGGTTCACTTTTATTTTCATCGGGATGGCGACTAGTTTGCCGAACTCACCATCATTTGAAGCATGATGTGAGGTCAGAAACACAATAGATGAGATCAAAGGGTGAGAATATCATGACAGAATAAAATCAGAGAGACATTCGCATCTTTTCGAATAGTTACATCGACACGAGAAATCTCTAGTTCTGTGATTTCTCTCATTTGACCACATTATAAGAGCCTACTGGTCACCATGAACTCTATGGCTGCAAAAGGCTACCTCGCACTTACAAGGGCACACCTACTCAGAGACTCTCGTAGTGAGCTGTATTGCTGTCCACCATATCAAACACATATCTCCGACCTCCACTACATGGTCTTCACCTTCGCCTCCACGACATCGATCTTGTCTTGCGGCTTCTGCGCCTTGTCGGTCCGTGTGCCAACACGAATGTCGCTCTGGATCCGCACCACCCCGCGCTCGTGCAAGACCTCGTGAAATTGCCCAATCAACTCCATCACCTCGGACCAAGGGCCTGCAATGGTGGTGCCGGCCGAATGGAGGGTCGTCTCCAACGGCAGCGCACGAGCCAATTTTGTGATGACTGCCACCTCATCCAGCACGGATGCAGTCCCGGTGCCAATTGGCACCACGCACACGTCTGCAAGGCAGTGAAGGGACACCATGTGGAGAAGGTGGCTGTACGACCGAGCGAGCGATGCAGTGCAACCCTGTCGGTAGGCACACGTCCGGCAGATCTCCTCCAGTGAGCGAATGCAGGATTCATGCGCCGTGGCGTACAGGAGACGCACGAGTGGCGTGGTCCACGGGTAAAACCGAAAAGGAGAACACCTCGTGCTTGAAGCCCGGCGCCCGGGCTACTGTCATGTTGCCCGCTTGATGCATGGCACCGATTAGACGTGCTTCTGGGAACAAAGCCGAGAGCCGTGGCAGCAGAGAAGGATCGAACGCGCATTTCCGGCCCCATCGTAAACGGAAAAATAGCAGAATAGGTACAGCAAAATATCCCCGGCGCCCCACCCACAGTACAGGTACAGTACGGAGGGACCATAACCGAAGATAATATGCCACGCAGCGGGCCAAATCAACGGGCCAAATTAACCACGAGAGGAACTCGCGGCGCAAACAATGGAAGCGAGAATCGACCGCCAAAAAATGGAACTGAAACGACAGTTGATCAACAAAAAATACCCCAAAAGTGGACCCTAAACAGACCGGCACGGTGCTTGCAACCAGGTGAAGATCGTGTTTGGTCTGCCCACAGGGGCCAACTCCATAACTCCAGAACCTCGAAACAACGACGTTAATTAGCTTCGACGGCGTCGCTATCGTCAACATCGATAAAGTATTGACAACCTATCGACGTTGTCACAATGTCAAAGCAACATCTAGGACCTTATTGCACAAAAATAAACGAGCAAGAGTGCCATCTTGCACGCATCCGAACACCTATCACACAACTCCGACCAACAGCAAGGGCAAACACGAGCACGATCGCCAAAAGAATTAAGATTTCCTTCCAGACGTCGACCACTCCTTCAAGTCATTACTTCGAGTCAGCACTCCAAATCAGTCATACTTCAACCAATGCCAATCTCCTGTGAGAGCAATTCTTTCTTCATCTGTAGTGTCATTCTTTCCAAAGTAATGCCATTCTTCCCGCCCGTAATACTACTCTTGTCCAATTAATGTCACTCTCTCCGAAGAACTGCCTCCAATACATGCACCCCTCATGCTGGCTCGGACTTAATGTGAGTCTACTTGTCCAACTCCTCGTCTCCCTTCTTCTTGCTCAACAACTTCAAAGGAATCCGCGCCACCTCCTCCAAGGCCTTGTCTGGATTGAACTTCGAGCTCGCTGTGAACTGGTCGTACGACTTGTTCAAAGGCTTGGACGTTGACAGGCTCTTGGGCGAGCCCTCCTCGAGCGCCACTTTCACCGACTTCAGTGTTCCCTGCTCGCTGGTGTGGTCTACAGGATTAAAAACACGTGTTGGCGCCACCTTCTCCCGGTGCTCCCAAGGGAAGATTCTGTCGGCGTCCTCAACAGACAATTGGTCCAAGTCAGGCAAAGTCGGGGTCTCCTGGTCCCACTGGTTGACCAACTTGGTGAACTGGAGGTTGTAGCCCTCGCTGGGGAGCCTGGACAAAAGCTTGATGCGGTCGCTCTCCTCGGTGTAGAAACTGTTGAACTTGTCCCACCACAACTGCTCGAACTCAGACTTGGTTCCGGCCTTGGCGTGCCAAGGCTTCTCTGCACCAATGAAGTGCACAAGGTGTATTTCTGTGTGGAACCGGGTCAAGGCGGGGCGGTACTGGTAGTGCGCCGACGGAGTTACGTTGTAGATAAAGGGGAGCCGTTTCCAGGTGTGGCCCGTGTTCTGGAGATGGAAAAATTCGTTCAAAAGGCCCTGGTCCGCCCCGTCAAAGGAGGCGTCCTGGCTCTCGGAGTGCTCGACCAACTTCTGAAACACAGTCTTGTTTGGCTTCAACACCAAAAAGCCCGAGTTGAAGATGTCTGGCCAGCCAATGTCAGGCGCAGCAATAACCTCTGTTGCAGGCAGATCCTCGAACTTCTCGAAAACGTGGTCCAAGTTCTTGAGAGGCAACGTGTCTGCGTCCAAGTACACCACCTGGTCGTACTTGTCCAAGTCCCAAAGGAGGATCTTTGAGTACGTCACTGCGAGCTCAGTCCGGCCCAATTTGGCCGCAACCCTCTCAATGGGCGCCAAAAGCGTCTTATCGTTGATTTGGATCAACAGGTCGAAAGCATCGCCGAGGAGCTTCACCAGATGGCCCGAAATCCGCGACAGGTCCAACAAAAGCACGGTTTTGTGTTTGGTTTTCAAGTGCTTCAAGGTCTGGGCCAAGGTGAGTGCCCCTGGGACATAACTTTCACTGGTCAAGAGAGTAACGTACGCTTTCATGGTGGTTGTAGGAGATCAGGGAGAAACAAATAGCCGTGCGATAGGGTGTGTGCAGGGGGATCAAGCCCGAGGAACGCTAAAGTAAATAAAGGATAGGGGAAGGCGAATCGGGAAATTGAGGAAATTTGAGAAATTGCGAGAAAAAATGCGAGCTTTACGTGAATTGTTTACAAAACGGGGCGGATGGTTGTTGTTGACCGAGTTGGGGTCCGAACTGATTCTGAGGCAGTTCTGAGCCTTGTTCTGATAAGGTCAGTGATGCGTTTACAGGGGTCAATGCCGAGGCTGTGAGTTAATGGGAGCTGTGAGTTTGAGGAGACGGTGTGAATTTGGGAGCACAAAGTGAGCAAAATTTCGCCATTATTGGGTTTGATCTCGGACTCGGATCGGCAAAGTGAGGAGATGCCGAGAGGCTCGGCTCGTTCGAGCCAATTATTCCGAGAACGCCCGATCGTAGGTTGATCGCGCTACTTAATCGATGTTTTGATGTTTTTCGGCTGTTTTGATGAAGTTCTTGTTAGAGTGTGATAACTGGCCATTTGTAAACAATGGGCCAGGCGCAATATTTATTTAGGGGCTCAACAACCAACAAAAGCGACCAAAACCTTTTAAAATGGCAAATTTTCGAAACCCAAATAAGATAGTTGGTTAGGGTCGCCAATTGGCTGACGGCGGTTGAATTAGCGGTATTTGCTCGACATGGGCGAAACGGTGAAGATGTTGACCAATGCCATATAGTACGCCCAAAAATACTAAAACGCGGTAAATAAAGAAAGTTTGTGAGATGGAAGACTGCCTATTGAGTTCGGTGGCGGACATGAGGCTCGATGACTGGTGATGGTGCTCATTACCAGGCAAGATGTGGAGAAGGTGTCGTAATGCAAACTCGATAAATCAGTAGAAATCCGTGATTTTATGTGAGGACCAGAGCAGGCATTTTATTCAAACTTTGGTCAAACTCGTTAGTTCGTCGGCCATAAAACGATCGTAAATGGGCACCCACCCTATTGTTCAACGGGCCGAGTCTCGGTCAACGGTTCGAACAGGGCAAGAGCGATTAGTCTGGGCCCAAAAATTATTAATCCGCCAATGTGTTAAACAACAGCAATAGTTAGAATAATTGAGCATGCCCAATCGATTCCAAATACCATAGAACCCTCCATTGGGCTCAGAATTACTGTAGTTACCTTGAGCTTTAGAAATTGTGAATCTGAGCTCTGAAGTCCCAGCTTGCAGACTTTCAGCTTTCTTCTCGGACCTGGTACTTCACAAGTGTTCTGAGCAAATTCTGTTTGTTTAGTGCTCTTGCTGGAGAACACATTGATCTGATGGCCGTGGTACCAGATCTTAAAGCCAGCATTGAGGAGGGCACTCACTTGAGGGACTTCTCAAGGTGGTACCAGCTGCGTGGTCCGAAATTGCAATTCTGGAATGTTTCTGATTTACTGGTCTACGCTTCTCTAAGTCTGGTTCGTCTTGGTCTCAGTCAGGCCGGGCTTTCAATTTGATTCTCTCCAACCATTTGTCAGCTTTCAAAGATCAGGTCAGTCCATAGTGTTTTCTTCGTTGCTGCCGGATTCTCTAGGCAGCTTTTCGGTTATCGGCCAATCTGAGGTTGCCACCCTCTGGCATTATTACCCGTTGCGACAAGAGGTGAGACCGTTCCGACGTAAAGAGGGAACATATTGTTGCTATGATATATAGAGAACTTGACAATTTCTTCTTAGCACTTAGAGGGCTGGGGTTCCTGTGTTCTGCGTGGCTGCGAAATCTTAGTAGTTGCACCGCACCGAGGTCGTCAGAAATCTGCTCCGGACATTGCTCAGATTCAGCCTGAGAGTCGCTGCATTCTTCAGAAAAGAGAGCTCAACACAGGCTTTTATACCAGCACCTAATCTTGTGTCTTGAATGGGGCTCCTGTACCAGTACTCTTGGGAATTAACGGGTGTTATCGAGACAGTAAAACCAACCTCTGCGTCCGTTTTCCGGATTATCTTATCTTTATATAACTAAAGCCTCACCTCTTATGTCGCCGTATAGGAGAGGGGGAATCATTTAGGGCATGTTGAAGAAGGCTCACTGTGGAGGTATACCCTCGTAATCAAGAATAAGATTCCCTAGATTCTCAAATTTCACAAGAGCTGAATGTTGCCTGAAGTCCTTGGAACCAGCCCACCTTCTTTAACAAATACTGCTTCAACAGGCCGGAAGTCTCATACCGTTTTGTATGTTAACGAAGCACTTGAACACATTCGTCTGAAAGTATTCTTGTTTTCTGGGGCTCCTATTTTTCCAAGGCTTCTCCCTTTTCTAGGGTTCGACTGTTTCCAAGGCTTGTCTCTCTAAGGCTTCTCTCTAATGCTTGCTTGTTGCGGCCGGCTCTCCTCCTAGCTTAGTCATTTCGCACACCAGCAGTGCCTCCCTGACCCCATTTCACCACCACTGCTCCTCCGTCTACTGGACTACACCTCTCAAATCAAACCTTACTACGCAGTACTGGCGGCGTCCGCACTCCGCTGGTCCACAGACGGGCGGTTGCTGCCGATGGTGGACGTCTCGAGCGCCGACGCCTGCGACACCGCCGTCAACATGGACTGCGGCGGCTGGTACGACGAAGGCGTCGCCTTCTTCTCCGCCACCGACAGCCGGTTCGTCAGCGCGTTCTCCTTCAACGCAATCAACTGCTTGGCACGGAAAGTCTCGTAGTGGACGGCGGCGGTGGTCTCGATCAAGTCCTGCAAGTGCGTGCGGGTCAAGAAGTCGCGCAAAAACACAAACTCGCACTGCAGCACGTCCTCGATGTTGATGGCGCCCCACCGGGACTTGCGTCCGCGCACCACCTCACCGTTGATTTCAAACTCGCGCTCGGACCCGGCCACCGCAAACGGAATCAACAGCTTGATGTCCTCGTTCAACTGGCGCTCGTCGTCAAACAAGTCGTCGCTGTCATAGGGGTAGATGTTCAAGTTGTTCTTGGCAAAGTCCGCCTGCAACACGCGCTTGAACGCGGCTCTTTCCGTGAGCGTCAACAGGTCGCTCTTGGCAATCACGGGCACCACGTTGGCGATCTCCGACAACCGCTTGAGCGCCTGCAGGTCCAACGCCCGCAACTTGCCGCCGGTGGGGGCAATGAAGTACAAAATACAGTGCACTCTGGTGTCGGGAATGACGCGCTCGCGCTGCGCCGTCAACTCCTTGCGGAGGTACTGCAGGTGCTGCTCCTTGATGTACTTGACCAAGGGGTCCCAGCACTTTTCGTTGTTCAACTGGTCGCCAAACCCGGGGGTGTCAATCACGTTGACGTTCAACCGCACGTTGTTCTCCACCAACACGTGCGAGTGGACTTTAATCTCCGTGGTCTTTTCCACGGGCTCCTCGGGCGACTTTCTGCCCAGCGTAGACGCCAACTTGGCCGAGAAGAGGGTGTTGACCAACGTGGTTTTGCCCAATCCGGACCGGCCCACCACCATGATGTTGAACTGGAACCCGCGCTTCAACAATCTATTTTCGATCTGCGACGTGATCGTGTCGAACCCGACATATTTCTGTGGCTGGACCACTGTTTCGTCCACGTGAATCGACATGTTGTTGGTAGACGAGAAGCGAAATGTTACATACCGACGAACACGTGAGGGTGGTCACGTGTGGACAACGCGTTCCTGAAATCACGTGATTGTAATCACGTGTTGAAGTTCCAAACGACACACGCTGCCACAACCTAATGCGGGAGTGGGTCTCCTAGTAAGCTCTTACAATTGCCTGCTCCGAATACGACATATGAGGGAGGATCTTTCTTAGGGCAATAGACGAAGTTGATAAGAATGACTCCAGTCATTCAGTTAATTGAACCACATCAGCATGAGCGGCCCTAACCATAACCGGAAAGGCCAACCGCTGTGATAACCACCAAAGTTCCTCCCTTTCCTTTTGAGTGGATCCTGGGAAGGCAGGATCCATGAGCGGTGAGTTTCTCTTCCACGTGATCTTAGTCACGTGTCACCAACTAATGACCTTCGCCATCAACCCCTACCGCTCCCCGATCTCTACAAAGCTAATGGAAGGCCCCTCAAGTGATTCTCCTGCGCGCGTCTCCCTTTATTTCTGAAATTCCGCTCCCGTTGTGATTCCACTCATAACTGGTCACGTGCCGTACTCCACGTGACCATCTATAACGCACTTTGTTCGAAAAACTTCACCTCCACCCCATGTTGGCACTCAGATTCGGCTCTGTCGTTCCGGCATACGCTGGCGCCATCTCTGTGGCCTTGCCCCGCGTGCCAAGACTCGCCGACTTTTTGCCCCGCCTCCGGGAGCAGCTAGAGCTGTTGGGACAAGAACCGCCGTTTTTGGTCGACAACGGGTCCATTTTGAAGGCGGCGCCAAAGAAAAAACCGTCCTACCGCAGAAGGAGAGAAAAGTTGTATGCTCCAGGCGACAAGCAGATCCAGCCCTTGGAAAACTTGGGCCGTTGTCCAGCCTGTGGAAACGTCAAGAGATCCCACTTCATGTGCATGCACTGCTTTGCAGAGATCCGGAGTTTCCTCAAGGAAAAGAAAAAGGCGCTTTTGGGCGAGTCCGAGGCGCCTCAGTCGAACTTGGATCCCTTGGACGAGAAAATCATCTACCCAGGCAAGTACGAGAGACCGGAGGAACTTCGGTTGCGGATGAAACAGTGGATTCCGAAGCGCGAGGAGCCTTTGGAGTTCAAGCCCTCGCAGGTGCGTAAGAAATAGTGTAAATAGCAACAGTCCATTGGAAGCCGGTGTAGGTTGGTGAGTATTAGTGAGTGTGAGTATGAGACAGTACTGAGTATTAGTGTGAATTGAAGGGAGTGGGAATTCTAAGTGAGTATGAGTATGTGATTAATTGGCTATTGATTTGAACTCGGTTTTTCAGTTTTTGTCGCTTTTATTGTTCTGCGTTCTCTTTTGTTCTTGATCTCTCGTTCCTGTCGCTGCATGGAAAAGTGAGCTAACTCATCGAGCCAACTCACAATACTGGTGCTTCGGGATTCAAGCCAAAAGTCAGATCGGTCTCACTTCTTTCCAGGAATCCAATACTTTAGTTCCATTTTCGTTCCAGAATTCATTCTTTCTCTCCACAATCCAATCCACTGTTATCACCTTATCACCTCATCGCAATGCATTCTGAGGCTCCGCAGAAAAAGAGAAAGCTCAAGGACTGGAAAACCGTTTCCACGTCCAAAGGTTTTGCTTCTCATCCCCTCAATGTGCGTCCCCTGGGTAATGCATATCTTTCTGGCGAAATTCAAGGTCCGCTGAAAGTCGCCCAGATGGGCCATTTTGCCAGGTTTCCCGAGGAGTTGTTTATGGAAATGCTCACTTTCGTCGACGAAAAAGAGTCCCTTTTGGCGCTAGCTCACACTTCTCGCGTCCTTTACGCATATTTGTACGACGAAGACTTGTGGAAACTGTACTACACTCGACAGGTCCAAAAGCTCGAAAGACAGGGCAAAGATGCTCCGCCAATCACGTGGCATGGGTCCTGGCGGCTTAGTGTGCTTGGCATTACTCCCAAAAACCTGGCAAACTTGCTTCTTCCGGGAAATTTGCTCTGTTCCGATGTGTTGTACCGGCCATTTCAGTGTTCGCAGGTTGACTACGAGAAAATGTTCCACGACTTGATTGAGGTCGAGACAGCTTACCACGAGAGTTCTTTGAAGAACGTTGAAGATTGCTGTGCTGCAAAAACACCGTTGGGTCACATTACCAGATTACTGGAGGCGCACTTAACTCAGGCCGAGTTTGACTCGGTCTGGAGCACGAAGCCGTTCATTCTTGTTAATTCCGACGCTCTGCGATGGCCCAAGTGGGATCTCCAGCAACTTTTGGCCCGTTTTGGAGACGTGAAGTTCCGTCAGGAGGCGGTGAAATGGCCACTCTCGCTCTACGCTAACTACTTGGCCCAAAACCAGGACGAAAGCCCGCTCTATCTTTTTGACTGCAGTAGTGAGGCAATGAGTACATTGAGAAAGGAATACGAGGCGCCCAAATTGTTCCAGCAGGACCTTTTTAAGGTGTTTGGCAGCTGCCGACCCGACCATGCATGGTTAATTATTGGCTCGAAACGATCTGGGTCGACATTCCACAAAGATCCAAACTATACTTCTGCATGGAACGCGGCGCTTTCGGGCCGGAAATTGTGGGTAATGTTTCCTCCCGACGTCACTCCACCTGGAGTTTCGACTGATGATGAAGAAAGTGAAGTCACTAGTCCCGTCGGAATTGCCGAATGGGTGATTTCCGGGTTCTACAACGACGCCACCAGAATGGACGGTGCTCAAATCGGAATAACGTTCCCTGGCGAGTGCATGTATGTGCCTAGTGGGTGGTGGCATACTGTGATCAACATCGACGACAGCGTAGCGCTCACACAGAATTTCGTACCCGAGGTGAAGTTGGCCAATGCGCTCAATTTCCTCAAAAACAAGCGCCTGCAGCTCTCGGGGTTCCGTCCACTTGAGGTGAGACTGAAATTGCTGGAGGTGATGGACAAAGACTCTGACGATGACACTGAGAAAATCGCGACTTACGCCCAAAAATTCGATGAATTGAACTTGAAGGAATTTCTTCAAACTGAAGACTGCGGCGAGATTTTGGAGTCGCAGCTTCCGCCGATGCCTGTCTTTGAGCTTTTTACGAAACTTTTGGTTGCGGACGGAAAGACAGGCGCACTTCGGCGGGGTCTTGAAGATTTGGCCAAGATAGAGAAACTGGAATTGGCGAAAATCACGGGAAAGAGCGAGACGTGGACGAAACTTACGGCCGAGAGTCTGTTTAGCTTTGGCTTCGGTGACTTTGAGTAGGAGAGAAAGAGACAGAGAGGAGAAAATAATTGAGATAAGATTCATAGGCATTTGTCGAAGACTTCTTTTCGATTTGAAGACTCGACTAAGGCGTTCGATATGGGTGAGCGGAGCATGGATTAGTCAAGCCGAAGACTTAATACCGCACGATTTCAAAACTGTGTTTTTGGTCGTGTGATCAATCCCACCATTTACGCACCCCGTCAAAGTGACATTGGTCTGTCACAATGTGACACTAATGATAGCATCCAAAAACTTCTGATCCAACCTTACTCTAAGGATAACGGCGGTTGCAAAACTCACATTTCCTCTCTTCGAACTTTCTCTCTATTTTGGGGGACCTTTTTCGCTTGTTCCCAACAATTGCAATTTACGAGATGTTGTTTCACTACTCTAAAGCTGTCAGTGTTACATCCCATTGCCGCTGTTTCCGTTCCTTCGGTTTTTCGGAGTGAGTCTCGCTGCCCACCCCTAATAATTGACTACGATACCTATTTAATAGAGCTGGCCCCAATTCCGTAGAGGTCAAGACTCCGTTCAAGCAAATTGTAGCCACATTGCAACGGCCACGGTTGTGCTTCACACGAAGCCAGCGAAGGAATCAATATATTCCCCTCACAATGAGATCGCCTTCTCTCAGGCCGCACTCATTGTCGCTACCAACTATTAATAGAACTTCAACACCCTTTTTTCCTCCACCCCTCCGGATATTTCCGATTGGTTGTCGACGTACCTGACGCAAGTCGAAATGACTGCGGTCCGCAACCAAAATAGCCGCTCGACCTCATCCAGACCCCGACCCAATCGGGGGACTCCGCAATTTCTGATCAATTAGTCCCAATCGAGGACCGGACCAGCACTATGGTTGTGTGCAGGCAGAGACGATGGAGAAACGGGACCCTGATCTCAGCAGAAGAAAGAGAAGAAGGAAATTTAGGGGCATTGGCGTGTTCTCCAGACTTTAGCGAGTCTCACTACACTAATTTTTCTCTCTCAAAAAAAAGGCCCCATCCCGGATCATCGCTCCCCTTATTCTTTTAGCCGTGTCCTGCAGGGATCACATGCCAGGACATGGCAACCAGCACTAGAACTCGATAAATAGCTTGGGCCTCCCTCGGGAGAGATCCAAAATGCTCAGACGACTCTTGACTATAGTCCCCATCACGCTAGTGGTGGTGTCCTCTTTTTTGCTTTTTCTCATCAACTTGAGTGGAGCAAACACCTCGCTGACATTTCTCAACCGGTTCTGGTTCTCCAATGTGGTCACAGTGGAGGAGGTGCGATGGTACAATTACGACATGTGTTACCCTTATGGTGACGAGTTAGTGTGTGGCGACAAACAGGCGGCTTTTCCGTATTCGCCGGCTGATAACTTTGGAGAAGATGTTGTGCCTGAGACTTTTGTCAAGAACAGAAAGACTTATTACTACATGCTGCGGATCGGTTATGCGTGGTTCCTCCTCGCGTTGTTGTTCTCTGTTTTGGCGATCTTCCCAATTTTCTGGTCGTGTCTCTGGCGTGGCTTTTTGACGGGCTTCTTTGCCTCGTTGATCGTGGGAATTGCCGTGTTCTTTGCCATAATGGGCGCGCTGTTTGACACAGCCGTGCATGTCAAAGGTGTTAAGGCATTCAAAAAGGCGGGCTACGAGGCCCATTTGGGCAGAGACATGTTTGTTGCCATGTGGTTGACGGTGTTCTTTTTGCTTGTGGCATTGGTGTGGATGTTCCTTGTTGGTATCCACGGTGCCGCGGAGGTGGAAGATGATGAGCTGAAGTAGGGACATGGTTTAATTCGATATAATTGGGTTTCAGGCTCAATCGCTGGATAGCAATACATGGGTCTTGTTTAAAACAATAGAGTTATTATAGGTTATATTGGAGAGTTTGGAGTGAGGTGAGGCTGTCATGTAAGAGCCTGATGATGTTGGAACTTCCTGACGATGTTGGACTATTTGGGCAGTTAAACTTGGAAATGGCAAGTCGAATATTGGAGATACGAAATAGCACTTAGCATTCATTGTGGCGCAAATTAATATCGCTGTAGCTGTGTTTGTAGGTGGGCAGACTGCTTCGTAAACTTCTCGCACTCGTCTCTTGTTCTTCGACTCGTGTGACGTCTAAATGATGCCAAACCGCTTGAAAAAACTTTCACGTTATTCCTAAGGGACAACTTTGCGTCCTTTTGTCGACTTAAGAGCAGCGTGATTGATATTGGCTATTAGTTGATATGTGCGTGTCCTCGATGTCGACCTCCTCGGGGAGTAGGTCTGTTTGAGTTCGAAAAGACGCCCTACGCCAATGCAACGTTGCGGGTTGAATTTTGGGTTTTAACGCTCGATGATATTCTGAGGCCATATGTTTTTTTTTTGCACTTCCTTATCTTTCGGAAATCTTTTTGAAATCTTGCAAATTCTCACAGATTTTACCAGTCAGAAACAATTCCCTTGCCACTAAAAAGAACAAACCGCAAAAATAAACGTGATAAATCAACATCTCAAGCCAATTTTCCGTCTCTACATTTCCTCCCCCATTTTAGTAACCTAGTGGTCTCTCTCCAAGACCGGCATGACTCATGCCTGCATCTGCTAGTCACTCCACATGTATATGACCAGACTGGTGACATTTCGTTCTCTCCACACCACTTTTACCCGAGCCATGTCGACAGAAAAACCCATCATTTTCGCTCCTCCTACATACCAGTACGAGAAAGGACACCTCAATGAATCCGACGTGCTTTCCAGTCCCATCGAGCAATTCCACCGTTGGTTTGATGACGCCCGGACTCAGTTGCCAGAAAACCTGTCAATAATCCCTGAAAGCACGACATTTTCGACTGCGAGAATGCCTTCGGGCAGAGTGTCGTCGCGTGTCGTCTTGTTGAAGGAATTGGACACCCATGGCTTCATTGTCTACTCCAACTGGGACAGGCTGAAAAAGGCTCAGGACTTCGAGTCCAACAAGTACGCCGCACTCAACTTCTTCTGGCCCCACATCCAGAGACAGGTCAGAGTGGAGGGTTTGATGGAGAAGGTCAGCCGGGAAACCTCAGAACGGTACTTTAACACCAGACCTAGAGGGTCCAAGATCGGAGCGTGGGCTTCTCCGCAGTCGCAGGTGATTCAGTCGAGAGACGAGTTGGACGAGAAATACAAGCACTACGAGGCGGAATTCCACGACTTGGCCGACGACGCTATTCCATGCCCGGAGTACTGGGGCGGAGTCCGGATTGTTCCGCTTGAGATTGAGTTTTGGCAGGGCGGAATGAGTCGGTTACACGACCGTCTTACCTACACGAGAGAGGAATTGGAGGGCGAGTGGAAGGTAGCAAGAATCTCTCCGTAGATAAAGAGCCAGCCAATGAAGACTGTGTCGAGTTGGAAATAGCCGAGATAGATAAAGGGGCTAGTTAGAATCGCTGGACTCAGCATGACATCTCAAGGAGCCGAGAGGCAATAAAATGAATAGAAATGAAAATAGATGGACCGAGTTCACCCAGTGAATCTGAACACGGAACGAGATTAGAATGAGCACTCGACTTAGGGGAATCCTGAGACGAGGAGGAACGGCAATTACTCTGATCTCTTGAATGAGAAACGAAACTGTGAACAAATGTGAACAAGAATGAACTGAAGGGAACATAAATGAACTTGGTATATACTGTGAAAATGAATGAACGCTAAAAGACATGGAATGAACATGCAATTGACATAGAAAGCAAAAAGATCAATAGAGAAAACAAATACGCTGATCTCCCAAGGAGAAACTGTGCATTATGAACACTATGATCGCAGTGAGCGTAACTAGCGTGATGAGCAGAAAGAGCAGAAAGAGCATAATGAGAATAATGAGCATAATGAGCATAAATCAACATAGAGTGAACACGAATGAGCGCGGAAAGAATTTGGAAGCGAACAACTGACATATGAGGAACGTAAGACAACACACATTAGCAATGACACTGATATCACAAAGTGAAATAATGAAATGAACACAAATGAGCATAGATGAACAAGTAAGCAATCGAGTGAGCAGAGTACGAACACGAGAAGACTCAGACGACTGACATTAATAATAGTAGGCTTCATCCCAATATCTATTGTACTGCCACGGAAATAAATCCAAGTATTGTATCGTTCCCGACGCGTGGAGCACGTTGACTGTCAGATTTATTATCCAATACGTAATATACCGAAGCTAAAATTCAGACCCAGCCCACGAAGACAACATCTGTGTCCCCAACCAAATAGTAGGCTGTTGTTTGAGGTTCCTGCTCCCCATATACCTGCCAAGGTCCCTCGTGTTCTTTGTTTCTCCACGCTGCCATGACAGTGAGCTTTTCGGAGCTCAGCACTACCAATCCGGTCGCGTCACTGGGTTTGGTGAAGTACTCACCACGATCCTTCACGTCTCGAACTGGGAAAACATTCAGGTTTGAAACATCTGTGGTCTTGGACGGGATCGTGTTTCCAAACTGCCACTGGGCATAGATTCCCAAGTCACTCTTTTCCTCAGTACTCCATTGAGACTCCCTGGACAAAATGATCATTCTCGGACGTGCAATTGAAAAGAAGAACGAGTGAGATTTCAAATATACTCAATCGGCGGGGTAAGAATGCAATCGCATTTTGTTGGATTCAAGAGACAAAGCCACACAGCCATGTGGCACGTATTTCTCGGAAATTGCGATTTCAACAATACTCGACACGGGCTCTTATGCAATCGCTTATTATGTTGAGATAGCTGCCATCGTGTGCGACCCAATTTATCGTGGCCCTACTCACTTGGCAGGTTTCAGCGAGGTGTTGGGCCTGGTATAGGTCTTGGTGATGGATAAATGCCCCCCAGAAGCGTCCCTAGAGTCCCTAGAGTCCCTACAGTTCCTATTCCCGTTATTCCCTTACTATTGTCATTAAAGCCACGATTCATGGATGCACCCAAATCAGCGATGCACCCGGATAAGTGGTGCTGAGCTCCGAAGAGCCTGTCAAGTGAAGTGTCGGATATACACAGGGTAAAAATAGCCCCGATATGACGCGATAAGCACGAAGATTATGCACGTCCAATAGGTGGTCTGTGCACGTCCATATCTCCACTATTGCGTGGGTGTAAAATTTCTATTGGTTCCACATTGCTTCTGTATCAAAATCTCGGTGCAAAATTCTCTGACATACGTGCTTTTGATCTCTGCCTTTGGATCCTCTCTTACGTTCATGTATATGGTGCGGTAAGTGCTTGGATTTCTATGGTCCAATACGTGCGAGATAGTGGGATGGTGCGAGTATCGACTTTTTATTGAAAGAAGAAAGTCAGTTTCAGGTAGTCGCGTAAGAACACATGGTTCAACATATCCGAGAGCCATAACCACACGTCGTATCATCCTCTAAGTCGAGAAGTACAGGGAGTTTTCTGACATTTGTTAGCAATCGTACCTCCCTCGAGGCTTACGTTGGACAGAACATCCTTTGTGGATAGGCTTAGAGTAGAACATTCGAGGTAAGACCTCTTCATATCTCTATGGCGGGAGTTTACATGCCAAGGAATACACGACTCTCTGGACTCTTAATTCCGTTGGTTCCAGCGCTCAGATCTTTAGAATTTGATCGTTCAGAATTTGAACGTTCACGATTTTACTGAACATTTATGCATGTGATTTGCCATCATAGTTACAGAGAAGTCAAAATTGAGTTTACTCAATACAACGAGACTTTTGTTGACATACAGAGCACCACCAAAGCCTGGAGCGCATGATCGGCGATAATGATAAGCAAAATGAGCGGGCGCCGTTTCCGAAGGGCCCACTTGCATTAACGAGCGAGGCTCCGCGCATTGACAATGGGGGTGCGTCTCGCTTACCCCGAGCATGCAGTGGCCGCTGGTGCCGCGCATCGACTCTGCGATCGGCGCCAGCCCTGTTTAACTGCAGTACATGCACATGGGGCATTGTTTTACTAACATTGGACAGGGTTAATCAGCGATTCCGTAACCTTTATTTTCCATGGAACAGTTCTATACACTCTAGCGCTACTTGGCAAGGCCCTGCACAGTCTCGTAGAAGGACTTACCCTGGATCTCGGCGATCTCCAACTCCAACTTCGAAGGCTGTCTGGAACCGTCGCCGCCAGCGAACGCTCCGGCACCGTAGGGCGACGCACCATGCACCTCGTTCAAGTTGGTGATCTGCGCGAACGCCTTGGCGTATCCCAATGGCACGAAAATGATGCCGTGGTGCACCAACACCGACAACGCATTGACGATGGTGGTCTCCTGGCCACCACCGGGGGTGCCGGTGGTCACAAAGAAACCAGCGGCCTTGCCGTACAAGGCACCGGACGCCCACAAACCGCCGGTCGAGTCCCAGAAGGACTTCCACTGCGCAGGGTAGTTGCCGAATCTGGTTGGCACACCGAACAAGAACGCGTCGTAGCTCGTCAAGGTGTCCAAGGTGGCAATTGGGTAGTCTGGCTTAGGGGGCGCGTGCATGGCCTCCAAAACCTCCTTGGGCAACGTCTCGGGCACCTGGAAGATGTCAGCAGAGCCACCAGCAGCCTCGACACCGGCCTTGACCGACTCGGCCATGGTGGCCACATGGTGGTACATGGAGTAGATGATGATTGCGATTTTGGGAGCCATTTTTTGTCTGGGTTGGAGGAGCCTTTGGCGGGCTTTATATCGGCGGTGGCAGCCGGGCCCCCCTGCAGGAGGTCCGAGACGCATTACTCACCTTTACTAATGTCTGTGCACGTCGGACGATTGACGCGAAAATGAATGGAATATACGGCACACAGGCCGATTTGCATCATTTTCCTGCAGACGCGCCGCTCCGGATACCATCCTATATATCCGGCAGCAGCCATGCGGTTCCGATTACTAAGATCAGGCCTGCGTGGTTGACAAACTTTTAGTAGTGCTGACATTCACCTCACTTGTTAATCCCGCCGCGAGCCGCTTTTTCCGCAATGAAGGTTGCAATCATCTACTACTCCACCTACGGCCACATTCTCACCATGGCCGAGGCCGTCAAGGCCGGCCTAGAGAAGTCTGGCAAGGCCCTGGCGGTAGACATCTTTCAGGTCCCCGAGACATTGCCCCAGGAGGTCTTGGACAAAATGTACGCTCCTCCCAAGGCTGCGTACCCCACGGCCACCGTCGACACCTTGACTGAGTACGATGCGTTTGTGTTCGGCTACCCCACGAGATTCGGCACGTTGCCTGCGCAGTTTGTCGACTTTTTGGGCGCTACGGGCGGTTTGTGGGCGTCTGGTGCCTTGTACGGCAAGCCCGTGACGCTCTTTTCGTCGGTGAGCTCGCCTGGCGGAGCGCAGGAGACGGTTTTCAGAAACTTCTTCTCCTACGTGGCCCACCACGGCCTCATCTACATCCCATTGGGATACGCCAAGGCGTTTGGCGAGCTCACCAACTTGGAGGAGGTGCACGGAGGCACTCCGTATGGTGCAGTTACTTTTGCTGGTGCCGATGGGTCCAGACAGCCATCGGAGTTGGAGAAGAAAATCGCCTTTATCCAGGGCGAGGCGTTTGCTGAGAGCGCGGTGAGGTTTGTCAAGTCCGAGGCAGCTCCAGCTCCAGCGTCTGAGGCGTCCACGCCAAAGGCTGAGGAGAAGAAGACTGAGAAGCCCGCAGCTGTCAAGAGAGCGCAGCAGACGTCAAAGCCTGCGGCAGAGGAGAAAAAGGGCGGCTGCGGTGTGCAGTGCCTGATCGTCTAGCGACCTCCACTAATACTACACTTTACTGTCACATTGTAGACGCCCTGCAGAATGGCGAGCCCCGCTGACAAGCCCTGCTGTCGTCAAGGCCACGCTATCGGGGCCATGGCCCCCTGCACACGCGCGGCGATATTTTGCAGCGTCTCCGGCACACGGGCCGTGCAGGGTGCGCGAGCGACCAGAGTGGGCTGTCCTCTGCATCACCTGCGTTATCCGGATGATCTGCGGTGCGTGCTGCCTGCAGGCGGTTTTCCCGCGGTGCTTGTGCCCCGTTAGTAACTCCCCACACAGAGGCAAAAATACATACAAAGAAGACTCCTCAGACTTTCTCTCCTCGCCACGCGCCGGCATATAGTGCCAGGCGAAACCAATAGGTGTGTGTCGCGGACCTTGGCCGCATGTCTGACATGCCGATGGTGGCATTGGATACATCCAGGCTAAAGGGATGGCCCAGACGCTGGCGGCCACGCCAAGACCCTGCTCGTAAGTCAGTCCTTTTGTGGAGCGGTGGAACTGCAAGAATAACCGGCCCGCATATCGGCTTTCGATTCTACGCGAGAACGAAAGCGTCAGAAAGCAAAAATCGGAGCCCGTTCGCTGAGACTGCATGCTCCTTGGGGCCAGGTCACGTGGGGGCAGTCCCAGGCTTGGTTCGTCATTAGCTCCGAGCTGCGAGTTAAGTCCTCTGATCGGGGTAGGGGGATGTTTCCATGAGCGGACGTGCCGGACCACGGCCAAGCTTTGGATGTCGAGACTTTGTGGGCCTGGACCGCGGTCTGATCCGCATACGAGGTGACACAAAGCCACCAGCCACTGGGCCCACCCACCCACACCTTACAGAGACGGCACAGACACCGGGGCTTCGGAGGCCACGTGACCGGCGGTTCAAACCAGTAACTTAGGGAGGTATGGATGTTTCTTAGGAAAATCCTGCTGTTGAAACCGGACAGGGTCTTGCAGTTCCCGGAAACCTGGCTGTTGGCGGACCAGAACTGAAACAGGATGGCGCGTCGAGGCGGCACACAAGTCATTGGCTCCGCGGAATAGGCGGATTCTGCCGAAAACGTGGCGATACTTACGAGAAAGAGACTGGGGGAGCCAGGTTGTTGGTGGTTTTGGCGTGCGACCAAATATGTAGACACCCGTACCTCCAGTGACGGAAGAGAGTAGGTGGGCAGGCTGCTTCCAAAAAATTTATTTGAGTTAAATTCCGCTCGCATAGAGTTGCCTTGGCTGCGGCGCGTCACCAGAAAATACCTTATTATTGGACGGCCGCCATGGAAGTTTCCACGCAGGTTCAATTATGAAGAAATGACGGACCGCGAGGAATACACCGGGCAAGATCTGGACATAGGATGCAGTTATGCAGTCATGCGAAAAGCATATCGGTAAACACAATCTCCGGGTTCGGTTCCGCACATTGGAAGGTTATTCATTGTGATATGCCATGCGTGCTTCATTGTGATTGATCGGGGTCGTCTTGACCTAAGCTGAAGTGATCCAAGTCATAGTGATCCAGGACTGAGAGACTCCTTAAGCTCATTTATGCTTCCTTTAAGTGTGCGTTCGCTAATGGTCTTGCTTGCTTGCCTCGTATATGATCCTATTAATTTTTTTCACGCCTCAGTTTCGTAGTTGGCAAAACAGAAAATTTTCCCGATATTCTGGGCCAATGTCACTTTTCAAGGCAAAACACTGTCTGTAATTGCCAGTATTGGGCTAATTCCAGGTTCTGCCTTTCGGAACATTCGTCAAATTTGATATCAATGCGTATGTTGGAGTGAGCACAATGTTCTTTGAGAGAACATGACCTTCTGAATCAACAAATAGCTCTGTCTTCCAACGACTTATTGATGGTTTTGATGAAATTTTGGGCCACGCCCACCTCATCCCCGACCCACGACTAGGTCAAGATGCATTCAATCTCTAGAGCCCCAAGGCTGGCTTATATATTTCTAACGCAGTCAGCACAAGCATTTAAACACTATAAGAGTCATAAGCATTTACGATTCACCAATAGTTCCGGGCCAGGGCCCCTCCAGATGATCAGATCGGTTCCATTCCAATCGTACTTCAAGTCAATTTAAGATATTACCGAGACCCCAATTGGAGAGAAGACAACGAAAAGAACTCACGGGAAGAAGATTCTTTGCCTTAATACAATCCTTGCTTGCGGTCTCCAAAGCTGAGAAACACATTGATCACTTAGTAACTCTCGAACAATAGGAACTTCATGAGACATTACCCTGTAAAATCTTTGACAGCACATAGCATCAACTATACTTGAGTGTGCCTACGTCAACCACGCTTTTGCTTCTTTCGGGCGGACTGAGGCTCGATAAAGTAATCCTTCGCAACATCCACATAGGTTGACCCACCAACCGTCATTCCAAGCTCTCACAATCTGCCTATTTCGAACCTAGCTTCCACTCCTTTCCGTATAACTGCCAATATACCTCTCATTTCTACTTACCTACTGCGGCAGCACGTTCGGCCGCGGAAACTGCTTGATGTAGTTGATTCCCCCCACGCACTGCAGCACCGTCATCTGGTTGGGCCCGATCTGCTTGCTCAACTTTACCGCTGCTTGAACAGTCTTCTCCAAACTGTCGTGCTCGAGAATCAAGCCGCGATTGCCGTGGGACGTTTGAAACGTCTTCATTCGAGCCAAGATGTCTCCCTCCAGGGCACTGGGGTCCGAGGCGAGGCGCCAGTCGGTGGTATCGTAATCCCACATAACAGCCTGCATTCCAAACTGGCGCAAGATGGAGCGGATGCGGTTGTCGATGCCTCCGTAGGGCGGACGAAACCACTTGGGGAGGTGACCGTAGGTTGCGTTCATGGCCCAGATCAGCCACTCGATCTGTGCCACCACCTGCTCGTTGCTGAGCTCTGGGAGAAACTTGTGCGACCATGTGTGACAGCCCATCACGTGGCCTTGGTTGGCGGTGTCGATGTACACCTGGGGGTATCGCACAACGTTGACACCGATAGTAAAGAAGGTGTTCTTGGACGCCAATTCCTTGGTGAGCGCGGAGGTGTAGGGCGATGGGCCGTCGTCAAAACTTTGCGATAAAACGGGGCACGTGTAGGCGTCGTCGCTGGCTACGCAGTTGAAACAGTCGAATGAGCACACCTGTGGGTTGTTGTACTCGCCGGGGCAATTTCCCTGGGGGTGGATCCAGCGGTCCAGACCCAAGGGCAACTTTTCGAACGAAATGAAGTCTAGAGGAATGTATGGCGGGTCCATCCCGGGCCACTCTCGCAACCCGGTGAAGTCGGTAAGCCACTGAGGGAATGGAAGCACAGGCTGGAACACAGGCACAGGCTGCAGGTTGAAGAAGTGAAGGGGCGATCGGAAACTCAACGCGGTGGTGGGGAGGACCCAAAAAGCCCAGAGAAGCTTGGATCTCTTCATGGAGTGGGTGCAAAAAGGTGCGAATTACGGAGCACAGAGAACGACGAAATCTCGTAAAAAAAGAATTGATATCTCGGGACACGCGACAATGGACGTTCGTGATAGAACTGGCTCTGTGTGGTGCGGGCTTGGTGGCAGAAGAACCTTGCTCACAGGCTGCGGTGTATTGAATGAAACTTCAGTTTGGGCTGAAAGCACATTAAAGAAGACAACATCCGCCTTCTTTATGAACCTTTGACGGCCCGAGGAGCTTTGGGAAACAAATTTGTCTATTTTGCATTTAGTTCTACTAAAGTATTCTTTTAAAAGGGTATCCGAGAGGAGCAGACAGTGAATCCCACGCTTGACAGCAACTCTTTACAGCAAACCTGCTTTCGAGCAATTTACGCTACTGAAAGCTCCCTATTCCCCAATCGGATTCCTCGATACTTGATTGCCACCAAATAAACCTCACAACCGAAAATCCACCCAATCATCCTAGTACCAAGCCACCATAACAACCAGACCATCCTGACTACCAGAATCCCATATCGGCCCTCACCTTTGACGACACTCTCCTTCATCATTTTGCCCTATTTCTTATCATTCTACAGGCGTCCTCAATATTCTACAGTCGTGCTCATTCTTCCGTTCATTATCCCCGCTTCTCTCAGATAAGATAACCTAACGTTGCAGCTCAAGGTGTGCGGCATAAATCTCGCTGATCTCTCCGATCGGGTGCCTTTGCCGGTTTCCCAGACTCCTGAGCCAACGTCATTGAATCGTTTTTTCACAGCCATTAGCAACCATCCCCTCCGCTCGTATATTCCCTCATGCTTGTGCGTTATGAGCAACGGAGCCATGGCCAGGCCCAGAGAAAATGCGGAGACGGGCAAAAAATGGCGCAAATAGCAATGATCCCTTCTTATCTTCCCTCGCCAATCTCTGTCTACGTCCCTGTCCTACTCTATTATTTCCTATTTAGCCCATGTCCTAGTGCAACCCACGTAGTGCCTCCATCTGACGTCGGAGTCGGCCCTCCAACATCTGCTGCTCGTCCGCCATGATTCTGGCAATCTGAACATTGTCCAACCGAGAAAAGTCGCTGTGGACGGCGTCGGAGACCGCCAACTCCTCCAATTTCTCGTCCAACGGCCAACTGGCGTTCATTTCCGAGATCTCACGCATGTACCTCAACACCGCGGCCTCCTGGCGTTTCTCCATGAGATCGATGGTTTCCTCACGCGATAGGGCCAGCAAAGTCTGCAACGTTTTTTCCATTGGAGCAAGGGTGACTCCGCTTGCGTTATATACTTGCACCCGGTTCTGCAGGGGCCTGCACCTCCAGATAAGACCAGATGCTGGGACCTGGAGGTGCGTGCAGGAGACCCGTGCGGTGGCAAAGTGTAGTGGCAGTACTAGGCGACAGGGGATTGATATGCGTCGGTTGGGTGAGCGTCTGGTGACAGCTGAGTCAGGTGTCAACCCGCCCCACCCCCGCATGTCCCTGTGCGTAAGCGAGACTGACACAATTGACACCCCGTCCCGCCCACGGCACCTCGGACTTAAGAAACGGCACACCGCCAGAGCCGGCTCACGTGCTAATGGTGGCGGTGCATAGGGCCAAAGAGGTTCTGTGGCGGATCGCCGTCAAGCCGCAACGGCAAATGCATGCACTCATTTCTGCGACAACTCCGCCATCAATTAACGAACAGGGTGGTGCAAGATGGAGATTTTCGATGCAGGTCGCTGCCCGTTTCATTATACGAGGAGGGGAAGAGTCCGAAGGTAACTTGAGATAGGGGAGGACGCACATTATAGAGAAAATCCTGTGAACTCGTTTTCGAGTAACAGGCTGAGAGTTGATATGATATAAATGTGATGCGATGTCAAGTTGATATCAGGTGGGATTTTGTTCATACGAAGTAGTTTGGCTGAATCTTAGTTGATAGCCTTATCCTAGGCGACCCTAAAGTGACGACGTACAATGTAACGAAGTGAGTTCTGTTGGGCGTCGATCGTGACAACCCAGGCAAATATATCTGGACTGGATGCAGACAGGTGCAACAGGGTCGTGATGTACACGGGCAAACACGAGGGTGGTTTCATCGCACACTCACAAAAAGTCAGCTTCTCACCTCCCTGTTTGCTGGATAACGCTTGTAACCTAATCCGTTTTCGTAAGAAAAATCTCTACCCCGGAGACTCACACACATGCAACAAACCTTCACAACCTCGGAGAAGGCGCTCAGTGTGTCAAGTCAGCTTGACTTGAGTTATCAAGTTCCGCAGATTAATAGTCCAGTCGAGTCAGTTTAAACGGAAGTCGAAGTTTGAACAATCTAGAGAAACTTGAGAACTCGCGCCATCACAAATGCACCCACCTGTTAAGCAATGGCTTATTCACTTCCTCAACACTCATCTCCAAATATCCTTTAAAAAAGATAAGTAGAGCTCGAGTATTTAAGCCAGCAGCGTGAGGCTACGAATGAGCCAAGTGTTTTAATGGATGATGTCGTAAGGGGACGGTTGCAAAACGACCAGAAATCAAGACACCAGATCACAAATTCGGATGAGGAGAGGATCATTGCCATAGTGAATCAGCTCTGTATACGCTCCGAACACGACACATCCGACCATAGGAGGTTTGTCAGGCTCCTTCGGCATTACAAGAACTATCTTATCCAGAATGTCCACCTCAGCCACAAACTGGAGAAGGATTAAAACAAAATGCCCACATTAGAGACCCGGAATCAATGATCAACGTGACTCTTTTCTACATCGGTTACAATGACCAACGCACACAGAAGCCCAAATATAGCGGAGAGGAAGAATCGTTTGTCGTCAGATATGTAAAAGCAGTTTGTCCAAACCAGAAAAGATGTTTGTGTCCGGGAGTCTTGCCGAGTTGCTGGATACAAGCGCTATAAATTGAGCGAGAGTTAGTTGGAAATGTTCTACATTAGACGAGTGAAGTTTGACGGTGTGGGTGTTTTCTCTTTTGGCGATTCAAAAGAGTTTCCGCCTAAGTAGTTGTAGGGTGTTTAGTGGCGAGGTGAACGTCACCCTAGGCTTTATTTAGGTCGATGGATGTATTCACAGAATAATCCCCTCGCTCACATTAGGCTTCGCGGAGTTCAAATTTAATAATATGCTGCAAAGGCTCAATTATGTTTCATTGACAATCATGCATAGGGAAAAATAAGGCGGCTTCAAAAGCAAAAGAGTAAGGTAAAGGGAGCATACTGGATATGTATGCACCGACCATTATATAGAATATAAAAGAAACAGGTTTTGTCAAGAAAACTGCAGTCACTATGAAATTTCTCGAACTTCCGCCAGAAATCATAGTCGAAATATTGCCAAACTTGTCTCAAGTTGTTTTGGAACTTTTGAGAAGCCACACCACTCTCAAGAATAGCGTGGAGCCGATTCTTTTCAAGGAAGTCAGAATAGGGATCACGAAGACTCTTGCTCGTCTTATAACTGAGTTCGAGTTCGAACAATTGGCAGATGGACGTATAAATGCTAGAATACAGCGACTCGAAATCGATGTTAATTATCCACCTACCGATCTCATTAAATTCCTTAGGCCATATAAAGAGTTCTTGACGACGATCCCTCGCATTGATTTCAATGGCACGAGTAGCGAACTTCAGGAATATTTGACTGTGATCCCAGTAAACAAAATCACACATTTCTATCAGCTTTATGAGGACAAGCTGCTCAATATCCCTCCGTTCGTGCAAGACCTCGTGATGCGGTATGGACCGGGTCCGGAGGACCGGATTGTTGAACTACCTTCCTCGATAACCCATCTTCGTACCAGCTTTCAATGCAGCGAGGACGAAGTACGACTTCCGCAGTCTCTCAAGGTTTTGCAATGTGACTACGCGTTGAATTGGACCCGATTCCCTTCGACTTTGTCAACCCTCATCATCGCAGATTGTAAAGGTGTTGATTTCTCAAATGTGACACTCCCACAACTAACCGAGTTAAAAATAAAGAATAACTTATATTTGTTTCGGCGACCATTATTATTAGAGTCACCCTTCTTACTGAATTTGCCTGACTCGTTGAGACGCTTAATAGTTGAAGCGAACCATCTCGATTTTTTGGAGGATACGACTTTGCCTCCCACTCTCCAATACCTAAGATTGAGGAGTTGTACAATCAAGAAACTTGGGAAGATGGTGTTTCCGGATTCTCTTCTTCATATAGACTTGATTCGTAACCATTTGGAATTTTTTGACTCTCTGTTACCTAAAGGGCTCGTGCATCTCAAATTGAAATCAAGTTATCGCCAGAAGCTAACCGCGATGCCGTCCCTGTTGAAGTTTCTTGACATATCTCATCCTTATGGAAAGATGACAACGCTTAGCTCGCATGAGTTCCCTATGCTCGAGACATTGAGAACTCAAGGACAGAACATCGAAGATTGGCATAAGACCGCGCTTCCTCCGACGTTGAAGGAATTTACAATGACTATATTGGCATACCCTGAAGAAATACAATTTCCTCCAAGTTTGGAAGTGCTAAACGTGAGTTTCCGAAATCCAGCTGCCAGACATGAATCGCTCAAGCTCCCCAAAACGTTACAACGCCTAACTTTGGTTGGAGGAACGTCAACAGGACTTGATCCGAACCTTCCCCAATTGGAATTCTTCTCTGCCAGGAAATTTTGTGGAACCCAGCCTGTGGTGCCTGATACTGTTGTTGATTTGGAGATTGAAATAATCGGAAACCCCAACACGATTAAACTTCCCCCCAAATTAGAGGTACTTAAGATCGTATTCTTTGATTCAATTACGAAATCAAGACGGTTTAGGCTCCCCAGAACAATAAGACGCTTGTCAAGTTGGGGTGAGCCCATCTACCTTACGGACTTGCCTTTGCTAGAGGAATTACGGATCTTCTCTAAAGTTACGGTGGAATATCACCCATTTTCAGACGATGAAACTTTCGATTCTGATTATTCAAGTACTGGGAATCCTATTATCGCTGCATATTCCTCAGACTCCGATGATTCAGAGACTGATTCTTCAGTCGCAAATGCTTCATCTTCTGACATGTCAGATTCCGATTATCCTGGGACGGGCTCTGACTGGTCTATGTCAGACTTAGACCCCCCCGGCCCGGATTGGACAATAGCAACAATCTTGTAGAAATTGTTGGCCCTAATATTTTAAAGAGAAAGGGAAAACTTGAAATCAGTCAATTCTAATACTTCTTTGCTCAATCACCCTAGTGTACGCCCTAAAGTCCCTTAGTATTTGCCGGTCCACTTTACAGAACGGTGCTTTCTCGCGAATAATGCGAGTCAAAGGAAGACAAGAAGCACTAATGTAACACAAACGAGTTGGCTCGTTAGCGATTGTCAATTAAAACGGCTTTTTCTGTTTTCAGCTGACCTAGATATGAACTCACTCGTCGCCAGCGAAGCCGAGGTCTGACGATATTAGGCAAATGCTCTGTTAAATGTTGCTATTTATTATTTACGCACAAATTTGACAATGACATTACATCTTTGAGCATTTCGGATTTTGAAGAGTTTTGACGACTTCACTGTGCGCGGAAGTTACTTTGCGTAACACCTTTTTATTCCACAATATTTCCCCAGCCTCCCATGTCTGTCCATGGAACCCAAGGGGCGGATCCACAATTTCCAAATATAACTAGTGCAACTAATCAAAACACAAATGGGCTGCCTAATAACCAGAAATACCTGTTGGGTGAGTGGGTGCAAAATGCGCACGGGATCACAGTGGAAGAGTTCGAGGAGCTCATTGTTGCCGGGAGGAACAATGAAAGACTAGAGATTTGGATCCGTGTACAAAGTGAAGAATTTGACCATGATAAGCTTATTGACGTACTTGAAGCACAACTTACTTCCATTCTGAAAAAATGGTGCTTCTCCTTCGAAGGACCGATGTCAATTTTCAACAGGTACCGGATGCTCTCTGGGCGTACTTTCAAGAAATTATCATTGACAGACATCAAAGGTTCACAGCTCAATATCCCCAAGAAGGTATCAAGTCTCCATTTTACGGGCGGAGATTTTGGAACCAATGTGATCAATTGGACGCAGAAATTGACAACCAATCTTCGCGTGCATTCGTGCCATAATGTCGGTGTAATTCGACTCCCATTTCGGCTTAAGAAGCTAGAATGCATTGAATCGACATCAATTTGGACGTCCTTTAACACAAAATTGAAAAATCTTTCTTTCGAAGGTATTGTTCCACTTGCGTTCACCCAAATGAATTTCCCAAAAATATGCACTTTGAGTATGAAAAATTGTGGGATCACCAATGAGCAATTGATTGGTTGGGAGGTCCCGAGCACTGTGAAGACTTTGGATCTTTCAGATAATCTTATCTCTCAAGATCCCTCTGGCATGCTTAATAGTCCATCGAGAATAGTCGTGTTAAAAGGGAACCCAATACCATGAAATCGGAACGGATGCTCCAAGACAAAAATCGCAGAGGCTGAGGTTGATGAACCGTAAGTCAACACAGAAGGGGCAATTTCTGATGAGGTCTTGAACGGCGAGGATGAAATGAAACTGAAGATTGTTGACGAAACTGCTGCAGAGTCCAGCTCATAAATCTGACACAAACGTAGCGTGAAAATTTGAGCTATCTATTCCTTCAGGGCGAGGGAGGTGTGACATCCATGTGTTGGTGTTTCATTTATTCTGAAATGGTATGGTGCCTTGTTTGTGTAGGCGAAGCTCGTTTCCCTTAAAGGGATTCTGAAGTCACAACGATTGTATAGTGAGCAATATGGTGATACACCGAATCTAGCTAGTGGGATTTTTGAGCGAATTACGATATAAAGATACGGGGAGTGTGGTAGCTCTAGCAAAGGGAGAGGGGACGAGCCGAAGCTTTGAAAATGATTTGCCACCTCCGGCATAAGTTCTGTCAGGCAACACAGTATGTAATTGCTCTGACTGCTTGCAGTTGCAGTAGTGCAATACTGCCTTGATCAACTTAGCGACTCAAAAGTAGAAAATGTATGAGCGACAAGAAACGCAATTGCTAGTAAACTGAGAGCACCACTGAGAAGTGAGAGACGTACAAGAGCAGTGAAAGTTTGTGTTTTGAAGCTGCGAAAGAAAGCCACAAGCAATCGCTTAATTTGCAGATTCAGATGAGTGTCGAGGCAACAACTGTCCAGGGACTAGTAGAAAGTTGCTTGAAAAGTTATGAGTCTCGTCTTTCACTTCTACATATTCGAAGAGCGTATCTAGCATTGGCCATCCACTCATTTTCACAGTTCGCAGGAGTTGTAGCGCTTGGCTGTTTTCCATCGACAAGCAACAACTAATTTGAATGTACGTCCCCATTGTGGTAGTTTCAGCACGTGTCGCGCGAGACGAGCTTTTCCTTGTAGAACATCAAAAGTTATTGTCGGAAGAGAATCGGTCGGGGTCAGACTAGCCTTGGTCTGATATTGGGCTCGGGGTAATAAGTCATTCAAGTCAAGCCATGGAAAATGGAAACTTGATTGAAAAAGCTACGAGAGAAATTCTCGCCTTGTATAGAACCAATAAGATAATTAAGGTATCCGAAATGGTACTGGCGTTGGATCTGCCTTATTCAATGAATGTTCGTCCCATTAGGAACTGGCTCGGACTTGCGGCCAACAGCCAGACTTGCATCTACCTACCCCTGCCTATGCGATCTTCTTCTCGGCCTCACCCGACAACCGCGCGCTCAACTCGATCTGCTCCTTCACCGCCCGCGTCAAAAACTCAATCATGATGATGTCCTGGTTGTGGTCCTGGAAGTGCTTCTTCAACGCGTCCAAGTCGGCCAAGATGGTGGGCCGTGTCAACAAGGTGTTGCTCAACGTGCGCAACAAGTCGAGGTCGGAGTCCAGGCCCGAAACCTGCGAGAGGTGGTCCAACAAGTGGGCGACGTTGGCAGCCACGGCGGCAAGCTCACGTGACAAGGTGCGGGCCTGGGCTTGCTCCAAGGCCACCACGCTGTTTTTCGCGCCCGGGGTGGCGCTGACTCGGTTCAACATGAACTTTTCGGTGGCGGTGGACGACGCCACAGAGTGCGGCACCGGCAGGAAGATGTAGGAGCCGGACGCGGTCTTCCAGCCCATTTTGGGCCCGGCAGCCATTTTCCCGATGGCTGCGCCGATGTACGTGGTCAACGTTGGGAAACTAACGCGGTCTTCCTCGAGGTAGCGCACATTCAAGTAGATGGCCGGGTACGGGTACGCACGGTCCGCGCCCTTGGAGTAGAAGTCGTGGATCAAGCCTGTGGAGCCGTCGATGGCGCCCGCACAGTCAAACCAGCCCAACACGTACTCCTTGGGGTGGGCCTTCTTGTACAACTGGTACAACGTCTTGTGCGTGTGCTCCTCGATGGAGATCAGGTCGCCGGTCTCCTGGCACGGCACAGGGTACGCGTCGCGGATCTCCACGGTGGCACCGTCGTCGGAGCGCACTCCAAGCAAGGTGCCGATGATGCGCTTGTTGTCGAGCGCCTGTTTGGCAACGATCTCCAAGATGGCGAAAAGCGCGGCGTTGTGGATTTTGACACCAGCAGCAGAAGCGGCGGACGGCGCCGCGGGCGCCGTCACAGAGGGCCGCACCAAGTGCATGTAGGTGTCGGTCATTGTGGTTGTGAAAGATTTTTTGAGATGTGAAGGGCCAGTCACGTGAGCAAGAGAGTGGATGGAAAGAGAGAGGGAGGAGGAAAAAAAAGAGAGAAAAGGGAGGAGGAAGAGAAGGAAGGGAATGAGAGGGAAATTCGAGGAAAACGAGGTGGGGAGTGGCTGGGAGAATGTGGCGGGCCAGCGGTCTCGTGGGACAATCGATATGGTGTAGGCTGGGCTAGAATGGACTGAGGAACAATACTTTTAGCTCCGAAAGGGAAAAAAAGAAAAAGGGGAAAAGGGAGAAAGGATGAAGAGGAAGAAATGAAAAGGAATCGATGTAGGGGCGGTGGTGTTGACGTAGGCACAGTGCGGTGCTCTATTTAGTGTAGGCTGAACAGCTCTCAAAATGAGTCGCAGGCCCTAGGTCGTAAAGGAATAAAGGAAGAAAAGAGGAGAGGAAATACAGAAAAGGAACATACGTTGGGAGGTGGTGTTGACTTAGACACTGTGCAATTTGGCTATTCTTTTTCTTTAGATTCAGTTATGCAGCAGCCACGCCGAGTCCATGGCAATAACCACAGACTTTTTCTACTCCTCTACGGGCGAAGAGGGGCCGCGCCTCTGAAATGCTCTCAGTCGAAACTCGAAAGCAAACTCTTTCATCGTGTGGTCCTTTGTTGCTGAGGAATGGCCGAGCCATTGGATCTGTAGAGGAATCTTCTATAGAAGGGTATATCAGCCGAAGACGGCTAATGTCCTGTGAAGTCAAGGTAACTGAGCAGCGTAATACTGGTCGTCATGTTGTTTTGATATACTAGTCTAGTTGAGTTGGATGCATCCCGTAGCTTAATGTCTCCTAAGGTTGCTTGGCCCTTCGTCCAGAATGGCGCAAAGAATAATTAATAGAAAACAGAATAGTTTAGGCAACAGCAGGTGCTCGTGTTAAAGTTAGTCTTGCACTTAGCCTCCAAGGTATAGTATCAGCCCTATGGGTCACATACACCTCTTTCGATGAAGATGCGGGACTTATGTCAGCAAAGCGAGAGAAGAGAGATAAGGGAGGAAACCAATCGTTCAAGGTATTTCAAAGTCACGCTATCGATCGAAAACTTAATCTACATCAAGAGTTGCAAGAGTAATGGAGGTTACAGAGTCTTAGTGTGTAGTAAAGAAAAATCTTCAAGTGCCCACTTCTCAACCTACCGTTTCCGAGTCCTCTGTAAGCATCAAAATATGTCATGCATAGCAAAATATGCCCCACCTGTCCACTCACCTGGCACGAATGCCGCTTTTTTTACTATGCTAACCGGAAGCAACTTGCTTCTTAAAACAAGACTATTTTTGAACGAGAGTCTTTAGTTTTTCCCGAAGTGCCAACCCACATACAGAGAATTTTATATTTGAACTGAATCATCATTATTTCCATAAGATATAAATTCTTCATCTGTTGGCAATCACAAACCTGAACCCAGAATCCAATCATCCCTGAAATGTATGTTAAGAATTCAAGTGGAAAAAAGAAACTCATTATCGGTCGGGGAGGAATTGTCGTGATAGGAGGGCGGCTGCAAGTCGTGATGAACCTATTACGAGAAGAGTTAGGCAAGAATAACGGACGGATGAAGAAGGAAATTAAAAAACTTAGAATTCGAGCGGAAGACGAATGGTCGGATCTTCGGGAGTTTCTTGAGCGGCATGCCGATTTCATTTTGCAGATTCCAAAGGTTTGCTTTGAAGGGCGCTTGGACCAATACATTGAATACGAAAAAATTCTCCCCTTGGATTGGTTGACCGAGATGAGATTGACAAAAATTGGTGAAAAGATGGTCACTATCCCCGCAAATGTAAAGATACTTATCTTATCCGGTGGCAATTTCCGAGAACGAATCGATCTCTCGCAATCGTGGATAACGCATCTTACTGTATCCTATTGCGAAAATGTTCTGGCAATCACACTTCCGCATGTGCTCCAGCTGTTGAGTTGCTACGATTGCTCGTCAATTTGGACGAGTTTCAACCCTGTGTTGAGAACTCTCAGACTTCATCACATTCCTGGTTTTGACCTCGCCCAGATGAATTTCAGAAGGGTAACTAGTTTGAATTTGGTCGGATGTCAAATCACAACAGAGCAGTTCAAGGCTTTTACCTTTCCCAAAAAATTGCAAGATTTGAATCTTTCGGATAACTTTATCACCTGTACGCGGGGAGTTGTATTCAATAAGCACCTCCAAATTTTGAGATTGGAACAAAACCGTCCCCGCGGAAGCAAGCCCTCGTCTTCGTAATAATATGTCCTTGGCCAAGACGATTAATTCAGAAGAGAATTGGTAGTGTGATTCCCATGTCCTGGCACATGAAGTATTCGAAAGTTGAGTAAAGGCTTGGAACGTGTATGGTTAGTACTTCGCTTCTCAGAGGATTAAGAGGAGGTCAATGATAATGAATTGAATAAGAAGACCATTGAATAAGCTGGCCATTCTTTTTTGAGTCCCGAAAATGGTCTCGGCATTTTTAACAAGCTTTATCGTCTCAGAACAATATGGCTACCTCAACACCAGATCGGCCATTGAAAGATCCTGTCTTTCTAACTGTAGGAGCACCGGTATCATGATTCACCCGCACTAGCTGTGGACCGATCGTGATTATGATATACGAGTCTGAACCGGTGAATATCATGAATCGTATCTCCCCCAACAAGGATGTGACTGAGGAGGGCGAAGTTCTGCGAAATATTTGGTTACCCACTTACCGATTTTTTGTTATGGCCAATGTCGTGATTGATACTCTGCATAACCTCGTACAGCTCCAAGTGAGGTCTAAACAGGTTGTATTTCTTCGATCTTGATCATATCTGCTCTTTGCAACCTTCTGCCTATGCTTCCAATCTTCCCTTCCTCTGAACTCCCCTACGATCCTTTCAACTCCTGCTCGCCCCTTGCTCTACCCCACGAAAAGGACTGATGAGTATTATAGAGAGATTCAGATTCATCCCCTCCCGACTAACAAATTCAAGTCTCCTGTACTTGCCTTGGTAAACGTTCTCAGACAAAATGGTAAGAACAAGTGGTATAGCTCACCGCGTGAACTTATTTTCATCTCCAGGACAGAGGAGATGAGCCACCATGACATTCTTAGGACACAAAATTTTAGTGAAGGTCAGGAGTTTGAGTTAACTGCTTGTCAGCACTGGAGTGTGACTCAGAATGCGCGGATAGCTCTAGCAAATTAGATGATAGACATTACAAATTGGGTCAGTTTGATCTGCATCGTTCTGAGTCTTTTTTTCGTAACGCCGGTCGAGCAGCTTCCAATACTACACTCTACTATCTCCAATACTACACTTTGTCATTCCGGATACTTACTCTGTAAATCACACCCAGCAGAGGCGATCTCACAACCAATAAAACAGGTTAAGCAGTTGAAAAACAATTTGCTATTTACGTTCGACGATTCAATTAGGAGGCTACCGCCCATAAATCGAGCCACTCTTCATGCCTTGTTCCCCGCTCAACCCCAGGGAAGCAAAAAAATAAATTATCGGGAGGACCCAATCACAATTTTCTTGAGCTGGAGCCACTCATGACCAAGCGGCGAGCTGCGTGCTTGTATCCCTCATTTCCACGGCATTCAATCGGTAGTATGAGCTGCGATCCATTGCCAGGCAACAGAGCTTAAAAAATATTTATACTTCCGACAAGCTGGCCAAGAAAATTTCAAAGACAAGATATCATCGTAAAGCGCAGTTTCTGCACAATCTACCCATCTGCCGCTTGATCTGTGGTTTGAACAACGTCGGGAGAGAGCACGTAAGCTTAATATAAACAAACAAAGACTCATGACTCTTGTCGGACAATGCGAGGATCGGCGAAGTGAAGGGCTGGGACCATCCTATTGGTTCACGGCAATTGAGTTTGCAGCAGGAAACGGTTAGCGCAGATCATCCGGCAGAGCAACGATGCTTAATATAGCGGCAAGAAGACAGTCAGACGGACGTATCTCCGGAGTGCGATGTGTTTCAAGGGCTAGGTCAATCTTATTAGAACATGAGGACAAAATTAACCTTCATGGTCCGTCTCTTGAGACTACATCTAAGCAGACCGCCCCTCAACAACGCTCCCAACACATTGCTGAAGCACATAATGTCATGCATAGCCGGCAGATAACCACTTCCCCCATTTCCCGACCACCTGGAAGGCCGAACACAGACCCTAAGTCGTTGAATACTGGGATTTGTGACTTATGAGCCCATATAGACAAAGCGCCCCAAGCTGGAACCGGAGATGTCAAGGCGTCATGAAAAAGGGAATGTAAACGTGCATTTGCGGGAGCGGGTCGGCCCGAAAATCAGGCATCGGCCACCGTGCCATTTTCGGAAAAAGGCACATAACCTCGCTCAAGCCAATCATCGAAAACCTTTTTCCTGGGTGCGTTTCATTAGGCTCCTTGCATTAGTATTTCCTTCAGTCTCCATCATTTCTTCATTGACATTCGACTGCCGACGTGGAGCCAGGAGGATTTGTTGACAGCTGTCAATGTCAAACTTTTGACGGCGCCAAGACCCGGAAAACGCTGGGCATTCGCGTAAACCGCAGATCAGCCATTGGCGACCTTGCAGGAATATGAGAGTTATCTGATTGGATCAATCCGGTACACGCCTCCCCACGCCGGCACATACCTCGGGTAGGCTGCACGCCGTCTCCAGGCCTGCTCGGTTTTCCGCTTTCAGTAATGTCTAAGTGGAGTAGTTGTTGAGAAGTCCAACGCTTTTGACGTCGCTGACCTTTAGACACATTCTTGGGCGGCGACACTTGCGACAAAGCGAGCATGGGCCCAAAAAGCTTGAGGTAAGATCTTCCCGATGATGCCACACCCTAAAAAATAGTGGTGGTCCTTGTGCAGCCTGCGTGTTGGCTGGGGAAAGCCTATAGGAGCCCCAGCTTTGTCTAGTTCATGCACGAACGCTCATGTTCCCGACCCACAATTTGTTCGCCTATTTATATTGAGGCTAGCCCGCTTGGTTGAACCAGTGGACACTTTAATTATGAACATTTTTGCGCTTTTGGCCATTGTAGCCTCGTCACTCGCAGCTGATGTTGCCAATTATGAGACATATGGTACCGCCGGAGAGGCGGTTTATTCGTGTGCTTACTCGATCTACTTACAGGCCACGTTTTCGGCGGAGCCCGGATACATGAGTTACTGTGACAATATAAACGGCATGGCATCCATGGTCGGATGTCTTGCATTCGACAAGCAGAACAATTCGAAAACCTACGACTACTATATCAACTACTGCTCCAAGTACTACATGACAGTGGTCACCACCGACAACTTGACCAACGCCTATCAGTACTACTTGGAAAATGCTGTCGCGCTCGAGGACATTCCCAACTATAATTACTCGGTCCCGATTGAAGTTCCCCTCAAAGTCAATGGAACTCGTACTAAATTGTTTTACGATGCGTACAAGGTGTTCCTTGGAAACTATGACGACTCCTTGTATTATGGAGTGGGTTGTGTTGGGTACTGGTTTGCCGTGGCACTTGTGTCGATGATTTTCAACTGGGGTGCGGTGCTTTTCCCAAACCTGCGCAACTTCTTCAACGGCACCCTTTCCAAGGCAGCACGCAAATACCTCTTCCTTCCTGCGCTTGTGCACAAAAAGAAGAACACTGCGCAGCGGTTCTTTTACCTTTTTGATTTTTTAATTCCCTCCCGTCTGGAGTCGTTAGTGGTGTTCCTCTTCTTCTGGTTGGTGTTCATCCTCAACGCCACAGGAATTTATTACGTGAAGAACGATCCAGTATTTGAGGAGAGCAAGTGGCAGGCTATCCACCGGTATGTTGCTGACCGCACGGGAATTGTTTGCACAGTACTTATTCCACTCTTGGTGCTCTTCGGGGGCCGCAACAACTTTTTGCAGGTGTTGACCAGATGGAAGTTCTCAACGTTGATGGTGTACCATCGGTGGATTGCACGCATGGTGGTTCTCATGGCGGTGATTCACTCTATCGCTTTCACTCAGATCTTGATCGCAGACGGAAGAGCCTACTACTACGAAGAAATGAAGGACAACTACTTGATCTGGGGCACGGTAGCCACCGTCTGTGGCAGTCTCATCTGCTTCCAGGGTTTGTTGTTTTTGAGAAGAAACTGGTACGAGACGTTCTTGGTGATCCACATTCTTCTTGCCATTTTCTTCGTGGTAGGCACCTGGTACCACATTTGGGAGTTAGGCTACGCCCAAATCATGTATCCTGTTTTTGTCATCTGGTTTTTCGACCGGTTGGTAAGGGTGGTCAGACTCGTGTGGTTTGGGTTTCCCAAGGCGCAGGTCACGTTGATTGCGGACGTGGTCAAGGTAGAAGTACCCAAGCCAAAGAGCTGGAAAGCACCTCCAGGAGGTCATGCTTGGGTCCACTTCGGAGGTAGTTGGTTGTTCTGGCAGTCCCACCCGTTCACGTTTGTCGAGACGTCGGAGGGATCCCTCACTTTCTTCTGCAAGGTCAAGGGCGGAATCACCAGATCGCTCCACGAGAAATTGCTCAAAGTTCCAGGAAAGTCGTTGACTGTCCGGATTGGAGTTGAGGGCCCCTATGGTGAGAGTCACCCCATCAAGAACCACTCCAGTGTGGTGTTCTTGGCAGGTGGTAACGGAATTCCTGGTCTCTACAGCGAGTTAAAGGACTTGGCAGGGCGTAATCCTGACAGCAGCCAACAGTTGAGGCTTGTCTGGATTATCCGCGAAATTAAGTCAGTGGCTTGGTTCTACAATGAGTTGCAGGCTTTAGGGTCGTCCAAGGTCGAGACCACAATCTATGTGACCCGTCCCGACGAGTTGGGAGGCACAGAAGAGCTCACTGCGTTGGTATCAGGCAAGTCGGACTCGGACTCTAACCAGGAGAAGGACGAGAAGAGCTCTACTGAGCTCCTTGCGCAGGTCAGAAGAGAATTACCCCATGTTTCGTTTATTGAGGGCCGGCCATCTCTTGAGAGCATTGTGACTGCTCTGATTGGCGAGGCCGCCAACAGCGTGGCGTTCATTACTTGTGGACATCCGGCGATGGTGGACGACTTGCGGTACCAGGTAGTGAACTCGCTTGAGAAGACCCAGAAGCGCGTGGACTTCTACGAGGCGTTAGAGTTATGGGCGTAGAAGCTAATATTGACTAAGAATTGGAGTTCGAATCACAAGTAGATGTTGATGAGACCAAATTGAACTAAGGTGGGGGAAGATATCCGTATGACGTGAGCAGATTTTGCTCGCAAATAGTATCTTCGAGTAGGATGAGTCGTAATTCGCTAGTTAGCTGTTGGCGGAGCCCGGGAGAGGTGAGTTTGCAAGATTTCTGTACAACCAAGCAAGAGGTAAAGGAAGCAAATTGTGCGTATTAGTTCACGATACTTGAATGACGTTTCGAAATCGGTAGAATAATGAATATTTACCTTGGTATAACAAAGATTGACACTACTATCCGAAGGATTGTGAACAAAATTTATTGACTGGCTAACAAAACAAGGGCGCCACGGGTCTTTATACTCCAGCCCACCGTAATCCACATTCCAGTCGCGATAATTAGTCTTTAGACGAGAACGTAAACGACGGTAGTGTTGACGTGAATGTAGGTAATAAACTCTCAAACCTTATCGTGAGCGTCGACACGAATAGTCGAGATTTTTACACGGACAATCAAGGTTTTCAGGGTCAGGAGCATATCCACCCAAAAGTGAATCTCAAACTAGGGTTGCTCCTTTATAGAGGGACCTCTCTCGTTACACTTGGTTTTAATAAAGGATTCAAATATGGCTGCGAAGATGTGGGCCACCGAAAGCCAACGGAGACTAAACATCTGGATTATACAAGTCACTTCGTATTACAATTAGCTGGTTCTGATATTGTTTTGCACATATTCACCCCTGAGGAAGGCCGAAATAGGCCGATTTGCTTTTTTCTCTTCTTTTGCAAGGATTCGTTGGAGCTATGGTGGTCCAATTACTCCCATTGGTCGTTTTGAAGAAACTTCAACAATCAAAGTCGAAAAACCCGCTTGGTGGAAAGCCTGGAAGAGCTGCTCGGAAGTAGAGTCACTGTTGATATAAATTGAAGGACACAGTAGAAAGAAGTCTCGGCACACTCTACCCAACGCTCCCCTGCTTCGTAATCCTGTTGTTAAGTTGCCCAACTGAATATGCTTCTCTGGACTCATTTCATTTTGACTCTTTAGCTTCCTTGCGCTCTCTCTTTTCACCCACTTTCAAAGCTAGTTACCAAGCCGGTTTCAGGCGCTCGCCCAATTCTTTTAAACCCACTTTCAATTGCTTGAATCAACTATTGCGTGCAAGGCGGGAGTTAGTAGCATCTGAGCTGCGAGCACAAACTAGTGAACTGAGATGATTTCCGTGGTTTTGAGAAGCTTCAAGTTGCGGCTTCTGAGAAGTCCAAGCCATTGTTCCCGTTGACCATCTTGAGTTTCTGATATTCACAGTCTCCTTCCCTGACTTAAAAAAAAAGATCTCAAGGAATACCAGGCCCTACAATTATCGTTCGGCATCTCTCTGGTCAGCTTACGTAAACTGGGGACAGTCACAGTGCCTGCTCAGACGAGCCGACCCCAAAGCAGAAAGAAGCAGATTATTTGCTGAGCCGCTACTTGGCAAGTTAGTAGTGCTGTGGTGGCTGTTGCGTTTCTGTATTGGCGCAGCGGTCCATGGGCAAAAGTCGATCCATCACTACGACCCTGCGATACAATCCACCAAAATTAAGCAAGTTAGAAAGCCAATACAGCAAAGACCGCGCCCGGCGCCAGACGATAAAGGTAAACATTTACAGGTTGGTTGGTGGCTTTATTGTTGGCTGCGAAACTCCAGTGCGAACCAACTCAATCCAAGCACCAGTGCGCTAAACCTCAAAAACCTTTCATTACCTTCTCTTTCTTCCTTCTCTCTCTTTCTTCCTTCTCTCTCTTTCTTCCTTCTCTCTCTTTCTTCCTCCTCTTCCTCCTTTTTTCTTCCAACCGTTCCCTCTACTTCTTTTTCCTTCCGCCCTCATTTCTTCACTGCCCTCTTATGTTTCTCTGCTCTTTCCCTGCACTCCGCTCACCATGAACAAGGCCGGGCCCTTCCACAACACATGGCTCTTCTCAGAGGACGCGTTCCTCTCCAAGTGCCCGTCACGCAAGCAAATGACGCTTTCCCAGGATCTCAAGGTCCGCGAGCTGCTCCACGACTTCCTCCTCAAACTCGGGTCTCGGCTCAAGGTAGACGGCCGAACCATCCTCGCCGCCACCATCTACCTCAACCGATACTACATGCGCGTGCCCATCACCACGTCCAAGTACTTTGTTGCGTGCGCGGCCATGTCCATCAGCTGCAAGCTCCATGACACCTACCGGCCCTCGGACAAGATCGCCATGACCGCGTGCGTGCTCAAGAACCCAGGCAAGACCATCGACCAGCACAGTGCGGTGTTCTGGCAGTGGCGTGACCAGCTCTTGTACCGCGAGGAGCTCGTGTTGAAGTACTTGAACTTTGAGTTGAACGTGGATCTTCCCTACGACTTCTGCGACGACTTGCGCGGGGAAAAGGACGAGCGCTCGCCCAACGGGTTCTTTCTGAAGCTCGACGACATCCTCAAATACGCGCTCTCGCGCGTGGAGTTGGCCAGCTCGCTTCCGATTCTCGTGGCTTTTGACACCCACACCGTATTCGGTGCCATGTTGGTGATTGCGGTGTTGGAGGGCCAGAGCCGCTTCGACGAGTTGGACTCATTGCACATGCCGGCGGACTACTTGGACTCGCGCCTTGGTGTGGCCGTAGACGACTGCTACGCCTGCTACAAGTATCTCATGCGGCTTCGGGCGGCGTGCGAGGACCCGAAGTTGCCCAGCCACGGCAACTTTGTGTCGAAGTTGGCGCGAGTGTCCAAGGCAGACTTCTACCGAATCGCGGGCGGCGGCGACAAGGAGCCGAGGGTACGGGAGGAGGACAGTCTCCTCGACGATATATAGACGGCAACACGGAAAGGCCAACAGGCCATAGGGCAATAGAACGCATTGGATAGGGGCATTTGACAGGATGACTATTTGTCATTCCTGATAGGATGGCTATTTATCATTCTTGATAGGATGGCTATTTATCAGTTCTGATAGGTTGGCTATTTATCAGTTTTGATAGGGTGGCTATTTATCAGTTTTGATAGGATGGCTATTTATCGCTTTAGATAGGATGGCTATTTATCACTTTTGATAGAATGGCTATTTGCTAAATTGACTATTGGTAACACCATTTGGTGAGATGGTCTCTTGAATAACGAGAGAAGGTGAGGCTCACTTAACACGGCGATGACTAAAACGCAGAGAGCACTAGATATGACTGCCGTCAACGGGCTCAGAGTACGGCAAACATAGGGAAGCAATTATCACTTCAATGACCACAATAGACTGCTCAGATGTTAAATGGCCAAGTTGTGATCGCTTGGATTGGGCCAAGAGCAGACTGCTACGGATACTACCATGGGGAAGCGCACTTGGAAGATTCCTCGAGGGCCAGACATTTATTCCTTGGATATGATTGTAACCGAATCACTGACCACTTGGATGTGGTCTACAAGGAGAACGAGCAATGGATATGATAATGTCCAATGGACCACTTGTATATGCCAAAATCTGAAGATTTCACGGTCGAGAAGCATTTTAGAATCGACCAGAATAAGTGACTGCTTGGGTACGCAGTTACCAAGGAAGCTCGTAAGTACGTCAAACACATCTGGATAGTTCGCAGGCTTATTACTCTCGCCGCTGCATTTTTCTATTTATAGCTGTAGGTCGCTGGCTGGCACAGTAAAGTTGGCACATCACCGGCGAAGCATTCTAGGGAACGAATGGCTGAGGAAGCGCTCCTTGTCATAAAACATCTGTCGGCGCTCGGGCAACCTATTCGTGCGCCAAATTGCTCGAAAAGTCATCGGCTACTTAGAGTAGTCGATAGTTCAATGGCCCTTCCTGTGTTGTAGGGCACTTTCCGTACTCGCCATCCCAGCCAGCATCGCCTGCATTCCAATGCCAAAACAAATAGAGCTATGAACTGTCCATGCATGTTACGACGGCTTCGGTGTCCAACCCCATATTCACATAATGCTTGATGGACAGCCATGACAATGCAACCAAGCCCATTCCTATGACAATCAGACACCTGGATACGGCATTGTGACCATGACAGAACGTGGCCACCAAGATAAAGACTTTTCCTTCCTTCTTACGCCACAAAGTCCGCATCCTTGTCGTCGTCGTCCGAGGGTTCCGAGTCGTCGTCTTCGTCAATCCCCCGCGCAGGCGCCTCGCTTTGCAGTTCCGTGCTTACGTTTTGCAAGTCTTCGGCCACCATGCCAAGATCCTCCTCCACGCGCTCGATGGCCATTTCCTTTTCGAGCGTCTCTTGGGCCAACTCGCGCTCGACCTGCTCGATTTCCTCTCTGCTGAGGTCAGGCACCGTCAACTCCGTCTCGAGCTGCTTGGCGCTTTCCATTTCCTGGTCAAAGTCCTCGTTCACTACCATCTGGTCGGTGATGTCGAACGCCAGTGCCTCTTCTATCGAGAGCCCAAGCGGACGGGCGACTGCACCGTGCGTCTCGTCCAATAATGCCTGCTCGTGGAGCTCCTGCACTTGCTCGGGGTGCTCCTCGGCGTACTTCAAGTACTGCTCCACATCGTCACTGAGCAACAGCGAAGAGTACTTGACGTTGTACGGGAGTGCGCTCGAAAGCTCAACGGAGGGCTGTACCACGCTGTTTTCGTCGTCCTCCTGGATATGTAGCACAACATAGTCGTTTTTGTTGTAACTGTAGAGGTGGCTCTGAAGAAGCTGCAAGCTCGTTTCGCCGTTTTTCGCCGGCGGATGGAACTTCTTGTTTCGGTACGCCGCCACCACCGCGTCCTGAATGCACGTGCTGGCGAACTTGAGGTTGTGGCCCAACTTCAAGTCCTTTTCGGCTAAGTACGTGAGCCAGGTCAACTTGTCGTTGGAGGTGATTTCGTCGTCATCCAAGTCGTCGACCAAGCGGTCTAGGCCCGGCACAGAGCTCTCTCCGTGCTTGAACTGGTTGTAGTACTCCTGGCGCTCGCGCAAACGGCGCTTTTTTCGCTCCTGGTCTGTTTCGGCGGAAATGTCCACTTTCCGCTTCTCCACCAAGTTGTGGATGAGCGCAGTAGGGACCTCGCTCAACTGCTTGCTGAGCCGAAAGCTGTCGCTGTACTGTAGCCAGCGCACAAACGAGTCGAGAGACTTTGTGTTTTCGTCGTGCTCCGGTTCGTGGTTTTCATCCTCCGAGCCCAGCTTCAAAAGCTGCACGTCTAGAAGCGCCTGGCCCAAGTCCTGCGCAAGCATCTCGTTGGTGCAATTGGACCTCGACAAGGCAAATTTCTTGGCCCGGCCGAGAACAAGCTCGAGGTGCTTGATGTAGAGGTCAGTGACTGTGTCGAGCACCAGGGGCCTGCACTTGTCGAAGCCTGCGCTCTTTAGGATCTGGGCCACCGATATTCGTACCAACGCGAAGAAAAACGAGTCCTCCATGGCGACTGAAGAGGTGATATTGGTGAAGTTGGTGAAGTAGTGTTGACCACGCTCTATGCCGGACACTACTAGAGCCGGGTGTAGGCAACAAGTTTGAAAAGAAATATTTTATGGCGTATGAATGGCATTGCTGGCTTAGCTTTTCTATTGTTTGCCTTGTTTTGTTTCCTGGAGATTTTGAAGAGGGCGTGAATAGCAGTGATGGGAGTGCAGTGGACAGACTGTTAGAGTGACGCAGGAAGGTCTCAGAGGACTTCAGAGAGGACGATATACAAGTGGGATCATCTTTGTGACAGACAATTAAACGTCTTGCCGCTTTTTTTTTTTTTTTTTTTTGAGGGGTTGGCGGTCCAGAGCTCTTCCCATGTTCAGTGGAAATCGCACAATGTTGGAAGCTGAGGCTAGAGAACTCCGGGGGAAGGAATTGACGGGACATAAAATGACTAACTATTCAAAATCGTCTTGTCGGTAGTATTGCAGAAGTATTGTCTGGCGTTCGCAATCATATTCATAGTTAACTATGATTCAGAGGTTACTACTGGACTTGCATCCGAAGTGCTTCCCCAATTTGGAACCTAATAGCACCGGGGAAGTGAACCCTATAAGCTAAAATTCTGCTTGGAGGCCCCTCAATTGCAGTAGTTCTCCTGTTTGAAAAGAAGTTAACTAGATTTTAATAGGACAACCTACGAAGAACATACCCAATTGCTACTAGATTGTTGAAGCCTAGCTGTCCTGGATGAAAACCGTACACTTTCATCCGATTTTACTTGTGCCTGTGCTTTATCTCGACCTCTCTTCGTGTCTTGTTCTCTAATCCTCCAGCACTTAGGAACATCTTCGACGCGCACAGGGGGAGGTCAAATTATTTCCGATGCAGTGTTTCAGCAAACTCACCGTTTGTATTACAAATATGCTTGCCAAGTGGCATTGGTTCCTTTGGAGCCAATCCAACGGGCTGAACAACCTGGCTATAGTCAACTGCCCTTCAGTCAAAGTTGAATAGCGTCTATCATAGCTCAAAAGCCGACATGCCCCATCGACTCAAATACCACTACATTTCCTTCTTTCTTTTCGTTTTTTGCTTCTTATTGACACCCTACAACCCCTGCTGCAACCGTTCGCTGATTTTCTTACCCGCAAACGACAACGCGTTGAACAAACCCTTCTCGGAAATGTCGATGTGCAAGTTCAAGTCGTTCGCGATCGCCGACCCCGAGGGCGGGTTGGTCACTCTGCTCACAATAATGGCTGGGTCGATCTCCAACACAATGCCGTCGTCGATGGCCTCATCAAAACACAAACTCACCATGTCGTACTTTTCCAACACCGTTCCCTTGTCCAACAGGTTTTCCAACAAGATCGTCAACGCCTCGTTGATGTTGTTGGTCAAGGAATAGAGCATGGCCTCGTTCTCGTTGACCGCGCCAACAATGACCAAAATCACGTCGTTCGTCTGCTTGTACGTCACCAAGTGGTTGTCGTATAGGATCACGTCCTGGTGCAACTTATTTATCTTGGAGTAGATGGCCTTCTCGAACGCCGCCTGCTGCTGGGGCGTTTTGTATGCCTGGCTGGCGTCCTGACTGCGGTAATACTTGGCAAACAATCTCTTGCCTTCGCTGCCCAAGACCATGGCGGCCGAGACTGTGTACAATGAGATGTTCAACGACATGGTGGAGGAGTGGGTGAACGAAATGTTGATACCGTGTTAGCGGTGCATGCAGGCAGTCGAGAACGGGTTGAAGAAAGTGAAAAGAGGTGGAATATTTGGATTCAAGGAGATTTGTTTTCTGATCAGTTCCTGATGGATGATGATAGGGGTTAGGGATTGAATTTTTCGTTCGGTTCCTGATACGGGTGTTGAATTAGGCAGTGTTCCTTTTTCGAGGTGCAGGTGAGCCACCAATCTTAAGAACTGAGGTAGGAGTTAACGATACTAAATAAAAATAAAGATGAATTTGACACCCTATTATCTTTCGCTTGATACGGATTCGTTTGAGTGTACGCTGGATTCCGTTAGGAGTTATGTTGTGCCTGATGAGCCACGTAAGAAGCTTCGAAAAACAGTACTTCTCCGTATCATGGCTAGCATTGAATCTACTCACCTAATGAAATGACGTCGGCGATGACAAATAACACGCGCCAATAGGAGAGAAAATACTCAACTCAGGATTCCGCGAACTGAGATACCTCCATGCAATGTCTCTTCAGAATTGTCTGGCGAGCATGGTACTTCGCATAGGAGCAGAAGCTGTACATACAATTTGAAATTACTCTAGCTATTGGGCATTGGTTGGCATTTGGATGAGCAACCGCACTTGCACTCCTAGCAACTTTGAATTGATTTGTACCTACAGCCGCTTTAAATCTAGATTATATGCTAACGACGCTAGGCGCCGACGAGCTTGAAGACAAAGTTCAAAATGTTCTTTTGCGCCGGGTTTTTCAAGTAGAAGTCGTTGGTCAACCCTGCGGTGGTGAAGCTGCCCTGCTGGCTGGCCATTGCGCGGAATCCATAGACAAAGTTGACAATGAGCCCCACAATCAAGCCGAGAGCCACCACCAAGGGTCCCACCACGTTGTCCAAGTGCTTGTCCGAGCGCTCCATGATGATGTTTCTTCTTCTCATGAAGATGTAGTAGCCCCAGGCACCCGAGAACAACGTCAAGGCAAAGTAAACGTATGCCAATGCCGTGGCCAACTCGTAGGAGTTGGCCTTGTTGGTGGACGAGTAGATGATGAAGGTCAAGGTGGAGAGCAACGTGGTCACGTGCAACCACCGGTTGAACGTCCGCTCGTTGGCCAACCACACCTTGGGCTCGATCTTCAACGGTCCCGCGTTTTTGATGTACAGCTCGGGCTTGGCCACGCCGATTGGCAAGTCGATCTCCTCGTCTTCGGAGTCCACGTCGAGCAACTTCGAGAACGACAGCGGCAACTTCAACAACTTGTTGAGCGGCCCCTTGGGGAGGTCGTCCTCCTCGTCAAAATCCTCGTCCGAGGACTGGTCTAAGTCTCCGCCGGAGGCAGTGGCCGGTTCTTCGACCACCGCCAGCACAGAGGACATGCCATTGGACTTGAGCGGGTCAATGTCGGAGTCCACCAGGCGCGAGGGCTCGAAGGAGTTCAAGATGGAGCCCGAAAAGGACTTGGAGCGCGCGGAGTAGTCCGCGGTGGTGCTGGATGTGGCCAACATGGACTTGAACTTCTTCAAGTTCTCCTCGTCGGTCTGCAACTTGGCCAACTTCTCCTTGGTGTCAATGTAGGCCTGCTGCGGGTCGACCTTCAAGTCGGACTCCAACTCGTTGAACCAGAACGGGATGTTGTCCAACTTGTCGTCCTCCAAAAAGAGCAGCGCCACGCCGTGGATGAACTTGGAGAAGTTGGGAATCTCCTTCACCAAGTGCAGGTGCACCAAGTCGTCGATCCAGAGCAACTTCTTGCCGCGCTTCTTGGTCTTGACCTTGATCTCCAACTCCGCGTATGGGAACTTCACGTACTCACCCTTGCGCAAGAGCGACAACGGCTGGCTCACCTTGGAGTCGATGTCCGTGCGGTGCCAGTGCGCAGGATCTCTGATGGGTCTCTGTTCGTCGAACGAGTCCTCTCTAATGAACCAGATGTCGGAGTCAATCACCACCCGGACCTTGTCGTCGCCGGGGATCTGGAACGCCGTGCGCTTGTAGGTGGTTCTGAGACACGGCTGCACGTGGTTGTCCTTGATGTACTTGGAAAAGCTGTCGATGTGCAGTTTGGCCTCGTCGATGGCGTCGGCAGACTCGCCCTTGCGGGCCAACTTGCGCAAGTACTTTTCCTCGTCGAACTTACCGGCGATAAACAGGTCCAAGTACTTTTCCTTCAACGCGAACTTCTCGTCGATGTCGTAGGTCTCGGAGCTGCGCTCAAACGACTTCTTCTCCATGTAGATCTTGGGCTTGTTGTACAACTTGCCCACCCACTTAAGGCGCAACGTGGACGCGTTGGGGCTCTTGACCAACTTGTTGTTGTACAAGTCGAAGTTGGCGTTGTCGAAGTACAAGCAGTTGATGGTGGGGTCGTTTTTGGTGAAGTCGCCAAAGTCGTCCTCGTCGTCGTCATCCTCATCCTCATCCACATTGTACGCACTCTCCCCGCTGTTGTTGTACACCAAAACGGGAAGGTGCCGCAAGATCGTGGCCTTGACCTCCATCAAGTTGTCGGTGTGCACCCAGAACTTGAACGACTGGAAGTCCGACGCAGCATTGTCGTCGTTGAACGAGCTCAACTTCGAGAGCAGCTGGTCCACGTCGTAGTTGTCGCGCAAAAACTGGAACAACGCAGAGATTTTGAACAAAAGCGGCAGGTAGTCCTCCAGGTGGAAGGGCAAGCTCTTCAACCGCACATTCAACAACGGCTTGACCAGGTAGTTCAGATGCAAGCGGTCGTGCTTCTTGACAATTTTGATGAACCCCGTGTAGTTGAGACGCTGGAAGTGGTTCAACTCCTGGGTCAAGTTCAACACCAGGTCCAACTTCAGCGAAAACGACGCTACGTCAAAGTTGGTGGTCGCCGACTCTGTCAGCGCCTGCAACTCGTTCAAGTACTCGTTGAGCTCGTCGTACTTGTCGCTCTGAAACGTGTACACCTTTTCCAAGTCCAGGTCCAATGCCGAAACAAAGTTCTGCTCGTCCTTGTCCGACCAGGCATTCTGCAATATCACGCCCTCCTTCAAGAGTTTCTTGAGCTTGATGTAGCTGATGTAGTGGTCCTTCCACGGCGGATAAATCTCCAGCTCCAACTTGTTGGCAAAGAGCATTTTGGTGGTGGGTTCGGAGGACATGGTGACAGAGTTATGCCGGGACAGTCTGCTTAATTAGCCCTCGCTGAGTCCTGCAGGAAGCCGGAGCCAGCCACGTGGGTCAAACCACCACGCCAGCCTTTGGGGAGACACAAATTTGACAGCAAAAATAGCATGTTTTGGCTAATATGCTGGTTTTGGTTCTATTCGACAAGAGCTGGCGTGGAAGCCCAGGTTCTACCTGCGGTGGAATGTTATATACAGGTTGATTGGTGTGCAGGGGTTAGAGCAAGCACAATGGTGCCGATCCGAGGGGCCCATTGTGGTGGGAAGATGGGAGGATATAGGGATAAGAGGGGGACAAGGGATGGGTAGGACGGAATGTGGGTGGTAAAGAATGGGGGTTAATAGAGAGGATGGTGGTGGTGCGCGCACGCCTTATCAGCCGTGCTTATTATTGCGATCGACATGGACGGTCAAAAAAGGTGATGGGAGGATTTTCGGGTTATAGTTGATTTAGCGGACATATTGCAATGAGGTATCGCATAGAAAGTGAAAGTAATGCTACCCAATTTTTTTTTTTCATGTCAGTTGACGGTAGAGAGTGCCCATGGGGTCTTGATAGTTAGAGTATGAATTGAGTGAAATTGAATGTTCAGCTTAGTGTATTTGTAGGATTTTGGAGTCTTTCTTGTATAATTCTAGCCCAATTGATGTTGAACATGCATTGAACAAATGGGATGAGCAATTGGAAGAGGTCAGTGTGGTAGTATAGGCTGTTTGGTGGATCAGCATCCGATGAAGAGAGTTCAAAGGGGCAATTCAACGACTTTTCCGTTGCATTTAGCTCTAATTTGAAAGCAATTCTCGTAATGCTGCCAGTTTCACCCATTTTGGCCGGGGCAGCTGCCTATATTAGAAGTTCACAATGCGATGATGATTCCGCACAGTGTTTCCTTGCCAAGGGAGGGGACTGGAGAGCAAATGGTGATTTAATAACGTAGAATTGGGAATTGGTTACGCGACACTAGACTTTGTAACCAACGAACAATCGTTTTGGCCATGTTTCAGTAAGGAGTTTGCGTGAACCGTTTGTTTGATGCTGATGGATAATACTTGATATTGAGCCGCAATGACTGGTTTAGGCTTGACTTGCCAGAAGAATGCGCTATTTTTTAATTTCTTCCGATCTACTTCATCGCAATTGCGTATTCCTTATATCTGATCGGAGTTCTGATTTTTTCGAAGTTGCACATCATCCCGCCCAATCAACCAGTACAGTGTCACCATGGAGCCTCAAGATAAGAGAAGGAGAATATGCTGTAGATCCATCACTGTTTCCATCTTTCAGTGAACTAGTTTTCAATACCGATCTTTTCTTTAAGGGTCCTCATTGCTTCGGTCATGTTCACTGACTACAACAAACACCACAAACACCAGCCACTCTGCACGACTTCTATGCCAATGATTACCGTATAATCCTCGACCAACCAAGCACTGTCCTGATCGCCTTCTCTGGGATCCTTCTTTCGACTTCCACCTCTTGTCTCACGTGACCGCCTGCACTCACCGACTACTTCTCCAGCTCAACTGAACATTTGTCATCATGATCGGCTACAACCCCATCATACACCCAGACACAAAGAACAAGAAGTTCAAGTTCGAGGGCTTCTTGCGCAAGGAGTTTTCCTTCGGCTTGGACCCGGACCGGCCCGTGTGCCAGTTTTACAAGCCAAGCAACCCGAACTCGTGTCCAAATGGCCCATTCTGCCCCAACAAACACGTTCCTTCAATGTACAACAACAAGATCGTGTGCAAGCATTGGTTGCGTGGTCTCTGCAAAAAGAACGACCACTGCGAGTTCTTGCACGAGTACAATCTCCGCAAAATGCCCGAGTGCTTGTTTTACCTGAAGAACGGATATTGCACGCAGACTCCTGAGTGCTTGTACTTGCACGTGGACCCACAGCAGAAGATCCCTGAGTGTCTGCAATACGACAAGGGCTTCTGTCCCGAGGGACCAAACTGTCCTCATCGCCATGTTAGGAAGATCATGTGTCCGCTCTACTTGAGCGGATTCTGTCCAAAGGGGTACGAGTGCGACTACAGCCATCCGAAGTTTGATAATCTCCCGCCTAAGTTGCGTGTTGAGCACAAGAGACTCGTGAAGGGTGAGAACCGTGAATTGGAGAAGCTTTCGTACGACCGACCAGTCACTGAGGTGGTGAGAAACCAGTAGTAGCAAGAACACCAAATTTGGGAGAGAGGAAGGGAAAAGAAGAGAAGAACAGAGCAAACGCAGGCCATTGACGGCCAGTGGCTCATAGCATATAGCATTGTACAATAGACGACGGGAAGGATCTCGAATGCGTGTAGAGTGGTCAAATGCGCTGTTATTAGAACATTTTTAAGTGCTTTATGCGTTAGAAGCTGTTTTTAGCTTTCAGCGCAGAATCTCATCAAGGTTTCATGAACCTGGAAGAGAGTTTTGACAGGTCCGAGGCGTCTGCAAGGAGAGGTCTGCAAAGAGACGCTTGCACGTTCACGGTCTTAATATATAAATAATCAAGTGTTGAGTAATATTCATTGATAACATTCGTAGTAAGGGCTCCAAAATCGTAGATGCGGCAACGGAGTCAAGTTGGACTGGCAACTATCACCGCATAAATGAGTTGCGTTTAACGCGAAATCACCAGCAAAACCTTATAGTACATAGTGTTACACTCTCGAAAAGTATTCATTCCATCCTTTTTTATATGCTTTGACGTCCATTCTCGTTCTACTCACAGATGCTCGCCCATGCTACTTACACCCGGAACCGGCGCACCTGTTTCCGTTCTAGTGGAGTCAACACCCAGTTGATGCCTGTGTCGTCGTCCGTGGAGTGGTACAGACTGAGCTCATACTCGTCGTTGTCCATGCCCACCAACAAAACCAACTGCGTCACCCGCACAAACTTCTCACGCAACTCGTAGTCGTCTTCGCACACCTCGTTGATCACGTACGACAAGTCCTTGTCGAGTTTGAGGGCCCCCAACTCGTTGACCTTGAACTTCTTGAGCACAGTCATGAGCTTCTTCTCCACCATGCTGGCGATGTTCACCACCAAGAGCCGGAGCAAGCGGTCGTACAAGATCTTGTGGAAGGTCTGACGGTACGGATGAATTACGCTGTCCCAATTTTGTTTGAACTTCAACATTGTCGAGGGGTCGTTGAGAATAGTCGACAGGTAAACCACATAGTTGGTTTCGGCGGTGTCGGGAAAGCACTCGTGGACCATCGACGAGATGCGCGTCTTCAACGAGACGTTGTAGAAGTTCAAGAGCGAGTTCTTTATCACGGACGACGTCGAGCTGACAAACGGATCCAAGAGATCGGCGGTGATGATGTGGCCAATCTTCTCCTGGTCAATGCCGAACGGAAAGTGCGTTTTGAGGTAGGCGGGGTTGCGTGTGGTCACGTTGTTTACCACCTGCTTGAAGAACTCCTGGCCCGCGGCCACCGTGTTCAAGTAGATGACAAAGTTCATCAACTTCGGACTGTTGGCGGTGCTGGTGGTGCCCACTATGGACGCAGTGCCCACGACATTGCCCAACGCACTAGAGGCGCCCTTGAAGAAGCCTCCCACAGACTCGGGTGCAGGTGTTCCGTGCCTGGAGGCCGAGGGACTGGCCGTTCCACTGAGAATGTCACTCACGCGTAGCGTGAGCACGGTATTGTAACGCGGCTGGTTCTCCTGCAACATTTTATGCATGAAGCCGTCTAAGAGGTCGGCCTCGATCACGCGGAAGGACTCGGCAACAAAACGCTTGACTGTGGAGGGCTGCGATGACTCCAACACATTGCGCAAGGTGTTGTTAAAGACCAAAGTCACGTCCTCGATAACAGAAGACACAGGAGCCAGGTCGGGCGATTTTGGGTCTTTTGTCTGGAGGAGGTACGCCTCGAGCGCCGGCATCTCCTCGATGGTGATGGCCTTTTCCACCGAGCGCCGGAAGTAGAAGGTGTACAACGCCTCGAACGCCGGGAGGTACTTTGTGTGGATTTTTCTGTTGAAGGTCAGGTTGGCAAGCAACTCCGGGAGCTTCAACTCGTCGCGCAGGTCGTTGAAGTACTTGGACACCACGAACTTGCAGTAGAGCGACCAGTGGCGCAAGATGGCAGAAAACTCGTGCACGAGATCGCCAACCTCCACCAAAGACACCAAGTCGTTGTCGGCGACCTCGGTTCCGTTTTCATCGGCGTCGTATGCGATCTTGCGCTCCAACGCCGTAAACTTGTGGAGGCGCACGTCCTGCAACACCTTCTCAATCCGGTTGGTGTCGTAGAAGGTGTCGGCAATCAAGCCGATTTGCGAGTCGATCTCGCGCTGGATCTTCTGCACCACATACGCGATAGCGTTGGGGTACGTCTCGCCATAGTACTTAGTGATCAACGGCGTGTGTTGCAGCAACATCATGGACACACTCTCGAAAAGAGAGGTGGTGATGGACGCATAGACGCCCGGCTTTCCTGCACTGTCTCCCTGTGAGGCCGAGTTCACGAGTGTTCGCGAGGTGTCGGTGATGATGGAGCAGATGAACTTGGAGTAGCAGCTGAGCCCGAGCTCCTCCTGGTCAATGAGCGGAAAAAGCTGGAAGTACTTTGAGATCTCGGGCACCAGGCGCCGCTTGGCAGCGTCGTTGAAAAGGTCCTGGAACTGCACTTTGAGTTGGTCGATCCACCGGTCAACTGTTGGTGTTGGCAACTCGGGGATTTCCGATGACGGAATCACCACCGACGCAAACTTTCCGTCCACCAAGTTTGGGCGAAATTTGTGCCGTATGGTTCGGATTCCCTGGGCGGCCATCTCCCAGTTTTGCTTGTCGATGGCATACTGGATCTGGTTGATGGTGTTCTTCAACGTCTGCACGTCGGTCACAAACGCCAATGTCGCGTCCACATTGCCGATTTCCTGGTCCAACGCCTTGATTTTCAGCGTGAGTGTGTGCCCCAAATCGTTGGCTGACGTGAACACCTGAGTCAAGGCACTGGAGTTGGCTATGGCGCCCGAAAGCTTGGCACGGCCCAACTCCACAGCGACAATTTGCTGAGTGTGCTTTTTTGAGGCCACGCCAACAAAGTGGGCGAGCTCCAGGTCGAGAACATGGGTGTGGTGGTCGATATTTTCCACCAACTTGGTCAAGTCGGCAGCGGTGGACGCGGCGGCAAACTGCAGAAGAATGTCGCTGTACTGCTTGTCCAAAAACGGCAGCGAGAGTTCTGGAAAGAGCGACACCGTGGAGGCCCGGTGCCTGGTGTTACTCTCCACCATAGTAGTTTGGTGTCGATTAGGTGTGCAGGACCACCTCAATGAACAACACCAACATGTAATTGAAAAATAGGGAAATCGTCTATGGTGTTGAGAATTAATTGAGACGTTCTTTTTGGCCAATGTTATGGATTGGAACGCGCTGGTGTGGAGAGTTGGTGTCACCCAAGCGTGAACTTCTGCCTGAATATCTCGAGAGCTTGAGAAGGAGGAGGGACCGCAAAGAAATAGAAGATTTGTTGCTGTTGTAGGTCGAGTAATGTGGCAGCTGGTAGCGAGTGGTGTAGAGCATTGCCGGTGAAATGACGCCAGGCCAAGACACAGAAACACCAATAAAAGGTAAGTCCAGTATTTGAGTTAGCTCGGAAGTGTCCTCTCAATTGGTCTTTTTAATTGATGAGATAAGCTGTCTGTAATGAAACAGAAGCTGAGCTCAATCTTGGGGCGGTCCCTACGGACTATTCGTACCAAGCAGGAGGTCATAGTCGCTCAAGACCACTCACTGAGACATGAAAATAAAGACTATCTGGGAAATAGAAACTTTTTCTAGGGACTTAAACCTCATCAATGCTCTATACACTTGGAAATCATATCAGCGCTCATTAGTGACGTTATAATGAAGCACCACATTCAATGCCTGGAGAAGGTCAAGATCGGATAGCAAAACGTTAACAGTACCCAACAACTTCAATTATCTCCTGAGCCTCAAATAAATCTTCCCTCCTCGCAATTCGCTCCTTGCTGTCTTTCATGCTTTACTCGTTACTACACTAAATCTCTAACATTCAAAACGTAAATTAGGGCCGCTGCAATCACCTGCAGTTACATATTAGGGCCACGCTCACAAAATGTCAAAAAAGTCGCTAGACCTCGGCGGTCGCCGCTGGGGGAGGTACGGCAGTGTCTCCCGAGTGTCTGGGACTGGGGATAAGCTTCTCAGAAAGGTGGAAGGGCACCAACTTCTGGAAAAACTCGTCGTCCAGAATGGAAATGTTAATCCAAGTCAACGCCGTAGGAACAAAGCAGAAGGTGCAGAGGTCCAAGATACCGTAGAAGACGGCCTCAGAGTCGGGTTGGATGACGTTTCCACCCTCACTCAACGCCCAGCAGATTGGATACAACACCAAAACAACAATCTGCGCAATGACCAAAAACGTTGCCAACTTCAGGCTGCTCAGTGATCTGATCGAGGCCACGAGACCCTTGACTATCAACGCAATCAACATAAGCATACCCACTGCACCGAAGGTGAAGTAGCCCCATTTGTAGGAAGAGTGAATGAAACCGCCAACTAAAAGACTGACGACAACCACCCACGCAACAATGACCTTGTGCATCAACTGCACACCAGAACTCACCACACCCTCCAAGTTCTTTGAAGGTTCGGTGGTCAAGGCCTCGCCCAAGGTCGAAGTAGCAATCTGGATTGCTGTTAACGCCGCTGGCCATGCCACAAACCAGCCCACGTATTTGGTGTAAAAGATCTGTCTGGTGTAGTTTCCTTCACCGGTGTCAACGTGCTTGAATTCAGCGACCTGCTCGCCGTAACCCAAATTAGCAGCGTAAGTGTAGTATGCAAAGGCAAGTGCAACGTTTGAGAGCACAGGCACAAAGAGCAAGCTCTTCTTCACCACGTTCTGCTTAAACGTTGGTGCCACATAGAGAAGCGCATGAACAGTGAACACGAACCCGAAAAGCGAAAACGCTGTCCACAACCAACTGGACCCGTGCTCGGTGATATGAAGTCCAATACCCGCCGCCACTGGGTTGCTCAGGACCGCGGAGTTTCTTTCGATGATAGCTAGCATTGTATTAGGCTGCGAAATCCAATATTGTCAGATTGAATCGACTGCAATAGTGATGGAATAGGGGCTCCGGAGGCAAATTTATACTACGAGGAGAGGTTTCGTGACCTTTTCCGGTTTCTCCACCGGTCACAACGGGGTTCTTCCCGGATCACCCATTTGTTCCGCATCACCCATGTCTGCACCTAAGCACCAGGGCCAATATCTGGGGTACCATCAGGTCACTTTCGGATCGGCACTTTCGGATGGGGCTGAAGACAATGTAGATGAGGTACGCGCGTTTTTTTGGCTAGAGCTCTGGTTGACGACCGGTGTGTTTCCGACCCGAAAGTTCCGAGCTCGCATAGATGACTGTCGAAGAGGAAGGAACGAGCGGAACAAGGGTGCCACAGTGATTTCTAATCACAATACGAATTCGAGAAAACAACGTAGGGCTTGTTGAGGGGTATCAAGTGGATTACACTGGCGGTTATTTGCGGTTGAGGTAATGATGATACTCTCGCTGTCCAGATAAGAACCTGACATATAACGCTGGACTTCCCCCTCAGATTTCGAAATGTGCGAGAAATATTTTGCCGGGCAAGCAGAGCAATCACGAGATTAGATCACGAGTGACCAGGGCCGGTAATAATTCAGAGGCATAATTTGAATTGCTGGTCTAGACCTTGGAATCGAGTGAGGTGAGTCCCGGGTATTGGATAGTGGGCTCCGAATCATGAACCATGTGATGAGTGACTAGTGACTAAAGGATCTCCATCTCGTGGTCTAAATTATTTTGTGCTCTCTGCATTAGCCTTGCGCGGCTTTGCTTAATGTTCTCCAGGCAGGTCAACTCCACAGTAGATAGGAAAGGAGTAGCAGAGCGCTCTTAAACAATTGGTTGTCGCCAAGAAAGTCACTAACAGTCGTCCGTCGCATGATCTTTATCGAAGTCGGAACTTAAAGCACCAGAATGTTATTGCTTTTCAGCCGGTCTAGAACTACGTCTCATAGGCAACTAATATCTACTACTAAGGCATCACTTTATCTCATTGTTTCACGTCCTAGGCCAACGCGCCCATGGGGTCGTAGTAGGGGAGCACCACGTACTCCTTCTTCTTCCACAAGTCGTACACCGCCTTGTCCACGTACTTCTTGCTGGTGACAATCTGGAACACATACTCGTCAAACCACGCGTCCGTCATCACAAAGTAACCCTTGTCACCCACGGCATCGCCCCACGAGTTTTCGATCTTCCATCTGACCGGAGCACCAGTGCTTGGGTCCAAGTGAACGCCGGTGATCACCATTGCATGAGTCATGGCGGAAGAGCCCGTCTGCAAACGTTCCTTTTTGGTGATGTTCATCGAAGTGTTGAACGCAAGCGAGTAATCATAAGCCCCAGTGTCCAAAATACCCGTGGTGTTGTTGTTGAACTTGCCCACGTCTGAGCCAAAAAAGATCGGCTCGTTGCTCTTCAACATCGCAATGGCCGCCTTCTTGATAGTGGACAACTCCAAGTTCACATACTCGATGGGCTTCCCCTCAAACACGTTGTTCAACCGGTCCACGGTGTACAAAGTGTCGTAGGCATTTCTGGGGTCGTTGATCAACGAGAAGCGCTTGGTCACGTCATATTGAACGTGGGTCTTGTAGAAGTCCAAGGGCGACGTCTCAAAGTAACGGTACTTTCCACTCTTGTCGATAAACTCCCAAGTGAACGAGTCCAGTGGCTTTGGCGGAGTGCCCAACGACAACGCAATGATGTTGTACACCTCTCTGTTCATGGCGTTTTTGGCAGCGGAAACCAGGATCTTGGGCGCTCCCTCGGCGATCAATTTTCTCAAGATCAACGCAAACTCGCGCAACTTGTTCGCCAAAAGATAGTTCAATCTTGAAGACGAAATTGCCTGGGCGTTGTCGGGGAACACCTCGTTGGGAACTACACCGTACTTCTCCACTACGTTGACAATCATGTCCCACTGGCCTCCGTCACTCACCGAGCCCGAAAAGAGAAACTGCAACAATCTCGAGTCCAAGTCCTCGTCCGCAGTGTCGATGATGTTCTCCAAGAAAAAGTTCGCCTTCTCCAACTTGTCGTAGAAGAACAAGTAGCTCTGCGACAACTGGAACTTGTCGGCGCTCAAGCCGTAGTTCTTGATCACATGGCTTCTCAACACATTACAGGTGGCAAAAATCCAGCATCTGCCCGAAGATTTCTGGTTGTTCAAAAACGAGGGCGACCCAATAGTGTCCACCTCCACATTGAAGAAGTACCTGTCCTTCAACGACAAGTCCGTGCCGCTTTTAGCAATAATGTCGGTGATGTCGTTGTTGGCCAAGGCGTTCTGCACCAATCTGTTTTTGGGGTCAGCCAACAATTTGGACTCCCACGAGGAGAGGTTACTAACAGTAATTGGCTCAGAGGCAGTTGCGTCATTCAAGTCCAACCCGTGGACCAAGTGCGACAATTGCGCGGTATTTTTCTCGTCGAGAATCTCCGAAATGGAGTCAGAGTCGCGGATAGTTTGCTTAGAAGTGTTGGAACCCATCAGAAAGAAAGTGGTGGGAAATAGTGTGGCTTGAGCCTCCTTATCGGATCGCCTGCATGCAGGGCGCTTATCGGGGCCACCAAGGTAAGTGGCACGAGGAGAAATTAGAGGTTGGTGAGGTTATTTAAAATAATTACCTTTTTTGGCTTCCCGATGGAGGGAGAAGGCATGGGTGATGCAAGGAACGACAATAGAGAAGAAGCTAGAGAGAATGGTATTAGGGGAACAATGCTGTGTAACCATGGCTCGTTCGGATGGAGGGTTTTAGAGAGTATTGCTAGTCTGTGACTTTCAATTGCTCGATTAATCCATTGCCTCGTTGTGGCTGAGATTTCGTGCTTCCTTTAATTCTTTATAGACGGGCCAACGATAAAGTACCGAAGAGTCTCACAATAAACTCTTTTAGTCAATGTTCACCCAATCTTGTTTTATGTGGGCTCTTGACACTTCCAACAAATATTCCTCGGTTCTTGTCACTCTCCTGCTCCCCCATTTCTACACCTCTCACTGTTCCTATGCATTTCACCATTACTTCTTGCCAATCTTCGTAAACTCCGCCCGGTCCTTCTTGAACCGCGTCGACCGGTCTGTGATCCGGGGCTTCTTAACACGGCCCTTCGCAGACTTCAACCCCTTGATTCCCGCGATTTTCTGACCCTTCACCGCTCTCGAACCCTCAGCTACAAGCTTTCCGACAGTGCTGCGATCAGACTTGCCCAAGAGTTTCTTCGCGCGGCCCAACTTGGTTTTCTGCTCCTCAGTCAACTTCGTGGACGGCTTTCTTTCCTTTTTGAGATTGTCAAAGTGGTTGGGAGAGAGAATCGAGGGCTTGGCCGTGGACTTGGCCCGCAGAATCCGGAGCTTTCTTGGTTTCTTTTTCTTGTCGTCGCTCGACGTCATGGGCTTGTCGTGGAGCATCAATGCCTTGTTCACCGAAAGTGTGTCCCGGAACTGAATAAGGGCAAAGCCCTTTCCGAGGTTGGTTTTGGCATCTCTCACCACTCTGACTGCCTCGACATCGTCGTCCACCTTGGCGTTGAAGTATCTCCACAATGCCTCCTCCGTCTCCTCAAAGTCCAAGTTTCCAACAAAAATCGTTCTTTTGTTGTCTTTTGGCGCGGGGTGGGCCACATGGTCCACTCTGATGTGGTGGTGCTCAAAGACAGTAGCATTCAACCGACCGGGGGCTTTGCGGGAAGGCTCTTTTTCCTTGAAAACCACGTATGCATTGACGGTGTCCCTGGTGTTGTGCAAGGATTTTTTGGCAAACGCAACCTTTCTGGGAACAGCCTCGTCGAAGGCAATGGATCTGAACCGGATGGACTGCACTTTACCGATGTTGGTGAAGAGTTTTTTGAAGAGCTTGTACGTTGGTTTTGACGTGATGACGTTGTTGGAGACATTTCCAACGAAAACCGTGCGGTCGGCCTTGTCAAGCTCTGCCTCTTTGAGGTCCACGGATTTGGCGACCGACTCCTTTTTCGAAGCTTTTTCCTCCTTTTCAGTGCTCTCTTCTTTGTCCTCGGCCTCTTCGCTATCTGACTTTGCGTCTTCCTTCAAGATCTTGGAGTAGTATTCGGCCTCCAAGTCCTCGTTCTCGTCCTCCTTCTTTTTCTTCGCTGGCTTTTCTTCTATCTCGACGTCCTCTTCCTGTTCACTTTCCAGTTCTTCCTCCTCTTTTCCCTCTTCTTCTTGACTCTCACTTCCAGCGCTCTCCTCACTCAGTTCCTCAGAACTGGACTCTTTTTGCGGAAGCTCAATGACAGTTCTGTCCTTCAAGTCCTGTCTTCCAACCGGACCGGTCGATGCCTTCATCAAAGTATCGACATCCTTGTCCAATTTGGCGCCGCCAAACAAATTACTGAACGCAGACATGGTGATGGAACTCATCGCAGCCATCGCATAATTTTTGTGTGTGGTGCACGGGTGTGCAGGGGAGGGTTACCTAGGAGAGAGAACATTAGAGCAGCGCTGAAATTTCGTTTGTTCTGTTCATTTCCGTGTCATCAAACGATTTTTGGCTACTTTTTGTATGTAACGGTTGGGGTTTTGAGCTACCTAGTGCTCATTAAATGGGAACGCCAAGTTATTCTGGTGACTTCTGCACTATGTATGAGAAAGGACTGACCAGGAGTGATGTCTCGGCCAATTATTCTTCTTTCTCGCGAAACTGTGATTTTGATAATTATCGGTCGAACCCTCATGGCCTGGCGAGGGCCATCGGTACCTTGGCCTCCTACAGATCAACGCCAACCCCGCGACCAAATAATTATAGAGTCAAAAAGCCTCAAAGGCTCAATTCGAATGAAATATTCACGTTGGACAACAAATGAAAAGAAGACTAGTCATTCGGATCGCCCATAGTCGCACACATCAATTTCAGTATGTCAATCGAGACAGCCCACTCTTGCCCAGGCCGAGATCAACAGTAGAAAATGCACTCCAGTTGAGCTCTCAATAGAATTAATCAATGGGTTGGATGTTGCAGTGCTATTGACGTAGTGATGCACCCTCTCTCTTGATTCTTACCAGCTCCGGCTATCTCGGAGTATAGAATACCTAAAGTATATTAATTTCCTGGGCCACACCGCAACCATACCACACATTCGTCCAAACAATCAACGCTCCGTCGACACTCCTGGTTCCATCGCTGGTCCTTTCACTTTGTTCTCGGCATATCAGAAACACAAACTTACATGTCTCACCCTGTTCGCCTCAATACCCCGACCAGACCAGCGAAATCAGCCATCCAAACAATTCAAAATCAACAGAACCAACCCAATTCCTTCCTTCCACTTGCTGCCCATTCCTCCATGCTTACTCCAGCCAGCAGCGACCTGCATGGACCGCTCATCCCGGGCCACCACCACCACCCACCACTCCACCAGAAAAACGAAAACAAAAGCAAATTCCAGCTCAAATCCCAATCCATTCCTCGCTCAGTCCCAAACAATCCCTATCTGCCCTCTGTTGTCTCCCCCTCTCTCCCCAGATAACCTGCACACAGCACACCACCACCAGCGTATCCAACACCAACTCACTACACCTCACTCCACCACCGCCCGTCCCGCCGACAAAAACTCGGCACGTGACACGCACCTGCCATGTCTGACACAGACGCTGCCCCGCCCCTCCTACATACACGCACTCTGGCGCTGCCCCAGCCAGAAATCCACGGCAAAGACTCGCCGCTTACCGACATTGGCACCTCCCCGCCGCCGTTCGAGCTCCCAAAACCCGCGTCACGTGACTCCTACGAGAGTTCTGAGCTCTCCGACCTCGGCGACGACGAGCTGGAGGCCGAGACAGACAAGATGGACTTTTTGGACGACGACACCGCCGCCCCCGAGCCCTCGGACTTGCACGCGCTTTCGAGTCTTACTGAGTTGGCGCGTTTGCAAGCAGTCGACTCCGACGACCTGGAGTCGGACTACTCGAGCGAGGCCAAGAGAGAGAAACGGGAGAGGAGGACGATAGATGGAGAAGAGCCTGAGGCCAAGAAGCGCAGAACGGAAGAGGAGAGCCAAAATGGAGAAGAAGGGGATGATAGAGACGACGAAGAGGAAGATGAGGCAGGAGAAGAGGAGGAAGAGGAAGATGAGGAAGAAGAACACGAAGAAGGTGGAGAGGAGTTCGAGAATGGAGATGAAGAAAACGGCAGTTTGGTGAAAGACACAGACTCGGGAGAAGCGGAGCTAGCGCCCCCAGATCTGGATCCAGAGGCTGCAGAGCCGAAAGTGGAGGAAGAGGGAGTGGAAGTGGACGAGGAAGAGGAAGAGGAAGTGAAGGAAGAAGAGGAAGAAGAAGAGGACAGAGAAGAAGAAGTCAAAGAAGAAGAAGACAAAGAAGAAGAAGACGAAGAGGTGGAAGACGAGGAGGCAGAGCAAGAAGCAGAGGACGACATAGAAGCCGAGGTTGCCGACGACACGGCTAATCTCAAGGCCGACAGCGACGAGAGCGACTCCCTCATCGACAAAGACATCGAGGCGGTGGACCCCGCAGCCGAAGCCGACGTCGAAGACGTCAAAGAAGAGCAGGAACTCGAGGAACTCGAAACCCAGGCGGAAACGGGCCCCGACAACGAGAATGAGGAGAACGAGGAAGTCGAGGAAAACGAAGAGAACGAGGACAACGAGGAAAATGAGGCGGAGGAGGCGGAGGAAAACGAGCCCGAGGTGGAGGATCTTCCGGACGACGTCGACTTGGACGAGTACCGCCGGTTGGCCGTCGAAGAACTCGTTGCCATCGAAACCGACTTCGCCCTGCTCCGCGACAAGTTGTACCACGACAAGCTCGGGCTCCTCGAGCACGAGTTGCAGCTCTGCCTCGACGGGTCCCACCCCGAGCTCCTCCAGATCTACTACAAGGTCAACGAGTTCTACCAGGACACCATCCGGTTGGCCAACGCCACGCTCAACTACAGCTTGAAGTGCATCAACACGGAAACGGTGGCCACGCGCACCGCCATCCACCAGGACTTCTTGCGCAACGTCATGGACATGAAGAACGAGATGGTCACCTGCACCACCTCCCTGTGGTACAAGATCAACCGCGAGCGCAACGTGCTCGACCTGACTGTCCCCGACTGCAACTTCGCCGCCATGCCCAAGGAAGACCCGGACCCCGAAATCACGAAGAAGGCCCTGCGCCACAATGCGCTCGTCGAGTTGGTGCACCAGCGCAACTGCTACAACGAGCAGCTTGGCGTTCTCAATGCGTTGACGGAATTCCATGGCATTCCCTGCGCTGTGTCGGCGCCGTTGTCCGAGGCTGGCATACAGCCTTCTTCGGAGCTTTTGCTCCGGCGCGCCACCGCCGACGAGACGGAAAGCGATCTCCGAGCAATGACGCTCCCGCCTTAAGCGCGTCCGCTTAAGGGTCCTTTTTTGGATTTCCGGCCCAATTGGTGCGCTGTTGGTGCCCAGGCTGGGCCCAGTTCACACCCGTGCCTCCCGCGCTACGACCAAATCTATCCACGGTGGCTGGCAACTACAACATGGTGGAGGTTTCGCTCACCGTCGGCAAGCTCGACGCGTCGTTGGCGCTTTTGCTCACGAAAGACCACCATCTCATTGAGTTTCCCACGATCTTGTTGCCCAATGGCGTGCGCGCAGGGTCCATTGTCAAGATCCGCTGCGACCGGGACTTGGAGACGGAGCATGCGGAAAACGAGCTGTTCCGTGCCATCCAGGACGAGATCCTCGCCACCTTCGGCAAGAACTTGCCCCAGAACCCGCACTTGTACATCAAAAACGTCACCCAGACCTCCTGTGTGTTGGAGTGGGACCCGTTGGACTTGGGCACGGCGTCGTTGAAGAACTTGGTGTTGTTCAAGGACGGCAAGAAGCTCGGCGCCATTCCCCAGCCGTTGACCAACAGAACCACCAAATTGTCCGGCTTGCCCATCGACAAGTCCTTCAAGTTCCAGTTACGCTTGGACACCACCGCAGGCGTCTTCTCCTCCGACACTATCGACGTGCACACCCACAAAATGACCGACTTGTCTGGTATCACCGTCTGCTTGGGCGACATCACTGTTAACGACCAGTTCACCGTCGACGACATCCAGGCCACGTTGAAGAACATGGGCGCCCACTACCCCGCACAGGAGTCGTTGAAGGTCGACACCACTCACTTCATCACCATGCGCGAGAACAAGCAGAACCCGGAATATTTGAAGGCCAACGAGATGAACATTCCAATCATTCGCCCGGAATGGTTGAAGGCGTGTGAGCGAGAGAGAAGAATAGTGGGTGTGCGAGACTTCTACGTCAAGGACTGCTCTTTGCCTGACATCTACGCTAAGAACTTCTGGCAAAAGGCGCCAGCTCCTGTCGCCAAGGACCCGACACCCACGGAATCTGCTCCACAGGAAAGCGAACCGAGCGAGGCGAATAAGGAAGTTCCCGCCCCAACGGAGGCTTCTCCTACAGCTACACCATCTGAAGCCGAGGCTGTGCCTGAGGCTGAGCAGGCTGAAACAAGTCAGCCAGATGTTGAAGAGCAGGCCGAGCCTGCTCCAGCTGCTGAGGCAAGCGCACAGGAGGTGAAGGAAGAACTTCTGGTTCCACAAGTGCCCGAGGTGATCATCGACTCCCCACCCGCCGGCGACGCAGGTGACACTGCACCGATTGTTCTTACTGAGAAGTCTGCCGACGCTTTTTCGGAGGTCGACTTGTCGCGTGAATCGGCAACGTCTGCAGTAGAGGAGGGCGACATTGCACCCGAAGAGCTTGATTTGGGTGCCACGGCCGAGCCTGATGCAGACCCATTGGATGCTGTTGGCAGTGAAACTGCAGTGCTTGAAGAGGGCGAGACTCTCGCTAGCACGGAGGCGTTGGCGGACACTACACCAGCCACTGAGGTCGAGACAGAAAGCGCAGTCGTTGAGGTTGCGGATGTGGCCGAGGCAGACCCTGCGGACAACGAAACGGCCGAGGAGGACGAGGAGGTAGAGGCCGAGGCCGAGGCGGAAGAGAAGACAGGCGATGCTGCGCCGACCTCGCAGAAGAAGAAGAAAAACAAGAAGCGGAACAAGAAGAAATAGGGTTAGTGCAGATAGTGCAGAATGTCAGCCGTGTAGGAGCGTCGAGGGTCGTTTGATATCGAGTCTGTTTTGATACCGAACGTTATATTTCGGGGTCATGCCGTGGTACTCGACCCGTAGTAATTCGGAACTGTCGTGATTCTGACTGTCAGGATGCTGACTGTCGTAATTCTGATATGTTATTGCTATGGCTGTTCCGAGTAATTAACTCTTACCAACTCTCACTACGGCCCTTGCGAACATCGTGTATTGTTTGTGCTCTACTCGCCAAAAAGCCGTCTCACCTTCTTCAAAATAGAGTCCTTCTCCGGGTCGTACGGGTGGTCCTTGGAAGGAATCTCTAAAATGGCCGGAAACGCATTAGTGTAGGCCTCCACCCTGTGTCTGATCAAGTCTGCCACATGCTGGTTAATCAACAAAATGGCAATGTCGTCACGTTCGCTGGTGAACTGGTCAAACGCCTCCTCCACCTGCTCCACGGTGGTTTTGCCTGGCACCACAGTAAGAAAGTTGGACTCCTTTCCGGGTTCGTTGGACACCTGGCCCACGCCAGCCAATAATAAGCCGGTGACAGAATCCTCGTCTGCAATCACCGCAAGCAAAGAGCGTTTTGCCATTGCCTCGTTTCCGCTCATCTTGGTGAAGTTCGGAAGTTCAGACGGCGAGATCTATAGATTAGTGCGGGCGTGCGCGAACCACGCAAGTTCCCGATAGCTAATAGAGAAAGAGGTGAGAGCAATTGCAGTGGGTTTAATCGGCTCCGGCGACTAGATATGTGATTTCCGGTATTTTCTTGTAACTTGTGTTGCTACTGGCTTTTTGGCGATATTTGGGAAATCCCGATTAGTTGCCTCAGTATTTCCATTGCGCATAGTTTCTGAGGGTCCTCACAATTATGGAAAACAGCCATAAAAATCAAAGGCTCGGTGAAAGAAAAATACGCCTGCTTATCAAAGTTCATATCTAGTAAGTCATCAAATATCTATTTTATTCCTTTATCTGATGCATTTGTTTTCTGATATTGCAGTGCTTTCCAATTTCGTATGGCTTGCATTAGTTCCCATCCACTGATCCACCAATACTCCACAAGAATACATAAATAAACCAAATTTGTCGAGAGTTAACGTTCCAGTCCGCTCACCTTTCTATTCCATGCCAGTAGCAGCCTCATATTTCCTCCACAGTTGACTCCATATTTCCAACACTTACAACCTGTCCACGTGACCTATCAACTTTTCACCAACCATGTTTGTCCAAACTCCTTGGAGAACGGCGCCAGCGCGTTTCAGGGCGTTTCACACGACCTTGACAGCCGCTGCAGGACACTCCAAGTGGCAGAATATCCGCCACGACAAGGCCAAAAATGACGCCCGCAAGTCCAAGGAAGCGTATGCCATGGCCACCAGAATCACCGCCTCGGTCAAATCGGGGGGAGTTGACGGCAACGCGCAGCTCGTGACGTTAATGGAGAAGGCTAAAAAGTTGAATGTGACCAAGAAAATCATCGACAACGCCGTCAAAAGAGGCACAGGCGAAATGGCCAGCGACGGCACAGTAACTTCTGAGGTAACCTACGAGTTTATGGGCCCGGGAGGCGTGGCGTTTATTGTGGAGGCCAGCACAGATAACAAGAACCGGACGGTCGGGCTTGTCAAACATGCCATGTCGAAGTTCAACGCTTCGATGAGTCCGTGCCAGTACATGTTCCAGCGCAAGGGCGAAATCATCTTTGAGCCGCTCAGAGAGGGTGAGGAGCTCGACGATGTGTTGGAGGTTGCCATTGAGATCGGTGCCGAGGATGTCGAAGACTTCAAAGATGTGGAGGAGGAGTACAATGGAGAGAAGCTCTTCCGTATCCTCACCGAGCCTGCGGAATTGAACACAGTCTCGAACAATTTGTCGAAAGAGGGATACAAATTGCGGGACTCGAGAACGGTTTTTGTGGCTGACCCAGACTCCGAGGTGGGATACCCCGAAGAACAGGAGAAGTCGTTGACCAAGTGCTTGGATTTGCTCGACGACATCAGCGAGGTGACCAACTACTACTCGAACATCCGGGACTGATGAAGAGAGAAAGAGAAATGAGAGGTGGAGCAAAATTGGAGTCATTGACTGGTACTGCCTGCATTGGCAACATTGATTGATATGGGACCAATTATTAGGACACGGGTCCAGCCGTTCGGAACAACGAGTCCAATCTGCCAAAACACAATCGCCAGTCGAAATCCCGATCAATCTGGCTTGATCATTCTTGCTCGACCAATCTGGCTGGGTCAATCTGATTTGGTCAATCTGGCCCAATCAAATTGATATCTACATGTATATATTCAATGGCCTGCGGCCCATGCATTCATCGATCCGTACCTATTATTCCTCCTCCTTGGCGGCCTTGTTCAACACATCGTCCAAGTTGGACAAGTCGGGGTTCTTCCACAATCTCAACTGTCTGTCGTAAGCAAAGTGTCTGTAGGTGAAGTAGCCCAACGAGGTGATAGCAACGCCCACGGCGGCAAACAAGGGGTACATCTCCACTGGAGGGGAGATGCCCGACTTTTTGGCGGCGTTCAACATAACTGGAGAAGGTCTCATGGTGAAGAGTGTAGTCCTTTTTTTTTGGCTGATCGTATCATACTAGTGCGAAAATGCAAGTTCTGGTTGGCTGGCCGCGGGTCACGTGCGCAGACTTTTAAATGACCCGAGAGGAGCGGAGGAGAAATAAAAAGGAAATGTTTGAGGAGAAAGGGCAATTGGGTTCGCTGAGGTGCGTTCTGTCTTGGCTTTTATCATGTTTGGTGTGGGAGGGTGCACTGCTTTCAATTCGCGCTGCCTCTCACGTAGATCTCAGGCCATTATTAGTACTGGGATGAGGGGAGTCTTACGAGTGAAAAATTGCGGTGGGGAAGCGTTCTGAGCGCGTTTGTTTGGTTATCAGTAATTGTGTGCAATTGCTCGTAGGCCTAGACTTGTACTGTCGCAGTCTGCGGTGAGAATTGAAGACGTAAACTTGACCTGAAAATGACCTAAACCTCTTTTTTTGCTGAAGGGAGACGATTTCCACAGGTTCAAAGGTGAAGAGGATCTGCTGCAAACTTGACGATTGTTGATGTTTCAGTGAATTATCGTACATACCTCGATACCAGTGAGCAACGAAGTCTCCGTTGCAGACCGATATGGGGGGAATTAAACGGCTCAGAATATTGTTTTAGAGATTGAGACAGACTTTTAGTTGGCGTAGCCGAGCTGTGTTGCGCTACTCTCCAGTACAGTCAAGTAGGAAAACGCACAGAAGGTGCAGTAAGCACAGTACATAAAATGCTATTCAGAGTCGTGTAGCATTGAAAGCACTTCGAATCACTGCAGCCATGTCTTAGGAGCTATTTGCTCCAGCGTGAGTTAGAAGTCACCAATAAGCGCTACAATGTAGAGTCGAAGGGCCAAAAATTTGTTTACTTGGATCCCGCAAATTGAACGTTGCCCAGTGGATGAGTCCTCAACCTTTTCTCGTTCAACTCAAGATTGCGACCTCATTGCAAGTCTTTTATCCCGAATCTACGATTCCATCCTCGCACTATGTGCTATTAATTATCTAATTGCCTCCACTCTCCAGCCTCCACCATACCCAACTGTCGTCATCTTGTCATCTCTATCGTTCTATCATCGTTCTATCATGCCTTCGCCTACCACTGCGCAATAGAAGCCTTCAACGTGTCGTAGCAGAGCCAACTTACTGCCATCAGCGGCACGATCTTGTACAAATTGGCAGTTAGACCCTTGTATGCTCCAAAGAATCCCTCCCTCTGAAAAATGGTCTTCAATGCCTGTGTCACCGACCCGTATTCGAAACCCAACTCTCCTCCCGCCATGCTGGCCACCTGGTACCGTTTTCTGAGCAAATCAAGAGGGTATATCAACACACCTCCGACGAAACTACTGAATGCACCTGCGCTCAACTTCCAGAGCGGGTTGCTGAAGTCGTGCTTGGTGCTGGCGTCCATGGAATCTCTCAAGTATTCATACAAGGCAAAATTGATGGCCACGTAAGGAGCCACACCCATTGTGGTGGGCACGATTCCCTTGTAAAGTGCTCGGATTCCACCTTCATTTTGGTAGACGTCTTGGAGCGTTTCCCAAACTCCTGGTGCTTTGACGAGCTTGCCCTTTTGGAGTTTCGACAAAGACGCCGTCTGCACTGTAATGCGGGCCCGGACCAAATCGAGCGGATAAGTCGCTGCAACAGAGCAGATTCCGCCTACGGATCCGGCCAAAAGCCGGTCGACCTCGGTCAACTGACGCTGGCCTTCTGGCTTATTCTTGAGAAGCAAAAGCTTGCACTCTTCAAACACGGCAAATTGGACGGCACTGTAGGGCACGATTCGGATGCAGTTGAGTGTATTTCCTCTGAACCAGCCTCTCCAGCCCTCGTCCTTGTACATTTTCCAGATGGTGGGGAACATGCCATGATACGCCTTCTGGGCCTCGGCTCCTTGGAGCTGGAGCAAGATTTTTGCTCTTTCAAACGGCGACACAATCGTTCGAGACACTGCGCCCGCGATTCCGCCGGCTATGAGCGAGGCATTGGCATCGATCTTGATGAATTGCTTGATCTGGTCGTACACGTCGCTCCGTAGCGTATGGAGCTCCATGTTCATGACAACGAGGAAAGAATAATAAAATACGGTGCTCTGTAGGTCCTGAATTTGAGATTTGACGTCTGAAGCTGATTTAGACGAAGTGATGTTCTGTCTATGGACCCGATGTCCTGTGGAACGAGTCAGAAAGTGAGGAGGGACGTTTTGAGGTCAGAGACTCACTAATAAATATGAGATCGCAGCCGGATCAAGCCAGTGTGAACTCGAGGAAAGAATCGAGGTGTCGATTGAAGCCGATCCGGGAGTTTTCCGCGCAAGTCCGGGGTTACGACGGACAATGGAAGAAAAAGAGAAAAATGGCCGCGAGATGAGGGTGGTGGGAAAGAAGGAGAGGGGGAAGAAATGGCAAGGAGGAGAGAGAAATTTAGGTGGTGACGGGTGTAGTCGATCAGAGCTGTCCCGGAGCTCAGTCTGACTAAGATTAGGACCATCTGAGCATTAGTTGACAACAGAAGAGAAAGTGAGAGGAGAGGGGAGGGGGGGGGGGGGGGGGGGGGGGGGGGGGGGGGAAGAATAGAGAAGCTAAGAGATTTTGGATTGATATTTTGGACGACATTTTGGAGTTGCGGTGACGATGTTTGACTCCCTCGGACAGTTGTTCCAGCTCATGGTATCGCCCGGGTCCTAAGAGTAAAATTGAGCAGAAAAGTAGTAATATGGAAGCACCATCGCTGAATGGAAAGTGAGCTAGCTCAATTCATTTTGTTCCATTCCTGGCGACCTGGTCAGAGACTGCTTGCTCTAGAACTTTCAATCTCAGTCGATTGGGGTAAGCGGAGAAACAGAACCACCACGTACAGAGCCAAGAGTCGACTGACTTCACCATGCACCGGCAAGGAGCGATATAGGTATAATTGTAGTGCTCCCGTCCCCTCTCGATATTTGCTCATTCAATTGAGTGCTTTATTATTTCTGACCAGCCGTGGCTGCGAAATGCCCGTTAACCATCCAACCTCACCGAAAGGTCAATAAATGCTCGTTAGGCCAAAGAAAGCTCCACCAAAGCCCAATGAAAGCTCCATAAAAGCCCAAAGAAGACTACAGCAGCTCTATAAAATCTCTAAAATGAGCTCTTATCAATCGCTCTGAACTTTTCTTTACCTCTCGTTACCATTACTTATGCATTACCTAGTACCCGGCCAAGATCTTCTCGATGCCCGCAACCAAGATGTCCGCGTGCTTCTTCTCAAACACCAACGTGGGGCGCAAGCGCACCGAGTCCTCGGCACACCCGCCGATGTTGATGCCCACCGACTTCATGTCGCGCAAGAACTTGTCGCGCAACTCGGCCTTCTTGAACGACCACGCGATGAAGGTGCCGCGGCCCTTGCCACGCAAGTCGGTGACGAGCTCGGAGGAGGCGAAAAGCGCCTCCAACTTGCCGTACAAGTAGTCGCCGACCTCGGCCACGAGCGCGGTCAAGTCGTGCTTGACCACCTCCAGGCCAATGGCACCGGCCAAAATCATGCGCGCTGGGTCGCCGCACCAGGTGTTGAACTGGCGGTACGCCACGTTGGGCACGATCTCGGGGTCGTGGAAGTAGTAGCCTGCCGACTGGAACTTCTTGGAGAAGGTCACCATGTCGGGAGCAGGGGAGATGCCAAAGTGCTCGTGGCACCAGAACTTGCCGGTGGCGCCCACGCCGGTCTGGACCTCGTCCACGATCAAGAGGGCGCCGTGCTTGAGTGTGAGGTCACGCAAGCCCTGGAAGAACGCCGCCGACGCGTGGTTGTCGCCGCCCTCCGACTGGATGGGCTCGATCAACACGCCGGCAATGGGCACGTGCCAGGTCAGGAGGAGGTCCTCGACGATGGCCAAGCAGCGCTCGTCCTCGGCCTTGTTGGCGGCCGCGTTGGCCTCCAAGGGGTACTTATACGAGGGGAACTGCGCCTTGGGCCACTTGAACGCAGGCAAGTCCAACTTGTGCACTGGCTTGGAGCAGGTGGTGGAGGCAGAGGCAAACAAGCGGCCGTGGAACGCCCGCTCAAACGACAAAATGGCCAACTCGGGCGAGCCGGGCGACGCGTTCTTCATCACCGACTCGTTCTCCTCGGTGGAGAACGTGGTGGCGTAGCCGCGCTTCTTGGCCTGGTACCACATGAAGGTGGCCTTGAATGCCAACTCATTGGCGTCGGCGCCAGACAAGCCGGACCACACCTTGTCCTGGCCCTTGGGGGCGACCTTCAACAACTCGGCCACGATCTCCTCGGTGTCCTTGCCAGGGAAGTTGCCCAACGCGGGTCTGTCGACAATGGCTCTGGTCATCTTGTCGGACTTAGCCACCTCGATCAACGCGGGGTTGTTGTACCCCAAGGGGATGGACGCGATCTGCGCGTACACGTCCAAGTAGGTGTTGCCGTCCACGTCCACGATGTAGTTGCCCTGGGACTTCTCGTAGTCGGCGACAAAGTACACGGGTCTGGCGTCAAACACCTTGTCCAAGGACTTGATGGCGGCCTGGGACTTTGGGCCGGGGAAGGCAGCAGCCACGAGGGGCTGTGCAGGCTCGTTGGGGAAGTATTTCTCACAAACAGACATGGGGTTTAGGCGGCCATGGCGAGGGTTTTATAGTGGGGCGCCAGTGCCTGCCTAAACGGGCGTATCGCTAGCGGGACCCCGGTGCAGGCTAGCGGATCCGGAAGCGGAAGTAGGCGACGGGCGCCTGAGTCACTGAGCGGCTGCCGACTCCGATTGAGTCGGAGGATGAACTGCTTGACATGTTGTGGCTGGTCTGAGTGGGGTTGCGCTGGTGGGGCTGCGCTGGTGGGGCTCGCACTGGCCATATACCGGGAGCATGAATAGGACATGGCAGAGAAAAGAAATGAAATGAGAAAAGAGGAGAGGAAGAAGAAAGATGGGAGTTAGGATTTGAGTTAATTGCATTTTTCTGAGATTATTCTATTCGATGGATACCTCTGGCGTTCGTGGTCATCCTAGGAATTAGTCCGCGATCATTGGCGCATTGCGCGATCTTAGCGGGATAGCGACTCCGAGCAAAAAATGGAAAAAAAGAGTTTTCCCACAATGAGCATTTACACAGCTGGCAAGTTGGGTCAGCCCACGTGATTCGAGTAATTCTCTGGGAAATACTTTTCTGAGTACTAGTCCTTTGGGATCTATTCCGTCATTGCTAGAGTAGAAGGTAGTTTGCTCCGGCATACCAGCGCATCCGGGGCACTGGGGAACCACCATTTTACATCAATAAACCAAAAGTAAAAAAAAAGGAAGTAAGCAGCAAATGGAAGATTCGGTGAACTGCTAAAATGGGCAGCCGATGGTAGTCTGTTTCGTAGGAAGGGGAGCGATGTTGGAGAGGTGGCTGCAAATCGTTAGCGGCTTATGCAATTGCCGAGTGCCGTGCGAGGGTCCAAAACGGCTAAGCGAAAAAGAAAAAGTTGACTTGATTACAATGTACCCCGGTCAATAGACATCTCAATCTGTAAAACGTCGGAAGCGATCGAGAACGCAATGGTCCCGGGCGTTTTGTCAAGTCGCAAGTCAGTCCATTAAATCGCAATGGTCACGATCCAAATGCCCTTAGTAGACAAAGTTGAAGGTACAACGTTGAATTCTTAACTTCAGCGTGAAATCGTTTTGATCCTACGTCGACGAGGATTCATGCTTGTAGTTCCCAGACCAATCCCAAGCCATCGTCGGAAATAGCGACGATCTAGAGATAAAGGAAAAACAGAAACGTGAACTCCACTTCAAATACCTGGAAACTCCGCGAAGGAACTGGTAAACTGATATGCTTACCTTTCTGAATGGATGCAGTTGACATCCGAATGTGGATCTTGAGTTCCGATTTCAATTGGACTCCAGAGCGGAATTCAAAATATTTTGCGCTCATCCGATTTAGAAATGCCTAATTGTTACTCGCGAAATGAAAGCAACTCCCGGTTCCCCCAGACTCATCAGCTTTTGCAGACTGTTCGCGCAGGCTGATGGAGCGAGATCGAATCTCGATTCTTCGTTCCGAGATTATTCTCCTTGAATTTTGCGTTGATTAGATGAGAGGAGGTGATGCGACATGACGTATTTTGGATGAAGTAGCATGCAACGGCGCCAAATGCCATATTTCCTTGCCGACGCTGGCACTATCCTTGCATTGGAATAAGATTGCTCGAATAGCTCGAATTTGAAAATGAAAGGAGAAGATTAGAGGAGGAGAACAGTAGCAAAGATTGAGGAAAGTCCCGTTTTGGAACAGGCGGCCTTCTTATACCGCCAACAAGCAAGATAATAGAGTGGATGCGTAGGTGGACTACCACCATATTCAAATTGATTTAACTTACTATCCAAAAACGTAGGTGACTTTAGCTCCTGGATGTACCGTCTCGACCTGAACCGTGAGGCCGTTACCATCATATTCAATGCGATTCGATGGTAAATACGAAATGTAGTGCTGAAGTGGTGAACAACTCGAAAGATCTTACATGTGTTTAAATTCCCGCAGAAATCGAAGGTGCAATGGCATCCACGGAGTACCTTATTCAAGCGGCAGAGCCTCTCCAAAATACTCAGCAAATGTTCTGTTGTCAACGAAACTATTTCTGCCTTACACTTAAGGGAACAAATAGTGCACTAATCTCGGTAAAATGGTAGGTATTATTGTTCATATAGGACTCAACGACATCAGTAGACCTAAGGCAGAACTACAACAAGACGATAAAAAGAATAAGTGACACAGAGTCTGACGAACCTCCTGTAGAGGTGTGTCGTAATCGCCTGGGTAGTTAAATTCATACATATGTGTGTTATTTGGATTGGACTGTCAGGCTGAGACAGCACTGCGGAATGGTGTCAGGACCACGACCGCTTTCGTTATAACTAAACAAGAATTGAATCCTTTAGTAACCAGTTAAGGGGGCTCTACAAGTTGAAGTAAAGACTGGAAAACATGAGGTATTATGTTCTGAAGTCTTATGGCAAGCCTCTTCTCGGGAAGAGACAGTGGCCCTGAATGCCCCAACCCCTTGATAGTGCCAACAGAACACAAAATAATGACAAATTGGACACCTTCTAGTGCATTTCGCTCCTTATATTTTTTGAGTCTGACACCTGATCGGAGATCCTGTCATCATGCGCACCAGATCAGCCTGAGATGACCACCACCAAACAACCAACAACAAGAGTCAAAAGAAAAAAAATGAACTAAATTTCGAATCCACCACTTCCCCCTTCTCATCTCCGCTCCTCTTCCCCTCTATTTTCTTCTCTCCTTTCTTATGGTTCCTGCCTCCTCCTCCTGCACAATCAGGGCATCTCCCTCTGTGCAAGCATCAACAACTCCTACAACATGGACAACGAGCCCTACGGCGCCGACGCGGCGCAGGGCCTGTCTGCAGAGCCGCAGCTGCTCCCCCAACCCGAAAAGACCGACTTTTCTGCCGAGGACCCGCTCGACCAGGAAATCCAGCGTGCTTTGGCCCAACACGACTTGGCCCAGCAGCTCCACGGCACAGATGCCAGCAGAGACAGCGAAAACGGTCACGTGAGCACAGACACTACTTCTCCGCTTCCTGCCGAGTCAGGTCTGGGTCCCATCATGGAGAAGCTGGAGCTCCACTTGATTGCCGATGAGTTGAAACGGGCTGCCGAGCCACAGGAGCCCAGCAGTGAGTCTGGGCCCCAGAAAGGCGACCATGACATCGGTCTCGAAGCGAGTTTCGGTCTGAATGCCGCCCTCGACGCAGGCACAGACGCCAATAACGCCAACTTGGACGGCAACGTGGTCTCCAACACCAACACCGCCAACACCAACACCAACATCGACAACTCCGCTCAGGGGTTAGCCGCCAGTGGCGACGCCAAGACCCCGGCGCCCACGTACATCCCGCAGGGCTCGGAGCTCCTAGCCACCAACACGGCGTTGGCCGCGTACAACGCGCTCGCGAGCCAGGCGCCCGCGGCGCTGGTGGCCAACGCGCACCTCGCTGCGGTTCCGCTCCCCGTGGCCGCGCCCGCGTACCTCCCGGCGCGGCTCCAGCTCCTCGTGCACACACTTCCCGTTCTAGACAACCTTGCGACGCAGCTCCTCCGCACGTTTGCAACCGGGCCGTACCAGAGCGTGATCGATGTGGCGTCGAACCCGGAAACGCCCGCCGGAGCTGCTTTCCGCGAGTTGGTGGCGCTTTTCGAGTACACCAAGCGCGTCTACTCGGAAGACGACCCGTTCTTGAACGTGGAGCACGTGGCACCCGGAATGTGGCGGCAGGGCGAGCGCACGCCTGGCGTGTTCCGGAGTCGCGAGCAAACGATCGAGCTGGCGCTCCGCAAGGCCAATTTGGCCACGTTTCTTGCAGCGACTCTTGGCGTGGCGGATGTGGGCTTCTTCTACTTGAACGAGTCGTTTCTCGACGTTTTCTGCCCCGCCAACTGCCTCGACCCGGCCGCGGACATGGGGCGCGTGCTCCTGGGGTCGGTGATGCAGAGCGGAGCCGACACGGTGGTGGGGGACCAGGTGGGGCGCATCCTAAAGCCCCAGGCACTGCTCTACCTCGACCTTAAGACGCAGTCTTACATTTCGGCCGTCGAGGCCGGTGACCGGTCGCGCGAGGACATCTTGGACGACATCTTCCCGCTCAACTTGGCCCAGCACCTACAGGCCCGCAAAGGGGCCAAGTCACTCTCGCCTACGGAGTCGGACTTCGTTGTCCGGTGCCACGCACGCAGGGACACCTTGCTCAAGTACGAGCCTGGCGCGCTGCTCACCGACGACTACGTGTGGTTCGAGTTCTTGCGCGACTTGTTTGACTACGTGGGCAAGAACATGGCGTTCCTCATCTGGGGCAAGAAACCCAAGCAGCCCGAGCCCAGTCACGTGTCGGACACTGCCAGTCTGCCCCGGCCCGCACGTGTCCCAGCCCGGCGTGGAGTGCAGGGCCTGGAGGACACACGGACACCGCACAGCGACGACGCTCTCCACAGTGAGGACTTGCTTGGCGGTGCAGGCTCCACGCCGCAGGAAATCTCCGATATTACGGCCGCACTTCTCCCCAGCGAGATCCAGGAGCAGCAGATCCACATGCGGGTCAACCCGCGGGTGCCCAGCAAAGGTTTGAGCCGCAGACCATGGACACGCGAAGAAGAAAAGGCGTTGCGCCATGCGCTCGAGCTAAAAGGAAACCAGTGGTCTACGATATTGGAGCTATTTGGCCAGGGCGGGCGCATCAACGAGTCGCTCAAGAACCGCACGCAGGTCCAGCTCAAGGACAAGGCGCGCAATTGGAAGATGTTTTTCCTCAAGTCGGGGCTCCCGGTGCCCGCGTATCTACAGAACGTTACTGGTGGCTTAGAGCGAGAGGACCGGAGCCGGGCCAAGAACGCGCGGAATAGGAAAACGGCAGCCGCACCCGTTCCTGCAGTTAGCACTGATAGTGCTAATCGGAAACGCCGGAGAGAGGCATAGCAGATCCGTGAGCGGAAACGCTCGCACTCAACCTGGGAGGACATGACGGAGCTCAGTTCTGGTGGATTTTGCAGACAATGCCCTGGCCATGCGCACACTTACAAACCGCGCCAAACGTGCTGAAACTTGCCATGCACTGGCCTTGTTTCAGGTTCCCGGAGCCGCGCAGGAAGAAAATACTGGCCATGGTGAGACCCACCGTGCGTGCATGAATTGTGCCCCTCCAAACTACCGTCGATGCTCTCCCATGAGGCGTTGTCGGAGCGGATAGATGCTGCCCGCCAGACGGCGCAGATTCTCTACGCCGAAGTGCAGAAGACCAAGCGGGCCGTCCAGGACACCACCCTCGAGCACGTGAGCGCCCTGGTCGCCGCAATTCCCCCGAAAAGATACTTGCGCCCGTTCAACACGCTCCGCGGCCACCGCGACAAAATTGCCCAGGTTCGCTGGAGCGCCGACTCTCTATCGCTCTTGCTGGCGTGCCAAGACGGCTTCATGATCATCTGGGACGCCGTCAGCGGCATGAAGCGGAGCGCCATTCCATTGGACAACGCCTGGGTGCTCGCTTGTGCGTACCTGCCGACGGGAAAGTTTGTGGCGCTGGCAGGCTTGGATAACCGCTGCACCATCTACCGGGTCCAGGAAACCGCCGGGTACCTGGGCCCCAGTGATGCCATCGAGCTCTCGGACCGCGCGCGGCTGGGCCGCAAAACGCCCCGGGCGCATGCGGCCTACGTGTCGGCGTGCGAGTTTGTCTCCGACTCGGAGGTTCTCACCGCGCTGGGCGACATGACCATCGCGCTCTGGGACATGGCCAAGGACGCCAAGGTGCGAGACTTCACCCATCACACCGCGGATGTGTTGCTGTTGCTGTTGTCGCCGGAGCGGCCGCAGATGTTTTTGTCTCTGGGTGCCGACGGCTGCGTCAAGGTGTGGGATGTGCGGTCGCCCAGCGTCGTCAACCTGTGCCTCATTCTGAAAACAGACGTGAACTCCGTGGCCCAGCTTCCGGACGGCTACGCGTTTGCCACGGGCGCCGATGACGGCTTATGTAAGATCTTCGACTTGCGCTCCGACTGCGAGTTGTCGCAGTACCTGTTGAGCAGCCAGTTCGAGCCGCGGACGCCGGCGTCTCCCGGGCTGCACAACTCGATGTGGTCGCGGTTCCACGCTCCCGGAGTCGTTTCCGTGGACGTGAGCACATCTGGGCGCATCCTCTACGCGTGCTACGCGGACTATGGGTGCATAGTGTGGGATGCGTTGAAGAACCAGATTGTGGAGGTGATTGGCGTGGGATCCGGATCTCACACGGAGCGGATCTCGCAGGTTGCGGTGAGCCCGGACGGACAGGGGCTCGCCACGGCGTCGTGGGACTCTACCATCAAGGTGTGGTCCACGTAGTAATGTATGAGTAGCAGACGAGAGGAGCAGCTCCACAGAATGGGGTTTAGAGCGTAAGGAGGTGCAAGGGTTGCTTTAAGCTAGATTGGGGGTACAGCTGGAAGAGTCACTTTTGATGTGATCTGACTGAAGATGGGTTTCCGAGAGAAGATGGGTTTCCGAGAGAAGATGGGTTTCCGAGAGAAGATGGGTTTCCGAGAGAAGCTGAGAGATCGTCGGGGAGATTTGGCCTCATTAGGTGGCCTTTGTATGTTTACGGCACAATGGTCATCACCATGGCTCATGCACTAATGAGCACTCAAAAGCAGCTTGAACCACAGCACCTCAGAAATCCTACAGTCCCTGAACTGTAAACTGCACCTCTATTTCATTCTTTCAACGGAAATTTCTTGCTAGTGAGCACACCACCCTTTAATAGCTTCCTCAACTATTTCGCTCCAACTATCTCGACTTCTCACCACACTCAACTCCTCGCAGTAACCATCCAATTTCCTCGGCTTAAACTCCTTGACTCGAACTCCCCCGCCCAGACACCTCGAAGTCATTCTACTTTTCCCTCTCTACACCCCAACCCCACTCTACAACCCGTAAATACATCTGACCTTTTCTACCGTACGATCGCTCTCAGCTAGGCGTCCCCAGTGTGCTTCTTCACATACTCCCACAAGCTCTTGAGCAACAGCTCCGGAAGCGTGTACAAATCCATGGTGAACTCGCCGTTGTCCACGTCGTTTTTGATGTTCATGTCGTTGGTGCGGTTGTCGGTGACCATCTGCACAATGACAATCAAGTCGTCCTCGCTGAGCTTGGTCAAGCCATTGGCGAGCTTCTCCAAGTCGATGCTGCCCTTGACCGCGTTGCCGTTGGCGCTCTTCAACTTCTTGCTCTTGGCTCTGTCCTGCTCGCTCTTGCGCTTGCCGTCGTCGGACGGAACCGCACCGGACTCGGCCAAGAGCTTGTTCAACTGCGCGTTCTTCAATGGAATCAGAACCACGTGGTCCACCGTGTACTTCTCCTGCAAAAAGTTCAAGTCGTGGTTGAACTTGCGCTCGCCCAGCTTGCCAGGCAACCCCACCAAGTGCACGGTGATGGGGATGTCAAACTCACCCCAGCCTTGCTCCTCCACGCGGAAGGGCGACGTTTTGACCGTGCGGATGGGGTTGGCAAACGTGGGGTGCAACGTGTAGGTGACACGATCTAGTATGGCCGCCGGCACCTCCTTTTCCTGGTCGTTGAGCATGGAGATCTCGATGGACCACAGCCGCATGGGGTAGTTTTCCACCGCGGGCTCGTCCTTGAGGATGTGCTGGCTGGTTGTGATTCTGATTGTTCTTTTGACCTGGCGTTAGTGGTTGTTGTCGTTGCTGCGCCGGCGCAGCGCAACAGCAGGAAATCCGGGCATTTTCTAGCGGAGCGCAGTCAATTCGCCGTCGACGCGCTCGCTGTCCGGGTGCATTAGACACATACCTCCGACATGGTGTGGTGACTGGGCGTGACAATTCCCAGTTTTCGGTGATTTTTTTGGTGCCGTCTGCACGCTCACCAGAACACAACCAACAATGGTGTCAAAAGAAGGAGCGCTTGCACGGCGATGGAAGGCGACGGCGAGTCCGGGAGTTGCATGGGCACCCGCTCGCTGTAGATTGCCCGTGTGGTGTAGTTGTAGGTGACTCGGGGGCCAGGATTGGCAAGGTAGTGGGTGGAGGGTTCAGCGGAACCGGAGCCGGACGAGCGGAGCTTGCGCGAGGGGGTAAGAGAGGAGGCGGTATTTGTAGTGGAACTTTGCCGAGGTTTGAGAGGAGTTTGCTTGCCTCTAGTGCGTGGCAGTGTAGTGGGTGCGGTGTTCCGAATTAGGGTCAGTATTGGGGGGAGACTCGGTGCTGGTGACAAGAACAGCGTTCTCGAGGGGATTGAGGGAGAAATCCTGCTTTTGCTCTTAGAAAATGTTGGCGGGCTGGTGGCTTTCGGTGGAGTTGACTGCGAAGTCATAGTTACTGGCCCAGACGAAAATGAACCCGCAATCTTCTCGTAAAAGTCAGATACCGGGCTGGGCGACGTAGTGGGCATTTCGGAACGAAGGCGTCCAATGGGGGCGGTTTCTGCCGGGACTGTAGTAGTGACCGTCACTGTTTCCTGTTGGTTTGGGCGATTTTGGTAATTTTGGTGGCTTTGGTGATTTTGGTCGTTTATGTCGTTTTGGTCGTTTCGATCGTTTTGGACCGACAGAGGCGCGGAAGGCTGTGGAAACAACGAAACGTTGGGTGTCTCCCAGAGGCTGCTGCCTTCCACTTCTGTGGCCTTGCTTAGATCTGTTGTCTTGCCCCATCTGGCCCTCAGAGTGGGGCTGACGACGTTAAAGGATTCAAAAGGAGTCAGTGTTACAATTGCCGGAAAGGATGAAATGGGAACTGTTGTCGCCAAATCGGTTCTGGTTCTTGGGGGCCATGTTCCTGTGATTGGTGGGTACGGTTGGATGTAAACGGACCTTTCGGAGGATGAGGGGTCTGGAATCAAGGCTTTGGTGCTATTTTGAGCAGATTCTGTCCTTAAATCCCCTGTTGTATGCCAAGGTGTGGTTTGTGTTGCGGAGGTTGTGGGCTGTACATCCTCAACAGCGGACTCAACCCCAGTGGGGCCAAGAGTGGCTTTCAGAGGCAATTCTAAACCAGTCTCAGGAGCGATTGAATAATTTTCCTTTGAAGTTAAGGAGTGCTCCCTGGTGGTTTTGGGTGTCTTTGTGACTATGCTGGTTACAGTGACGTCAAGATAAACGGTGGTAGTGCCGGCTTCTGTCGAAGTGAGCCACGGCACGTATTCTGTTTGCCATAATGTCGTAGTTACGGTGACAAACACAACTTGGGCCGTGGCCGCTGCTAAGAGTAAAAACAAGTGCATGGTACAAGTGCGATGGATACCGCCAGAATTGGAAGACAAGGTGCGCGGAAAAACAAAATTAAGAGGAATCAACTAAACCGGCTCTTACCTTTTCTGTTCGTCGACCTAGGTGCTAGTAGAAAGAGTTATTCGATGGAAGAATATCTAGACTAGCTTGCGTGGGCTGCCATTCATTATTAGTGAACGGCAGTAGCAGAGGAGGATAAATTCATTCTATCCAATGAGCAGCATGTGAGTTCGTATGACACGCCTTGGTTTTGACGGGAACCGTCTCCACTCTTCTGGGCAATACACAACCTGTCGATGTCACAGACCCCAACACATGAGAAATTGAATTGAATGAAGGCAAGGAAACAGGAAACTAATCTGTGACCGTTCTGTAACTAATTCTGAAAAGCACAGGGCTTTGAGTGTACTCGAGATTGTGTCCTAGTGCTTGCGAGATATTGGAGGGAAGTCGCCAAATATTGAAACCTGACATGTCAAGAATTAAATTAAATGAGATAGCAGGCATTGAGAACATTATCCTCTCCTACAGTAAATACCCGTAGATGCCAGTCGACGCCTCGCGTCTCATGGCAGCAACGCGTATTTGGCCGTATTAATTGGAAACCCAACACTGGTTGTACCGACTATCACAGGAACGCCAGCATTGTTCCTGTTGTCAAAATTCCATGCTCAAACTGACATGCGTTTTGACGTGTTGTTTTTACTTTTAGGAAAGCGTGCATTAGTTTTCCGATAAATGCTTGTTCGTTTCCGTAGTGGGAACCAACCAGCAGAACAGTAGGAGACTGGAATTCCAGTTGAACGTACGCATTCCGGAACCCACGCACTGGATTTGCTTGTCAATGACGATGAAAGTTTTGATGCCGTCATTAATACTCCACTGAGGAGCTCCGCCCAAACAGTAACAATCGGCAAGCCAGGGTCCGGCAACTGGTGACGTCACAGTGATCTCCGTTGGCATATCTTGAACGTCTTGTCCAATAAATAAGCCGATTTCATTCCACTTGCTTGCTTACACGTCAACGATCAAGAGCCCACGTAGCCGAAACGCACGCTATTTTTAAGTCGATTACGATATTTAGACCGCATTAGATATTGGTGCCATGAGACGAGAGGCAAGTCAGCCCAGGGGCCCTTATCGAAGAGGTATTAATTACTTGGCAAGCGGGCCTTGAGCCGGCTACTCGTCAACTTGATAAAGAGCGCAAATCTGCACGAGGAACGAAAATCGGGGTTCCGTCATCAATTTCATACATGCCCAATCCGGCAACGCCATCTACCAGACCATTTGACACCATTGACGAATTCAGGAATTCACGAATTCAGCAATCCACCAGGCAGAACCAATCCACCAAGCAGAGCCAATCCACCAATCCAAGTCAAACCGATTTAAGTCTCTTGAATCGAATGTTCTGTGCAAAGCAGTTTAACTCCTCGGAACTAACGAGGGTAATACGAGCGCCCACACTATACCCGTTTATTCTAAATGTTCCAATTTAACTTTCCTGAGTCCAGCAAGCCTAATGACACTAATTCACTTCTTTGGTTCACCAATCTAATCGATCCACCGGTTTAGCTCATCTGACCACCAAGCTACATCACCAATCCGTATTTACTCCTCCGAACCAATCGACTACTCTACCGAATAGCTCACATGGTCACCAATCAAACATCCACCACGTTTACTCCTCTGGCCCATCATCGATCCTCATCTATCATCCAGTCAAGCACCCAATGCCTGGCTGGCTTGACACCAGTCTCCAATTACGGCAGACTCTACACGAAGTTTCCAAGGACACCTCATTTACCAAGGACTCCTCATTACCAAGGACTCCTCATTACCAAGGCCTCCTCATTTACTAAGGACACCTCAATTACCAAGGACTCCTCATTCACATCGCTCTTCTCCTCTCTTTCTCCCACCACTCAACCAACCCTCTCAGTCCTCTCATCCAATTCACCACTCCTCACCGATCTTTAATCTCCAATCCACTTAATCCACCACTCGTCAACCAACTCATTTTCACTCTCCTTCGCTCTTTCATCCACTTCTTCGTTCATCTTCTCACCTCTCCCATCTAATCATCTCTCTCATCTACTCACCTCTCCCATCTAATCATCTCCCTCATCTCTCTCATCTCTCTCATCTCTCTCATATCTCTCATCTTCTCACCACTTCTATCTAATCATCTCCCTCATCTTCTTCCCTGTCTCTCCCTCTCCCTCCCTCTCCCTCTCTTCCCCCCTTCTCTACACCCTCTTGCGGTCTGTCTATTTACAAGCTCACACACCCCTACTTACCCCCAAACACCTTCTTGTAGGCCTGGGCAGCCTTGGCCTTGACCACCGCCGGCGCAGCGCCCCACGACGTGGCCAACTCGTCGGTGATCCCCCGCATCACCACGCCCATCTTCATTCCGGGATCCTGCGCCTTGAGTTCGCCGAGATACGCCTCCACCCGCGCGGAAACCTCGCTGTCGGACGCCACTGGCAACGCCTCGAGGTACTTCCTGATTATGGACGCCTCTGCGGATTCCACGTCGGCCAAGTCCGCGCGCTTCTGCAGGGCGTACTCTGCCGCGGAATCCTCGCGCTGCTTGATCATCTTGGCCAACGTACGGCCCACCTCAAACTCCGTCTGGGCGGCGCCGTCGATCTCGTTGTTTTTGATGGTGGCAAGCACGGCCCGGATGGTGTTTTTGTCGACGTTCTGCTTGGCGAGCATGGCGCGCTTGAGGTCGGCCTTGAGCCCTTGGAGGAGCGCGGTGTAGGCCTGGGAGGCGTAGAGTCTGGCAGTGGGCAACATGGAGTAGGTCCTGCAGGGCCGTGGGGACCTCACCTAAGACCCCACGCCAGGAACGCGCCCCACCAACCACAAAATTTCCGCCTACGCCCGTTCGGGATAATTCAGGCACACGCCCGCCCGTTCGGGATAATTCGCCCGCCCGTTCAGGACACCCGCCGCCGGCTAGGTCACGTGACCGGCGTCCCAACTGGGCGCCGCCGCTGCCCGATAGGGCCAGCCACCCGGTTAGAAGAACAACGCAACAAGCGGGTGCAAAAGCAATGGGCCTGGCCCGCGGGAGGTACGGTGGTGGAGGGGAGCACGGTGGTGTTGGGAGGTACGGCTGGGTGGGGTGTACAGCGCAGCATGGTGGTGTGCAGTGGAATACGGCGGCGGCATGCGAGTCAGCAAGTCTAAATTTTAACTCAGGGGGGTCACACATGTTTCGTGACGACATGGCATTGCCGACGTACGTCCCGGTTATCAGCGCCTGCACCCAGCGATATGCGTGATTTTCGTCTTGCTCCACCATATATAGCGTGGGGTCCACCGCTCCAACCCCATGAGCGCGTTGGACTTTGTGGTGCCGCAGCACGCCAAGTCGCGATCGACTTTGCAGCTCCAAAAGGAGCTTGCCGTTGCCCCGCCCATCACCGGCAACCTGGCGCGCCAGTACGCCGACAAGTTGGTGGACCAGCGCAAAACCCTGGGCAGCACCCTCGTGGACCGCGCCGACAAGGCCGGTGACTGCGACAGTGATTGCGACAGCAAGAGCGACAACAGCGACAACAGCGACACCAGCGACCGCGCCAGTCTCCGCAGCAACAGCAACCTCAGCGACAAGAGCTGTGACAGCAACTACTGCTACGGACATGGCGGCAAAGACACGCGCACGGAGGCGCGGCTAGCCGCGTTCAACGCGCTGCTCTCGCGGTTCGCCAACTCCAACATCTACGTGGTGTCGCTGCCGGAGCAGCTCCGGCGGTTGCTCGACATGCACTACGAGGGGGCCAACGCGTTGCCGCCATCGGACCGCATGTTCCCCTATTTGCACGGCTTGGCAGGGCTCAAGCAGCGCGTGTACTTCCACCCCGCGTTCGACCCCGGCGCGGACTTGGACCTCCTTGCCGGCGACGTAGCACTGCTTCCGCGGCGGTTCCCCCACAACACCGACGTGGAGGTGCCGCGCACGGGCTTCCACTTGATGACCGTCAACACGTTGGAGTGCGCGCGGCCCAAGCTCGCCAACTCCATCTCCGTCGACAGCTTGCTCACATTCAAGCCGCTGTACGTGCACACGGCACAGGACTCCTTCGACGCCGCCGCCTTCGAGAGCTTCGACGCGGTGTACCAGCTCCAGGACCTCCTGGACTGCGAGCTCGCCAACAGAAACTACGCCCACCAGATCCGCCTCATGGCCCCGCTCTCCCACTTTCTCGTCTACAACAACCACATGAACTTCTTCGCCAACGCCGAGGCCGCGCGCGCCATCAGCCACCTCATGGGGCCCCTGCCGCGCTGCGTGTACGTGGTGGACTTTGACGTGGCCCGCTGGCTGCACATGGGCGAGTATCTCGACCCGGGCCGGCCCGACCTCGCCCACACCGAGCAGGACGTCATGTGGCAGCTCAACGGCGTGCGCGAGCTCTTCCCGCGCTTCTGCACCGGCAACGTCTACAACTTCAAGCAGGCGGTGGCGGGGCGCCTGCCGGGCTTCCGCCTCCACATCTACTGCCACGAGAACGCGCGCCTCCCCTCCCCGGCCGCGCTCGCCCAGATGTTCCGCGCACTCGACCTGGGCCTGGCCGAGCCCCTCCACATCGAGTGCCCGGAGTCCGTGGCAAAAGTGGGCTCGCTCCTGCCGCGCGACACCGTGGCGCTCTTGGGCGTGCTCAAGCTCGTCAACGCCGTGGTCAACCGCCTCAAGCGCAAGGTCTTGGCCTACCTGTTCGACGGCTTCACCGGCGTCACCTTGCTCCTGCTCGCGCTCGGCATGTTCTGGGGCGCTGACTCCGTGGAGGACGTGGCCACCGCCGTGTTCCGCAAGCCGGGCTTCAAGTTCTACGTGACCCCGGGCGACTTTGCCTTCCTCCGCACCCTCGAGCCCTACGTGCTGTGGCTCAAGCGCCATCCGGGCAACGACTTCGACCCCGTGGCCGAGCTCCCGCGCCACCTCGCGCCCTGCGTCCCGAAACTGCTGGACTGGTTCCGCCCGGGCGCCGACGCCAACTTCCCCTGCCACATGTACGACAACCTCTACCTCGGCTCCGCGGACCACGCGTCCTCGGTGACGGTCACCCTGGCGTTGCGCATCCGGAAGTTCGTGTCCATCGACGAGAAGCCCTCCTGGTTCCGCTACCTCAAGTGCACCTTCGAGCACGAGGCCACTGCCGCCACCACGGGGCCCGTGGTCCGGCCCATCTACACCTTTAACAACGGCTCCGCCTACGTGTACGAGATTGCCGTCAACGCCGCCGTCCAGCACAAGTTGTTCGAGGCCAACGCGCCCGTGCCCCAGGTGCGCTCCATAATCTACATCCACAACGTGCGCGACGACGGCAAGGACTCCATGTTGCCGCTTTTGGTCGGCTGCCCGGAGTCCGTGCAGCGCAAGATCTTGGTGGACCCACGCGACCCGGTGCGGGCTTTGGTCCACTGTCGCATCGGCGTGCTGCGCTCCGCCTCGTTGGTGATCGCGTCCGTCATGAAGTACTTTGGCATGGACTTGCTCGAGGCGTACATGTACGTGCGCGTGCGCCGCTTCAACGTGATCATCCAGCCCAACCTCCGCATCTTCTACGAGTTGTACTTGTTTGACGACATGCTTCGTCGCGCCCGCTTGGGCTCCACTTACAAGCGCAAGCACTGCTGGTGGGTCATGTGCGACCAGATCCACCGCTTGAACCAGCAGTACATGCGATAGAGACAGCAGCAAGGCTGGTCTGCTGCTGGCGTTTTCTTTACTTCTTGGCGCTACGCGCTTTCAGTTCCCCGGTGTTTTATTGGCATGGTTCTAGTGTTGCGACTTTGGTCGGCGACGCCTTACATCGGCTATCTTCACGGATCGCATTCCGTTTTCTTTCCTTAATGTCATGGCCGTTCCCACATCGTGTACTCGTACTCGTAGTCGTTCTCGGTGATGGTTCCCTCTGAGAATTCCACGCCAGCAAACTCCTTGAGCTTAGACACGTCCTGCTGCCGCCACTTTGTCAAATCCCACTGCAAAAATGTGTCGAGCTCTGGCTTGTCCTGCCCCACATACTTTACATTGGTCAAGAGCAAATTGTCCACCCAGCCCTCGGAAATTATCGAGTTGTAGATCTGCGCCCCTCCAATAACGAAAATACGGCTCACTCGAAGGTCTCCGTGCATGTAGTTGCTCTTTTCGAGCGCATCCATCACTGTTTGAAGACTGTTATAGTAGTACACGCCATCCTCCGCGATGTTGGAATACGACCGCGACAAAACTACATTGAGCCTGTTTGGAAGCGGGCGGAACTTCTTTGGAATGGACTCCCACGTTTTTCTGCCCATTATGACCGCGTTTATGGCACCTGAATCCGCCTTAGACGTGACATCGCGAAAGTACTTGATTTCCTGTTTGAGCCTCCACGGAAGCTTGCCGTTGGCTCCTATGCCGAGGTCTGGTTGCAATGCCGCCACTATAAGCGACACCACAGGTCTCGATGACTTCATGTTCGTTGTTGTCTGGTGCCGAACAGAAGATAGTAGGCAGTGCAGGACGATAACAGCAGTACAACGACAACGGATTTCAAGGTCAAGAAATACGGAATGTGGGGTTGCAGGCTACAGTCCGGTCCACATTAAGTAATGCGGTTAAAACGGAACTTGCTGTGGTCACGGGAAATCCCCACTACAATAGGTACAGTTGTTTCTTTCACCAGAAAGTTGAGTGTAGTGAATTCCCTAGAACCCAGAAATCGTATAATAACGAAAATATTGACCAGGAGACATACGGGAATTATAGTACCTTAATTGTCCACGGAATATTCTCTAGGACTCAGGCACTAGAATATCACTAGAATCACAGGACTGTGCTGGCAACCATCACAAAAAGTTCATGGAATAACGTTACAAATATGATCACTCAAAGAATTTCATTTCATCACTAGAATACCTGATACATTACACTCACTAGAATAGAGCCATTGGTTTACTCACTAGGTTATACCCACTAGATGTAATAGCGCTGCTTGAATCTGGTAGCGCATTGTGATCCACATCATTGCTATCTTACCTATCCCTAAGGGGTCTCTCCGACGTCGTTGCCCTCCGCTACCAATTACAAGGTTATTTGTTTGGTCCACGTGCCGGGCTAAGGAGTTAAGTTGGCAATACCTGACTACATTGTACTTTGAAGATTACCCGTTTCTAGTCAGAGATTACATTGACTACTAGTGAGACTGATAGACTGTTTACACTCACTAAAATACCTACTAGAGCACTCACTAGAACTGCTAGATTAAAGCACTCGCTAGTGCACTGACCGGAATAATAAGCAAACCCGTAGGATTACACTCATTCAAGCCTCACTAGAATACCCTCGCCAGCACTCTTCGCTTTGTTGTTCTCCTTGGAGCACAATCTCTCGATTGCCCTCACTATGTTATACTCTTTGCGCACTTAAAGGATACGCTCTTTGGACTCACCAAAATCCACTCAGTAAAAAACTCACATTAGAGAGCACTCACTAGAAGTAGTCACTAGACATCGGAAATCACACTAGGATACTCCCTATGATGTTCAATGTAATAAACCCACCCCCACCTAAGTACGAGACCTGAACTATAACTATATTTTCACCTCAATACTCTCACCTACTAAACTAGACAAATTGCAAAAACTTAAATGCTAACAGAACACTCTATTCTCACCAGCTTACACCAAAATCAACTCACTAGAATAATTCATACAGACACACAGCTTGAACTAATGTACATGGCCTAGGCCTCGATTGCGGCAGAAGGCGCCTTGACAGCCTCTTTGATCGTGGCCTTGAGCGCCTCCTTAGCCACCTCTGCCTTGCGTGCTGCATCAACGGGCTTCGATTCTTTCTTGGGCTTTGAATCTCTCTTGGGTTTCGTCACCTTCGACTTTCCTCTCCAGACCCTTGACAGATCAGTGTCCTTTCTTCTTCTTCTTCTTCTTTTCCTGGCTGGTTTTGCATCCAGCTTGTCTTCGGACTTGTCCTCTGACTTGGTCTCAGACGTGTCCTCTGACTTGCTTTCAGAAGCGTCCTCTGACTTGGTCTCGGTGTCTGTTGGCGCGTTGGCGGCCCTTGCAGCCTCCTCAGCCTCCTTCAAGGCCTCTTTCTTCTTTCTTAAACGCTCTCTGCCCTGTTTGATGAAACGCCATTCATAGGACGTCAATTGGTCCCAATATAATTCAGGTTTGCGCCTCTTGGCGCCCTCGTCGATCAATTTCATTGGCTCCTTTTCCCCTGGTTTGACCTCCTTCGACGCGCGGCTTATATATGGCCTCTCCCTGTCTGGATTAAAATTCGGTTGCACCCACCTCCTTATATTCTCGACTCTCTCGTTATTCTTTCTGGCCAACATTCTAACGATGGGGAAAGGACGCCCGTCCATCTCGGTGATACTGATTGGACCTCTCAGGTGCACGTGCTGCGTAAGCTCGCCGGATTTAAGGCCGTTTTTATAGTTTTCGTTGAACGTCTCATCAAAAGTGGCGTCGTCCACCTGGAAGTGGGCCTTGATGTACCTTCCAATTTTCGGAGCCCTGAGTGTTAGTAAAGCAGCAACTTGTATGGCACAGCTAAACAGCTGATACAGTGTACATAGATACGCTCTATGGAGTTACATACGGAAGTTGGGTGGCATCCCGCGCATCCAATGCAGCTTTCACCATTTCTGGAGTTAGTGGGGCAGTCAAATAAAAGATATACATACCGATGAAAGGTGCTTGCGGAGCCCTTTTGGGCTTGGTATTTTCCTTAGGCTCTTCGGACATTGTGGTCAAAATCTGGCCGAGCTTAGAAAGAAGAAATGGTTTCTTAGAGGTAAAACGCGATGCCACTCATGCAAGACTCACCTTCGGACAATGAGAGGAATCTCGGAGAAAAAGGGAGAGTGTGGATCTTGGTGCTTTATTAGCGAGGTACAAACTCTTTTCGGCTGTTCTCATGGGTATTGTGTGGTGTTTACTCGTTTGTTGTGGGCATTGAAGAAATCGCGATGAGCTAGAACAGTAGGCTGAAAATTGACATCGGCAAATTGTCGAAAAAAAATCGTAGCAAAGAAGGAATCCGGAAATCGCGATATAAGAGTACGGAATCAAACCATTAGCTCGGATTGGTGGTTTTTAAAATGTCTCTTCATGGTTGGCTGGCAGTAGTCCATCCGACTACAACGTTTTTCGAAACAAAATGATAACTTCTGACTTCTTGATCTTCTAAGGCAAACTTCACTAGATTTGAAAGTCACTAGGCTCTCTTTCTGGCGCTTTAGCCCGAAATTATTAGCAGTTGACCTGACCTAATGCGTTTATCATGTAGTTGCGGCTTCACTAAGAGTGATTCAAAGCGGCGGCCCCAACTGTACATTACTCAAATGACTTTGGCTATTTGCGTTTCTCGTCTTGACTGTTTGCCTCTAATCTGTCATCTTTGCATCAGAGAAGCCTAGAGGAGTGCCATGATCGTCAACGTGGACCTCGAGTGTCACGAGGGCACTGAGTGTCAGACTCATACTACATGAGTCGATACTGAGAATGCAAAGTCTTTTGAGAGTCAAGGCAGTTTGGACCTTTTACTTCTTTTCTTGTCAATGGAACAATCCAAGTTGGTGCTAGTTGATGTAAAGTAGGCTCAGCTGTCACCGACTCGCTGAATTTTTGATGCCAAGCTCATTTGAGCTCACCGACTCATTGTGAAACCCCTCAAGGCTTGTTAAGCTAGACCATGGCTTTCCAACTTCAGACGCATACGCCAATGGAGTAATGGTACACCTCCGCCACCAACCAAGCCGATCGTACCCTTTTTCGTTCCCGTCCTCTTCCCTCCCTCCTAATCCTCCTATCCAATCCCCTACACTGTCCCCGCCATTAATATGTACATTACGGACACACCTCCTGCTCACTCCACACATACGTGGTGTCCTTATGGTAGAGATACCGTCTGTCCTTCTCCATCTCGTAGTAGTCCACGTGGTCAATGAACATGGCCACCACGGCGAAGTTGGCCAAGCCGCTCTCCTCCTTTTTGCCGTCCACGCCTCGCGAGATCTTGTCCATCAACTTGTGGTTGGCGTCGTCTAAAGGCAGCAAGGGCGCCGGGCGTCGGAACGACCGCTTAAGGCCCTTCGAAAGCAGGTCCCACACGCGCCGGATCTCGCCATCCCACTCCTCCTTGGAAGGTGGAGAGATGTCCAAGTGCGCCATCTCGACCAAGTTCGGGTACGAGTGCGACGCGGTGTTGTTTTCCGCCTGCAACTTGCTGATGAGCGTGGGGGACACCAAGGGGAACTCCAAGGGCACGTTCTGGGCGCCGACGCTGGGGTGGTCCGATTTCGGGCTTTCGGACCGCAGCGGTCCGTTTTTGGGCTCCACCGCCAACTCCAACTCGCTGTCTGAGTCGTCCTCGCTGTCGTGGCAGCGCATGTTCGCCTCGAGAATGTGTTTAGGTTGGATTTTGTGCAAGTCGAGCAGTGGCGTGTGGTCCGAGTCTATGAGGCGGGCGCGGCCGCGGAACCGGAACTGCTTCTTGATGTTTTCGAAGTAGAACACCGCTTCGAACCGGTCGTTGTGCACGAGCTCTGTGTACTTGGCCATTCGACGGTCGGTGCAGAACGTCAACACGTTGTTGCTCTTGTTGTCAAAGAGAAAGCCGCGGTACACCATGGTGCGGTTGTGGGGGAAGCCGTCCTGGTCGACGGTCGCCAAGGAAAAGACCGTAAAAGGGGGCGAGTGTTTTTTAGCCGCCAACTCGGCGTCCACGGCAGCGCAGAACGCCGGGATCCATGGCGCCATGTACTGGAGCTGCATGGCTGATCTAGAACGGGCGGCAAGTCGGGGAACAGCCTTTGAAAACGTCGGAAAACTTTTGCAATGTCTGACTGGCTCGTCAGGGACTGAGCGGGTCTTTTCGGACTTCGTTGGCGAGTTAGACGGCGGATTCAACAAAATCGATCGACAATATGGATCAACAATATGGACCACGAGCGGTCGATGCCGAGACCGCAGTAAGAATCAGACGCGAATAGGTCCAGAAAGAAAGTGGTGCGGACTTTAGCGCCGTCTGCAACAAGTTATTGGTCTTCTGATGCTAGTATAGGCAGGAGACCATGTGGCCGAAGAGTAATTCCTGATTGTGTGCAGGACATTGACCGTGGCGTGCGGCAATTGGGGAAAAGAGCAGACAATGGCGCGGGGCGAAAACGACGAGGCAATTTGCACTTGTTGGCGTGACGCGCGTTACGAACTCGGGGCAGCTGGGCCCTCCTGACAACTACCGTGGCATATGCAGGTGATCAGGAACAGGGACCGGCGGAAGCGAACGGGAAGGGATCAAGGAGAAAATAAGGAGACGAGAGAAGTGGCTTGTTGGTTTGTATTTTCCCCTTTTTTTTTTTTTTTTGCTTGTTGAGCTGGTCGATGAGATACTGCATGCCTCTGACAGCCCACGGGCTAATAATCACTGATAAGGGGAATACGTCGAAAGTCGGGGTGACTAACCCGTAAATAGTCATCGGTCACGACTTCGAAACCCGCTAGTCCGGCTCTGTGCAGAATAATGGCAAGTAATAGCATCAGAAGTGGTCCTCTATCGGAGCCCCAGACAGAAGTAGGAATTGTCTGTCCAGAGAGAATGCTAGTCTACTCGAGGAGACAACTTTCGAGTTCAGTAGAGGGTCACCAGGTTTCATTGAATCCAGATCAGAGCGGACCAAATGGGGGAAATTATAATGGCATATGCTAACGAATGTCGGGGTAATAGCGTGTCACAGAATTGGGTATCGACCAGACAACCGAACCACGGAGACTTTGACTGCTATCCCCTGACCAGAGCCCTGTCCGCAATCCTTGTCAAAGGTTAATGCAGTTCCCCTGGTTTCCGGGTCATCGTTTTTGACTAATGCAGTTCCTGGTGTGTCCTGCAATGCATCGCCTTATCGCTTTGCATTCGCTGTACATCGCCTTATCATTTTGCTTCTCATCGCATCTCCTTATCACTACTTTCTCGCTGCACCTGATTACCATGCTGCCACATTTGAAACATCCAACGGAATTGCCATACCCGCATATTGCACCCACCAACGAGACTGTCGTTGTTTTTTAGTGACCACTTGGCATGTGTACGTACCCTCATAAAGTAGACTTTGCATCAGAACCTGACTTTCAATTTCATTCTTCATGTTAGACCTTGCATGTGGTAGACTTACCTATACAACAGACTCAACTTGTAGTAAAACTCACAAGCAATAGGCCACACATGTTGTTGGTCCTCGCATATAGTATACTATATTCTGGCGGTTAACTTTACATGTTGCGGACCTGATGTGTGGTTGACTTGAAATGGGTAATTGACCTAGCATGCATAGTCCACTTGGCATTTATACATAGTAGACGCAGAATGTTGCAGACCTTACACTGAAATCTGGAAGCTGACTTTCCAGAATAGACTTTACGTGTTTGACATTATATGTGTAAACTTCACATTAAACTGTGCATGTTGACTTTACTGATTGTAGACCTTACAAGTGGTTGACCCTACACATGGTAGACTTAAGTCTTAACATGTAGTTCAATACATAGTTGGCCTGACATCTGGGAGACTTTACAAGTGGACCCACTAAACTGACAGGTAGTAAACTTACGTGTATTAGAACGACCGATATCACCATATATCAACAAATTCTCCACTAGCACCTTTTTATACCAGGTCCAGATCAACAGCCTTCTCTGAAGTCCGCTGCTCAACCTTGCCCAAGCTGGCCTCGCCCACCCCGCCCTCGTGGCTGATGTACTCATCAACGTTGGGTCTAGGTCCGACGTACCACTTGTGTGCGTCCACAAGAAACCACACAGTGACCATCACCATCGGCCCGAAGTACACCACTACCGTCCAGTTCATGACGTTGGCGTCCAAGTTATGGCCCTTGACTGTAGGAAAGCACAAGAATGGGATCATCACCGCCACAAACGCAACGGACAATGCGCCAATAGGGCGCGAAAACCGACCCAAGTTCCATGGCCCTGGCTTGAATGTGTTGTTTGCGTAGGTAATTTTGAGGAGCGTGGGCATGGTGAATGAGACGAAGGACGAAATTCCGCCCACAGAGAAAATGGCGTCGATGGCGGTGTCGCCTCCAAACATCAAAAGAAGCAACGCCTGGCCCACCAACATATTTCCCCAAACGGCGTAGATTGGAGTTTTGGTGGTGGTGTTGACCTTGGCCCACAACCTAGAGAACGGAAACATACCGTCACGAGAGTAGGAAAACGTCACCCGCGAAGCCGCCAACATGCACGAGCAGCCCATAAACCAGGACGACACAACAGTGAGAGCAGTGCAACAAAGCACGTACTTCTTTGCCATGATCTGGGCCAAGTACGACACGAACGGCTGGCCCAATTCCAATGGGTCTTCGGCGACTTTTTCCAACGACACAACGGTGTATGCGATAGCCAACATAAACAAAAATCCGATGGTGCCTCCAAGCGTGGCAGTGAGGCAAATTGCCTTGGGAGCTGCGACAGAAGCGTTGGCACACTCCTCGGAAAGATGGAATGGCGAGTCGTAGCCCGACATGGCCCAGATCACACCCAAAAAGGAGACAAGCACCGCGACACCGGTGGGGAAGTCGGTCTGGTTCTCAAAACCCCACGCCTTGGAGTTCAGGTTGAACTTGGGGATGGTGTTGTCGTACATGCTCACGCGGTCATTGGCTGCGAAAATTATGACAAACACGATGGCCAAAAAAATCATGTTGATGGAGGTGCCCAAGGTGTTGAAGTGGGCCAAGTAGCGGGTCGGGAGCGACGAGATGATCGCATGGCTGACCATAATGGCGGTGGAGAGCAAATAGACGTGGCCGTTGGTGGGAACGAATCCAGTGGTGTACGAGCCCAACGAAAACATCAACCACGCACCGGAATAATTGACCAGCGGTGCGGCGGTGATCTGACACATCCAGTTCGAAAACGCACATATCCACGTGAGGTACGGCGCCCATTTTTTTGGAGCCAACTGCGACACAGCATACGGCGTACCAGCCGAAGTAGGAAACGCCGACGCAACTTCTGCCATGGAATAAGCGACAGAAACCACGCCGATCATGCCAAGAATCCACGGCAACGGTGACGCACCTGCAACCAACTGCTGGAAGTCAAAGGTGGCTGCCACCGAGGGAAGAAGTCCGAGCACCGAGAAAGACACCGAGAAAATGGAAAGAAGCGAGAATTCTCGGCGGAACTCTTGTTTGTATCCCAAGGCCAAGATCATCGCCTCATCGTTGGACACCACATGATCGATGTTCAAGGTTATGTCCTTGTTGGACATCACCAGCTGGACGTTCAAGTCGTCCACCCGGACCTGGGACGTAATGGGGTGGATTTCGGACATGGCGAGAATGAGGTTTTGGGAAAATCAGCGGTTTTTAAACGTCCGGCGCAGAGTTGCTAGAATTTACGAGCTGTGCCTTATCTCTAGAAGGCGTGCTTTCATGGAAGCAGACATGGAATCTGATCTGACGAAGAAATGTTTGGATGGTCTGAAGTTTCGGTTATTCTTTAAATTATATTGTCTTTTGCTTTCTTGAATCCGTCAGTTTGCTTTTTGTTTTGTCTATTACCTCTCGTTGCCGTTTTCGTCGCACCCTATCGCCCTATCATGGTTGCGCTATGCCCCAGCGACTGCATGCGGCGATGTCAAATTGTTCTTCTCCGCTTCTAGGCGCGTGACTGTGTAGCGAATTCCTTGCCAAGACGCGTGGAACACCTGTCACTTTGGACTCATCGAACAATCCAGCGGGTTCCTAATGCGGGAATTAAGAAGTCAAACGCCGTTTTGAGGTTTTTCAAGCATTTTACTCGCTTGCTTCTCTCCGACCAGTTATTTTTTATACCGTCGATTTTAGTGTGCGGCCCTGCATGCCGATCGACTCGACTTACCGCGTTTGGCAATTCTAGCCATGCAACTAAGCGCCATGCTTCTGGAACAATAAAGATAAAATTGCGTGCCTTTTGAGATTTGCAGAGGAGCATTAGTTTCTAGTACCTTTCGGCTCTGAGTGGCGGTCGTCGGAATACCTTTTTGGGGATACGGCATTTGTCGAGGGGTCCGAACAAAAATTCAATTCCTCAAATTTCATTTTTCAATGTATTGGACGAAACTCTCCGCAAAGGGAAATAGATCTCACGATTAAGGCCCATGGCACTTAAACCTCGTTTCCTATAACTATAGCAGCTACCGCTATCCTCCTGATTTACACGGATTACTGAGGAGGACCCTCTCCGACTGGTGCACATTGATTGCACTTATTGGCCAGACTTAAATAGGAACAGAATCGGAATCAACAGAACTCTCCAATACCCCGACTCATTCAAAATTCTCGAGAAACAACCCCAGTTTTTTTATATAGTGTTCCTCAACCGTTTTACCATTTCACCAGTTCGTCAAGTAGTGTCTACAGAGTAAACCCGTCTCGCACTGGAGAAAGAAAAAATGTAGAATATCATCCATGTATATCTCACCTCCTTTGTGTATACTTTTTGACCTCTTTTATTCTCTTGTTTTCACTCTTTCGTCATTCGCTTGTTACCACTCGATGACACCCGTACACCCATACTATTCCACACCACAGCCAACCGACCATGGACTTGGCTCCACACATTGAGCGAAATGCCGTAGTGAAAGCAGTGTCACTTCGTACTGTTGCCACTGAGTGCAAACCATTGGTGCTTAGTCAGCCGCGGAGCCGAACGTTGAAGTCGAAACACTTGCTTATGTTATCTGAAAACAGTTCTGGGTGTCTAGTGTTCGCTATTGAGGTCTTTGTTTATCTTCTGTTCCAGAAAGACCAAATCCAACGCAACATTTTCGTTTCGAAGGCAGATACTACCGGATTGGGCGAGCGCCGAGTGTCTGTTGCGGGTGTTGTAAGGGAGTTCATTCGACACTTGATCTCAGTACCAGTCGCGTCTTATATTGAGGGAGCACAGTGGAGAAGACCAGAGGAAGACGCGTCAGAGTCTGTCAATGGCGAAAAGACTGACTTGAGCGAATATGATATTGTGAACACTTTGAATGAGTTGAGTGACCGCTTAGTTAACGACCCCACTTTCTACAAGTCCATTCTGTTCTACCTGAAAGATGAGCACGAAAATTTACAAAAACAAGAAGCTCCGCTTGACATCCCCGATTGGGTATTGTCCAGGGTGTGTTTGTTCACTCGTTCGGCGGACTCTTACATTTTTCCCTTTTCTCAGAAGAATCTGGGTAAGCACATAGCAGACGGTAACGCATTGTTCAAGTGGTGGATAAATGTTCTTGCGCTGAGCTTGGATAGCTCGTGGAACTGCAAAGCGGACATTCCCGGCTCGGATTCTCGAGCTGTCGGGCGCTTTTTGCCAGATCTGCCCAATTGGTCTATTGGCAACATTTACGTGGAAGAGAACCCGCAAGAAAAAGCAGTACGCAGTATTCCGTTGTTTCCTGATGACCCCAAAGGTCGTTTTTTGGAGCATCTCATAGTAGAGGGCCGATACAAGGCCGTGACAACGACCCAATTTTGGAACGAACTTGGGTTCAGGCAGGAATTTCGCTTAGGCAACGTGGTGGGAATACTCAGCTGTTCTGAGAAGGGAACAGTGGCGTTGCTGGATCAGAGCGGCCAGAACGATCCGTGGATTACTTTAAAGAACTACAAAAAGCTCATGGAAGCCATCAAAGGCGAAGACTTCAGCAAGAAAGACGACGTGAGCGAATTGACCAACTCAACTATACCCGCATTACTCAAGGAAATGAGTGGCAAGGTTTCGACATCGGAGTTTAAAGGTTCCAAGGTCTACCAAGCAAAGAATGAGGCACCTGTGACGGACCTCGGGTCTATGGTGAAGCGAAAGGTGACAAAACTCGAACCAAAAAGAGCTGCCGTGAACAACTTGACGGGACTAGTAAAGCGAAAAAAGAATTAGAGAGCTACAAGAAATAGAGGGAACGGCGGACTCAAGCGTCAAAAAAGGACTCGAGACGATAAATAGGATGAGCCACCGCTAATGGACAACACGCAGGACGTTGACGAGGCTGAGCAGAAATTGCAAGCAACAGCCGAACGCGGGAGAAAAACAAAGAGGACGTTGAGAGCTTATCGGCCGTAACTTGACACGAAAATGTGCGGAGATCTTGGGCGCAGATCTGATCAGCATGACGAGGCGCGAAAAAGGGAATCTGAAAACAACGGGGAAGGTCAAGATCGTTCAATATTCTTGGATCTCTTGGTATTCTCTGATATTCTTGGACATTCCTGGACGTCGTGAATACCCAAGGTAAGATCTACAGAGGTCAGCAACTTCAAGGCTGTCAAAACGGCCACGTAATCATGACACATGCGCCGCACGAATACGAGGATCGACACGGAAAAACGGAGAAATGCCGCCCGGCCACACGCCGGATATTTTCTTCCCGTTATCCGTCGCACTCATTTACTAAAGGTGCGAATTTATCTGACAAACACAACCATGGGCTGACTAATACTGTGCAGGTCTGCCCAGCGCGGTGTCAATCTCGCTGAGTATAAACTTTGCTGGATCCCGACGTTGAAGCCAAGCAACAAAATGGTCAAGATCGTGGTCATTGGCGGCTCTTTCGCGGCCCACGCGGCCTTCGATGCCCTCTACAAAGTCAAGTCTGACTTGGAAGTGACAATGGTATCCCTGTCGTCACACGCGTACTACAACATCGGTGCTCCTCGGTTGTTGGTCGAGCCCGAGAAAGTGAAGCAAGCGACATATCCCAATGCGGATTTCGTTAAGAACCACTCCAAGGGCAAGGGCACTTTTGTGCACGGCACTGCGACTGCGGTGGACTTGTCCAAGAAGACGGTCACTGTGTCCGCCGGCGGAGCCGAGCAGATCTTGACCTACGACTTTTTGGTGATTGCCTCGGGCACCTCGTCGGAGTTTGCCGGATTTAAGGTCAACGAGTCGCACGAAAAGGCGTTGGCTGCCATCAAGGACTCGGCCAAGGCCATCAAGGAGTCCAAGCTGGTGGCCATTGTGGGAGGCGGCCCAACTGGTGTTGAAACTGCCGGCGAGATTGCCTATGCCGTCAAGTCCACCAAGGTCACCTTGTACACAGGCAACAAGGGCCCATTGTACTTGTTCCCCAAGATGACGGACGGTGCCAGCTCCAAGTTGAAGGCTTTGGGAGTGGAAATCGTCAACGAGCGTGTGGAAGTCAGTGGCAACACGGTGACGTCTCCCAGCGGAAAGACCAGGGATTTCGACCTTGTTTTCAAGGCAGTGTCTGAGAAGCCCTACTCGGACTACCTCCCCGCGTCCATCAAGGACAAGGACGGATTTGTGGTCACCGACAAGAAGTTGGTGGTCAAGGGTGCGCCCGACGTGATTGCCATTGGCGACATTGTCTCGGGCGGTCAGAGAACTGTGGTGGACATCAAGATGGGCCAGACTGCGGTGTTCACTTCGACGGCCAAGCGCCTTTTGGGTGTGGACGCGTCTGCCTCGAAGGAGTGGAAGCCCGTGGAGGGCACCATTTTCGTGCCAATTTCGCCTACTGGAGGCGAGGGTATGCTCTTTGGCTGGCACGTGCCCAGCTTCATGGTGAAGCTGATGAAGGCGAAGACGTTTTTCTTGGACAAGGCGTTGAAGGATCTCCTGTAGATCTGGGTAGTACCGGCGTGTGTGCCATTAATAGTGTGAATGTATTCTCATGGAGACGGTTGTAGGGGGGAAAGTGAACCGGACATTCGTTCAATTTTCTTTTCAAACACCTTGTTTTAACAATGTCCAATAGAAGTAATCATCTCAAAAGATGGTGAAATCTCGATCAGGCAAATCTGGAACAAGACTGATTTTGTGAAAATGATCAATTCAGAACCGTGGTACTCATTCATGGTGTCGCAGAGTTAGACGGTGGAATCTACCATAGTCAGAAAAAATTGACAAATCTTTCGCTGCTTACGTATTTGGATTCTACACAAGACTGGCAGACCAAGTTGTATGAACTTTAAGTCCGTATGGCTATGAGAAATAAACTTTGTAATAAAGTTTCGGAAAAGAAACGACGCAGTTGCATGTTGGTGCCAACCAAGCTTCAGAAACCCCCATTAATCGCTAAAACCTGGAAAATTATGTGACTTGCATTACCGAGTGAAGGTTCACCCACTCATAATGCACCATTACGAACCCGTGTCCTCCTACCCGACGCATTGCGGTTGCCATGAACTACGCTGAGGGTAAAGCTAAATCAGCAGACTCGTAAAGCTTTGGACGGCGCGGCGTTAGGCACAGTAATCTCCGTTCGCTTCGGGTCCATGTACGGCGTGTATGCACCGGGGCAATTCAGCCGGTGTATGATCCGATTCGTGGCATGTGCTGGAATTTTCAATCGGGATTCCTTTGTGGTTTCTTTTTCGCCAGGTGTTATCACCAGCCACGGCGTGCACACAGCTGGGCGTAGAAAATACTTGGAACCTGCGCAACAAGGCACAGGCACCAGGGGAAAATGCGTCAGCCACGGAAATCCGTAGAACGGAGCAGGACAAGCAAAGACCGTGCAGATTGAGGAGCACAAAAAAATCAAAGGAAAATCAAAGATCAGCGAACAAATTAAACAATCAGACTTGCGAAAGACTCACCACCACGTCTGTAGACTTTTCTTGATTGGAACTTCATGCACGCAATTCCATGGTTCTCCTGCACGGGCAGCCGATTATGCCCTCAAACGCCAACGAAAAGCGCCTCGGCAATATCGAACCTTCGCGGACCTCCCGTAACCTTCGCTGGAAGCTTCTGTGCAGAAGCGACGCTGACAGCGCCGATCCGCTAGACGAAAATCGCTGCCGATCCGTAAGCGAGGCGACCCCAGCACCTCCGCCAATGAGAAACACAGCCTTCCTTTGCGCGCACGATCTGCGCTCATGCACTTTGTCGCATCGGGGAAATGCACACACTCTAATTTTCCAATAAAAGCCCACCTCTTCGCTGTTTTCCCCATGCGTTTTGATGTCGTTGTGGTGGGAGGCTCGTTTGCGGGCCACATGGCGTACCGCTCGCTCTACCGCATCGCGGGCTACCACGACCTCCGCGTGACCATGGTGCTGATGTCCACCCACGCATACTTCAACGTGGCTGCTCCGCGATTGCTTGTTGAGCCGGAGAAGTTCGACGAAATGGTGTTTCCCAACGATGAGTTTGTCAAAAAGTACTCTAAGGGCAAGGGGCGCTTCATCCACGGGCAGGCTGTCAGCGTGGACTTTGACACCAACACTGTCACCGTGGAGCTGGGCGGCGAACACATTTACCTCAAGTACCAGTTTCTCGTGGTTGCAACGGGAACGCTGAGCCAGTTCGACGGGTTCAAAGTCAACCACTCCCACTTGAACGCAAAGCAGGCCATCGAAGAGGCTGCCCTGCAGATCAAGGAAGCCAAGCTGATAGCAGTGATTGGCGGCGGACCAACGGGGGTCGAGACCGCGGGCGAGCTCGGGGCACTGGTCACGTGGGCCAAGGTCACGCTCTACACGGGTTGCCAGGGCCCCTTGGGCGAATACCCAAAGTTGGTGGAAGGAGCCACCCGCAAATTGCACAAGTTGGGAGTGCACATAGTCAACAACGTCCGGTCCACGCTGGTGTTGTACACCGACGGAAAGGCACGGGTGTACTTGAACAACGGCGACATTGACGAGCACGATGTCGTGCTTCGGGCCATGCGCCAGGCGCCTTTTTCCGGGTTTCTCCCCGAAAACGTCAAGGACTCCGATGGCTTTGTTCTCACCGATCGCCATTTGCAGGTGCAGGGCACTAATAATGTGGTTGCGTTTGGCGACATTGTTTCGGGCAGCTCGCGCAGCTACGTCGAGATAAAGTACAGGCAGCAACCCGTTTTGGAGGCGACGCTAAAGCTGCTTTTGGGACTCAGTCTCATGCCCCGCAAAAAGTACTCGCTGGGCGCAGGCATCTTTCTTGTTCCTGTGTCGGCGGAGTTTGGTGAGGGGCTCTTGTGGGGCCGGGCGCTCCCCAATTGGGCGGTCAAGATGATCAAGGCCAAGACCTTTCTCATGGAGAAGGCCGGCGACGAGTTGTCGTGACGTGGGCTCGTCATCGAGTGGGACGGTCATGAGCCCGCGCAAGCAACTGACTTGAGCAATAAGCAATCCTGGGGTTTAAATACCAGGAAAACCGCTCAAGTGCCATGTATCGCTCAGTCATGTATCGCTCAGTGTTGCGCCAAGTTACCCATGTTCGTTTTGCCCCGGTCCAGGCCCGTGCCTTTTCCGTCTCAATGGCTGCGAATAAGTCCATTGTGGAGTCCGCCAAAGACGTTTTGAACAAGGTGAACAAAAAAACGGGCGAGGTGTTGGCCGACACCATCGAGACCACGGAGAAGGTGGCGCCCAGCCCTGAAAATGTCAAGCACGCAGCCGAGGAGGTCAACTTGAAGACCGGACGGGTGTTGGCAGACGGCATCCAGAAGGCCGAGGACGCCACAGAAGCTGTCAAGGACAAGGCTGAGGAGGTCAAGGACGACGCCGAAGGTTTTGCCAAGAAGGCAAAGTACGACGCCGAGGTTGTCAAAGGTAAGGCTGCCGACTGGGCCGAGGAGGCCGAGTCAAAGGCCAAGGAGACCGCCAAGGACATCCACGACCACACGGATGGGTTGAAGGAGTCGGTAAGAGAGAAGAAGAGAGTGGCCGAGAACGCGGCCGAGCTGGGGTTCAAGAACTTGCAGGAAAAGGGTGCCCACATGGAAGCCCAGCAAGAGCGCGCCGACGACGGGATCTGAGGCGAAAATAGGATGAGGCAATGCCATGAGATTCATCGCAGATGTAGCTGTAGGGGGCGGAGTTGAGTGTGTTTGACTTTGAAGTATTTGGGCCCACTTGACTGGGGACAGGTAGGGTGTACTTCTTTTATTTAATGCTTCAATGCTGACATTGGGGCCCTTGAACTCTCTTTCTCCTAGGGATTATATGCTTGAAGCAATTTTCAATTGAGCTCTATTGTTCGAGGAGTGCACTTGATGTCTTATTGTTAGCGGTCACTGAAGCCTGTACTATGAGGTAATGCTGATACTTGCAGGTTTTGTAGTAAGTGAGAGGGTCATTTGCTAGTCAATCATTCAGAATTTGCTTCGCTTCTAATTTTTACTTTCTGATTGTCTGCGGAGGTGTGTCTGTTGTTGATCTGTCGCAGACTCTCACGCAGAATGTTGTCTCACACCCAATGTTGTCTCACACCCTATGTTGTAACACTGAAAAGTCTATAAATATTGTCTCAGACTTGATGATTTATTCTGTGCGTTCATTTGGAGCGAGTTTTCTGCCTGTCATTCTTTAACTCTAGGGTTCAAGCCAGTTGAGCCTGCTTAATATTAAATAGCCTCGATTGCGCTGAGAACCATCCTAAGAGACTTAGCCATCACCTGCACGGCTACTCACTGCTGTCATCCCGCTCAATTCAACCTGAAATCAATTGTTTGAAGCCATCTTTTCGTATATTCTCTTCACTTCATATCACTCGTCTCACTTCCATCACTAGCTGGCAGTCGGGACCATTCTTGTCAAGTCTGAGAGCTTTGATTCCGGCGTTCTGAAGCATGTTGTAGTAATACCCCTGGATGAGAGTAGTTTGAGAAGTGGTCCTCGCTGAGGAATCTCACTTAGGGCTCTCCGGCCTATCAATATCGTTGCCAAGTTGCACTCTCTCCCTTATTGCCTTTGGTCTTTTCTTAGTTGATACCTATCTACCGAATGTTTCCAACCTAGTGACCGGACTTATAGACATGGTGGGAAATCCTCTGTGACCTGGTGTAGCATTCATCAATTTGCAAGAAAACGGATACAGTTCGAGATTTTTCTGAGTCTCTTTGCTATCTCTATCTTTGTCTCTTCTCCTGCCTGGCTCAGCCTGGCTCTGTTTTGTTGTCTCACTCTGTTCCTTTTGGAATCTCCTAGGCTGGATCTTAACCATCTTCTCTCATTCTCCGAGCTCGCCTCAATATGGAACAAGAGCATCTACATGATTAATGGCCCTCTTAATTATTCATAGCGTCATTATTCTTATCCTATGTTGGCGCCGGTGCTTCCACATTCATACGTCTCACTTCCACCTCCAGCCAGTTGCTTTAAATACCAGTCTCGCTTGTGCACCGTCTCCCCACATTCTACACGCACGTTCCTCTATTGGCGCCCCGCGCGATTACTGGAGCTTCTGGAACTCCTCCACCAACTCATTCTCGGGCACCGGCTCCGGTGCCTCCACCTGCTTCATGGGCCGCCGCTCGATGATGCTGAGGTAGTTCAGCGGCACGTACCCAACCTTGCCTGAGCGCGAGCGCACCTTCCACCACTTGCTTTCGTTGCCCAACGGGTCCAATTTGGACAAGATGGCCACCAACTCCTTGGGCTTCAACTCGATCTCGACGTTGGGGTTCTCAGGGTTGAACTCATAGAGTGCCTTGGCGAACTCCAAGGTCTCGGGGTCGAGCGGCGCGCCCGGAGCCATCGGGTGCTGGTCCTGGAGGCGTCGCTGCTGGTGGGCCTGGTTCTGCTGGTTCAACTTCTGGATGGCTTTGCTCAACAAATAGGGGAAGCCGATAGACGCAGCCAAGAAAAGGAGAAGGGGTTTGAACGAGATGCGGGGCTTGGTGGACCCCTGGCGTCTCAAGCTCTCCTCGATCTTCAACTGCTTGGCCTCGAACTTGCCAAACTCCTTGGCGCTGATGCCGTGGTCGAACTTGCGCCCAGTGAGCTTGAAGAAGATCTTCTTGGCGAACTTGATGAGGGCAAAGATCCCAAGAAGCGATCCCAATGCGTTTTTGAGGTTGCCAAACTGCTCCGCCAACGACACCATCGTAAAAAATGACGAGTGTGTGGCCATGTAAGTTGCCTCGAGCATCTGCGCGAATCCGCCGACGGCGCCTATGATCGACTCAATGAGCTGGAACGTGGCTTGCGTTCCCTCGGTCAAAGGACCCGCTCCGCCCATCCCCTGCCCGTACATCCCGCCGCCCATGCCAGATCCATACATCCCCAGCCCGTAGCCGCCGTATCCGCCGTACATCCCTGACCCGTAGCCGCCGTACCCTCCGTACATGCTCGAGCCGTATCCACCGTACATAGAGCTGCCCATTCCGCCATACATGGAGCTTCCCATGCCGTAGCGCGAACTGCCGTATCCGGACGTGCCGTATGCCGAGTTTCCGTACCCTGTTCCGTAGCCGGACCCTAGAGAAGTCGAGGTCATCGAAGTTGGGTCTGTCAAGGAGGACGGGCGGTCGGGGACCGCAAGCGCCTCTCCTGCAGGCTGTGCTGCTGTGGCACCGGAAGAGGTTGCTGCCGAGGTGCCGCTCGAGACTTCCCAGGGTTTTGCTCGTGGGGCAGACATGAGAAAGTGGTGGTTTTTAGTTGGCAATGAACTTGGTCGCGGACCTGCAGACAGGCCCAGCCGTGGCATGCGCCGAACCTGGGGAACCGGGGAATAAACGGCTATAGAAATTGGAGAGAGCGGTTGATTTGGTGACCTTGGTTTAATTTTGCTTTTCGTTTTTTTTTTTTGTTTTTTTTTTGCGGACTTCGGAGAAGCCGAGGTCTGTAGGTGGGGTAAAGTCGAGGTGATCTGGCTGCAGGGCAGTCACCGGACCGAGAGAAACAACTTTGTTTCGAAGAGTGAGATGAACTTTACTAGTCATCGAGTTTCGGAGTGCCTCGGTGCTCGGTAGTGGCGAGTGAGCCGAGGATGCGCGGCCGATCGACCCCACCTGTATTAGCTCATCATAATGTAATATCAAGGTATCCGACAGTATGGGAAAATAAGAAGAAGTGATCTAAGGTGGGAAACAAGATCACGAGCGTAATAGCGCAATGCAAGGTAGATGGGTTTGAGCAATGTTGGCCGATCGGTAGTAGTGGTCTTACATCACCAAACATGAGCAAACACTAGTAGGTCTGAGACTCAGTTGACCAAGCGACGATCGGGTCGAGACTTCAAATATGAATCACCGCCGATCGCTAGTACTTTTCGGATAATTTGGCTGTGTTTGTCTTATCAGGCACTGGAAGCCATATCTGCTGCGAGTTAACCTTGAGCTCTGAAATCCCATATACCTCATTAGTGACTTCGGAAGCTAAACAGAGCAACTGCTAAGCAGCCTCTGGTATTGAAGTAAATAGGCTGCTGACGAGCAAAAGGCCCTTGACTGCCTACCCACGGAAACCCAGACCCAAAACGGAGTGAGATGTGACAGGCTTCCAATTTCTAATCAAGATAGCGATGCAAAATGGATACAACGGGGTATGCATAAGGATTGAGAGCTACACGTTTCGATTTTAACCGCAAGTAAACGCTTTAGTTGGAGACCATGAGGGCTCAAAGGAGGTACGCCTATTTGAGTCAGCAAAGACTTAACGGAAGTAGATACTTTGGAGAATTGATAGAAACTCAACTACTAAAAGCGGATCCCGGCCCTAGATCTTGGGGTCAATCGTAGATATCTTGGACACAGCTGGCTGCTACCCGTATCCAGCAATGGAAACAATGAACGGAGGAAAAAAAAGAGGATTCGATGAGTTTTGGGATTACTACGCCCTGCAATGACAGCATTCCCTTACTTCTATCGACAGTCGCTTCTCTCAGTTTTTTCCAATTTTGGTGGATGTGGAATGGGCCACCTCGAATCTGATAAATCTTCTAGGCTACCTTTCGTTTGTCGAAAATCCCCAGGCCAGCTTGGTCACTTCCCTACAGGATCCAGTCGTAGCGTCATATTCTATGGCAAAGGCTCCAGCGAGCTGCTCAAGCGGTTCAAGTGGATGTACACGTCAGTGCCGTAGCCCTCCATCGAAATCAACTTCAAGTCGCCGCCAAAGTACTGTGAGTAGAGCCGCGAGATGGGCAACCCGTACCCGAACCCCGCCATGGGCGCCTTGAAGCTGGTCTGGTTGTACTCCGCATCCAACTTGGGCGTCTCGTCCACGGTGGTGTACAAGTACGTCCAGATCAACGGAATCTCGCTGCGCGCAATGCCGCCGCCCTCGTCGGAAATCTTGATGGCGATGTCCTCGTAGCCCTCGGAGATGATCACCTTGATGGGAGGAAACTTGAGGTCGTTCAAGTCAATGTCCTCCGCGCGGAGCTTAGGGTTCTCCTTAATCATCTGCTCCTTGAGCCGCGGGGTGTGGAACTCGATGGTGGCGCGCAACAGGTTCTTCAACACCTCAAAGAACATGTGGATCAAGTGCCCTGGCACGTACATGAAGTTCACCAGCTCTTGCGGCGCAATCAACTGGATCTCGGGCGCCTCAAAGAGGCCGTAGTACTCCTCGCAGATGTACTTAGCCGTCTCCACCGCGTCCTCGGCGATTTCCTTGACGTTGGACTCAGTACAGATCACCCCCACGTAGTTGTTACGGGCGTTCTTGGGCGGTGGCGGCGACTTGGACCCATTGAGCAACTTCAGGATGCGCTGGCGCGTGGGCAGCGCCTGCAGCATGTTCAAGGCGATGTGCTGGCCAATGAGCATGCGGATGCCGATGCGCAGCATGTAGAACCGGTCCAAAAACGTCTGGATGGCCAGGTTCACCAGCACGAGCTTGTGCTCGTTCTTCCACTCCTGCACGCCCTGCGCCATGGTGGCCACGGTGGCGTCGTGGCGCTTTTTGATCTTGAGAAGCGCATCGTGCACCTGTTTGTTGTAGTCGTACACCTCCTTGGGCCACACAATGTTCATGGGGCACGGGTTGAAGTACGTCAAGCCGTAGGTGGGCAGCTCCGAGCGCGACTTGGACGAGTCTGCCGTGCTGTGGGAGTGGGGGCGCACTACAATGCCGTCGTCCGAGAACACATTGTTGACGGCGGGGTTGCTCTTCTGCTCCTGCGCCAAGTTGGACGTCTCCATGGTGACGTCAACATCGGAATCTCGCGGCACGTGCCGCGTTTTGTGGTTGTACAAGAGGTCCCGCAACTGGTCGTCCACCTTGGGCTTGGGCAACGACGTCAACTCCTCAAAGGACTGCGCGTACCAGTTCTTGACCTTGATGGTCAGCGGCATCTGCAGAAGACCCAACGGCGCGTTTTCCAAGTCCTTGACCTTCAACGCCAACCGAATGGGCAACTCCTCTACAATGAACTGAGACGCCAAAAAGATGGACCCTGGCGACGGCGACGGGCCAAATTGCACCATCTGCCGGATACTCACCGACGTCTGCGGGTATGTGGCATACTGGTAGATTTTCTCTCTGAGGGGCTTGGTGAGCTCCCACCCAGTTCCCATTTTGTAGTAGAGCGAGGTAGAATGGGGTCGGAGAAGCGGATAGCGGGGGCACGTGACTCGGCGTTTAGCACGTGACGTATTCCAGTCACGTGAGTTGCTAGTTCGCGCACGACCCATAAACCAAGCGCCCGGGCCGTGTTGCTGCTGGCTCCCTATTGTTGCTGTACCTGCTCCCCACTAGCAACCCACGCCTGATGCCCCGTCCCCGGTGTCCGGGCTTCTGGAACGGGCACGGCCGGGCGGGTTACTGAGGTACGGGTGTTTTTGGTGCACGGGTGCTTCACTCCCGCTTCCCCGGGCATGTGCCATGTCATGTCACCCGCGGCCCGGGCGACCGGAACTCGGCTTCAGGTACATTGCGGTGCATCAGCCGACAATTGTGGGCTTTCAAAGAGCCCTTTTTTCTGTTAGTGTTTTTACCTTCTGCAGCCAATGGTTACACGGTTGTCAGGCAATTGGTAACATGGTGGGCTCTTCCTCGGCCCCGGACCGAACAGCCTGCAGGAGTGTGAATGAATCATTCGTCCTGCAGGCCCGGCCGCAAATGACTCAAGCGCGCACTAGTCCGGTCGATCGGAATCCGGGGTAGTGGAACAAATTTTTCTATATAAGCAGGCCATCCCCAGGTTTGCCACATCACCTTTCTTCTTTTACTGTACATACCCAGCCTCGAGCTACCAAAAGTACTGCCATCTACCGCAGAAATTCACTCATAAATTCACATATTCACAATGGTTGCCAGAAAATTCTTGTCTGTTGCTTCGTTCAAGACCGCCTCCAGGTGCTGGGTTCCAGTTCCTGCCATGAGATCTTTCTCCTCGCGCCAGAGGTGTGTCAACTTCAACAGCATTGAGCACGACTCGACCGTCAACTTGATCTCGAACGACGATGTGTTCCAGACTGAGGAGGTCAAGACGGCCGCTGAGACGCCGTTTGAACCCACCGTTTTCTCTTCGGAGGAGGTGTTCACTGCTGGACCAGCGAACAAGGCTTAGTCATGCCGCAAGGCCGCCTACCAGGCTCATATAACGATCAATTCACGAAATAGGAAAAAAATGTAGAGAAGCACCGGGTTGAAGAACTACTGAAACGAGGAAAGGTACCGGAAGAGCAAGATAATAGGCAACCTACCAACAAGTTGTGCAGAGACAAGTTGTGTAATCACTAGGGAAGAACATGCGGATCACTTCGGAATTTCGTCGGAATCTGTCGGAGCAAGAATTGGCCGGGCCCGGCTCCGAAGATCAGAAGATCGACATGATCTTACGATTTCTTCCCCGGGTATGGGGAACCTGGGGTGATCTGGGGTAGCAATAAATGAGTTGGGCAACCGGAACCACTAAGGTGCCCTCAGCGGATTTTGGCCCGGCCGGCCGCCCAATTCTATTGTAGTGATAATGTCCCAGATAGACTCCTGCAGACACTGCCCGATCTGGTCAGAGACGACGGAATGTGTCCGGGCAGGCCCCTGAGGATGCATCTAGGCCCTTATTTATTGGCTGATGCAGTGATTGTCATTGTGACGGTTTATTTTATCGGCTGCAGCCGGGTGCGCTGTCACTCGCACCATTGATTGTAGAAATCTCATTCACTGGTAAAAAGGTGAGTTGAACTTCTAGTCAGATTCTCTCCCGGAGCAAATTACCCCTGTGGCAGCGAGTTCCCCTCGCGGACGTCCGACTATCCGGAATGGGCAGTTGATGTTTTCCTTCACAGAACGTCCAGACAATCAGTCACATACAACAATTAGGTTAAAAAACCACGCAAAACAATAACGTAAACAATCACGGCCGTTGGCAAGGGATCGTGAGAAGATTATTCTAAAATTTATTGTCTAGAATGAGCTTTTGAGCAACTGAACTCTAGTGAGGAGTTGGTTGGGAGCCGTGTCAACCTGCACAATTCCTAATACTCTCCGCTCTGTGAATTGAGTATCTGAGATTAACCTGAGGGGAGGTCTGCACGGTTCAAACCCCACTATTCGTCATGCTTGTCTTGTCAGCCAGTGTACGCAATCGAAGGGGCCCTGTGATAATATAACCAAATTGTTGATTTAAATAATAGCGATTTAGGTTCAAAAAAGAGATGTCAATTGCTGGTTTGCTGGCACGGCTGCCATTTGTCACACGAACGATGCAGATGTGGACCACCAAGCAATGTTCGCGAGGCAGGATGAATAAAAGTGTTAGAAGTTGTGGGGCCACTAAGCCAGCGAGACTAGTTGGTTTGAAGAGAATTGGTCCGAGTTTGGTAGGCTGTGGTACAGTGGAAATTGGTAGAGCCAATTGAAGGCATTCGCAAAGGGCACAGAAATTGGAATTTGGGATCGGAGTTCGATCGCTTTGCGGTGTACTTGATTGACATTTATATCGTTAATATCGTATAACAAATTCTAGAGTAGCAGTGTCAATTTCGTTGTGATTTCTTGTTTTATGTTTTCACTTACAAGTGAAAGTGCGACAAAATGTCGGAATTTAACTTCAATATCTCACTCCTCTTACCTACAAAAAATTGAAGAGGCACGAGAAATTCAGACACGGCAGGACTTGAAATTGTTGATGCCTATATCGTTTTTTATTGCTCACCAGAAGTCTACTCTGCGTTCCTGATCTGGTGGGCTGGCCACTCGACACATGTCTTGGAGCCACAGTTGAGGGCGTTCTATACCGTGGCAACCAGTCAAAGTACGAAAGTAAAAATATCTGGCTGAAGCAACCACTCCGCTCCATAGATTAAAAGGATTTGGGGGCAGGAGTTCTATTTATTTTCGTAGCTTATCGTTTCCACTATCTACATAGCCTGCACCATGCCCGAAGCCGTCCTGATCCACACCAGTAAAAACCGCCATCAACGAACAAAAGCACAATCTAAAGCAAGGAATTCAAAATGAATATACCAATAGCCATGGTCAAACACTTCTTCTCCTATTTTTCCCAATATCCCCGTATTTCCAGCACTCGTCCTTATCGCCTTTGTGCAGGCACGGGAACATGCACTCTTTCTTCCCACAATCCACAGCCAGGCCAATATTTAGGGCCTGTTTCCGCTCCGCCAGACTTCTTTGCCACAGAAACATCCAAACATCCACCACAATGGCTCCTACCTTGAAAATCGCCGCGGGCCAGATGTGCTCGTCGTCGGATTTGGCCCAAAACGCCCGGGTCATTAAGAAGCTACTCCGCAAGGCCGTGGCAGCAAAGGCCAAAGTGCTTTTTCTCCCTGAAGCCGCCGACTATATCTCACGTGACGCGGCCCACTCTGTTCATTTGGCCAATTCCACCACCGACGCCTTTTTGCTGGTGATCCAGCGAGAAGTGATGGCAATCTACCATGAAACCCCCGGAAACGATCCTGAGAGGGGCATTTTTGTCGCTGTGGGCGTGCACGAGCCGGCCTCAGGCGAAAACGAGGGCAAAAAGGTCCAGAACAACCAGGTGTGGATCGCCAACAACGGCGACTTGACCCACCGGTACCAGAAGCTCCACCTCTTTGACATCAGCATCACCAACGGGCCGATCTTGAAGGAGTCCAACTCGGTGGAGCCCGGAAAGATTATTCTTCCGCCATTTCCGGTGAGCAGCAGCACCTATTCCGCGTTTAAGGTGGGCCTAGCCATCTGCTACGACATACGCTTCCCTGAGTTCAGTTTGCGCCTCAGAAAATTGGGTGCAAACATCATCACTTACCCCTCCGCGTTTACTACCAAAACAGGAGAAGCCCATTGGCTCGAGTTGGGCCGTGCACGTGCCATTGACTCCCAGTGTTACGTAGTAATGGCCGCGCAATGCGGAGAACACAACGTGTATGCCGACCTGGACCTGCCACCAGCTGATGGAAAAAAGAAGAGAGTTAGTTACGGACAGTCGGTGATTATTGGTCCCTGGGGCGAGGTTTTGGCCAAGGCGCCTACGTATTTGGAGCGTGGCCCAGAACTCGACGAGGACGGAGATTACTTGGACATGGTGGTGGCGGACTTGGATTTGGAGACTTTGGAGAAGATCCGCACGGACATGCCGGTGTTTGAGCACAGGCGGCCGGAGATTTTTGGGTACGAGGTCTAGAGACAGCTATTGTACTGGACAGACAGTTATTGTACTGGACATTACCGCACTGTCAGACGACAGTAGAAGTCATTGTCAAAGTATCAGAAGGTGGGAGACGAGGAGTCGACTTTGAAGATTGACGACTGGGGATACTCTGGTCGGTTGAGCTTTGCTTGGTTCAGTCTGATCTATTGCAATGGCCAACGTGAGTGAGGAAGGAGATAATAGACGATTAGACAGAATGGTGTAGTGGAGAATCCTGGTGGTGAGGATTTTTGACAGAGGTTTATTGGCGCTGATCAAAGGAATTGTCGTAGGTCCCTAGGCAGACTATCAGAGCCATAGTAACATTATCGAGACACAATAAAGTCAGTTGTTTAAATATTTTGAGGCAAGTTTCAATGTAAACACTCCCGAATTTCAAAGATGGCTGCTCATGTACCAATCCAATCATTGTTCTTGGAGTGGCTGCGAAAACGAGCCACCCAAGGCACCTACACCAACACACTCGAAGCGAAACCAACCGAGAAGCCCGGAGAAATCAAAGAGGTTAACACGTCTTTCTAACAAATTCAAAGAAAAAAAAAAGCCGGGTTGAGCTTTCTGCTTATCGCACCACTTGCACTGGTCTCACCATGACCAGGAACTCACAACACATACATGCAAAAAAGGATATTCCGCACAGTCGAGGCAACACAATTGAGCCGATCCAAGCAAAGAGGAATGCTTTCATCCGCTGATCCGATCCTAACTCAGTCTGCACTGACACCTGCATGTCATGAACTCACTACTCTTCAATAGAGCAACCACACAAATCTCCCCCAGGGACTTTGCCACCACCTACACCGAGTCGCTCTATCTGCGGTTCCAACATGTGCAGGTGTTTCCTACTCGCTGCCATGCGGGTGCTGTCAATGCGTTGAGCTTGGAGCAGGAGGACTACAGGTATATGCTTAGCGGCAGCGCGGACTCCACAATAAAGATCTGGGACCTCGGAGCCGAACGAGAGAAGGAAAAGAACGAGAAAGAGGGGGATAATGGTACCGAGAATGAGATTAATGAGAATGAGAAGGAGAAGGGTGACGACAACAATAGCAACGATAATGAAGACTACAAGGACGACGACGACAAGGATAAGGCGAGCACAAGGAAAAAGGGGCGCACGTGCGCCCCCGTGGTAGCCATTCCCCGCCGCTCTGCCCACCAGTACGGCGTCTCGGGAGTTCAATGGTGGCCTCGCGACACAGGGATGTTCCTCAGTTGCTCGTATGACCACACGGTCCAGGTGTGGGACACAAACACGGTGGCGGTGGCGCACGTGTTTGACATGCAAAGCCGCGTGTACGCGATCGCGGTCGGGGCGCAGCACGCCGCGCCGCACGCACTCGTTGCCGTCGCCAGCGACCACGCGGCCATCCGCCTCCTCGACCTACGCCTGGCCGCCAGCGCACACACGCTCCCCGGCCACAAAGGCAAAACCTTGGCGGTGGCTTGGCACCCCCTAAACGGCAACCTCCTCGCGTCTGGCGGCTACGATGGCGAGGCCAAGGTGTGGGACATCCGCCGGAGTCGCAGTTGCGTGTGCCGGTTAGACATGGCCAAGACCAACGCGCGGCCCGCGAGCGTGGACGCGCTCAACTTGGGCGCGACGAGCGTCAAGGCACACCTGGGGCCGGTGAACGCCGTCACGTGGGACAACATAGGGGGCACCCTCTACACCGCAGGCCACGACGACCGCATCCGTGTGTGGGACATACAGGCCACGGCGGCGCCGCCGCTCAACCGCTTGGTCAACTTCGGGCCGTTGGCGCGCAACAAGTACGTGCAGCCGGTGCCGTTGGTGGTGAGCCCGCGCGGCGAGGGTGAGGTCGAGCACGTGCTCTTTGGCGCAGACGGCGGCGACGTGCTTGTGTTCCGTGCGCCCGACGGGCGGCTAATGCAGCGGCTCCGGCGCCCAGGCGCTCGGGGGACCGCGCGCACGGTGCTGATGGTATACGGTGGGCCGTGGCTGGCGACATACCACTGTGGGACGATGGACGGCGGAATAGTGACATGGCGGGGGCTGCTACGGGACGCCGAAGCTGATGCTGCTGTCGAGGAGGCAGATACAGAGAGGGAAGCAAAGACAGGTGCGGCAGAAGCAGAGGTGGAAGAACTCTCGCGCGACCGCCTCTACGACGACCCGTACTTCAGGCATGTGGAAAGGGAAAATAATTGATCGCTGTGGTATGGCGGTGGCACAGCTCGGCATGTGGCACTTGAGTTGAGGTTGCGGTACAGCAATTGGGAGAGTATTATTTATTAGAATGAACGACGTTACGACTATCAGGAACTGGTAGAGCAGTGGTTGTTGGTTATTGGACGGCTCAGAAGGAGGAGTCACGAGGCTAGCAAATGCAGAATGAGCGAGAAGTTCGCTGGGAGTTCTGAGGCTGAGGGTCAAAGGGAGTTACATGAGTCCGCTGACCACGCAAAAGCACGTTGATTTGATTCATATCCTTCTCTTAAAAATCTGTAGCGCCCACTTTTGGACCAAAATATGTGCCTACTGTGGCCAAAGCTGAACGGTCATTGAACGCCGAACAGATTAAATTGCAAGTGGAGCTGTATTGATGGATACCACCAAATTGCAGTGAGTAACTGGATTGTGGTGGACACCCAGGTTGATTGGCGAATTTGGCTAATGCCCGTGGGCTATCTTCCAGTGGATCGCGACAGTCGAGTCTACGAAACTAGAAGAGTATGTCAGAGGGGAAAATGTCTCCTCCAAGCTCAAAGTTAGTTGAAGTGTTCAATTTAGACCCGGTTCATGGAGGTGTTCCACAGAGCCGTTAATCACTATTGTCGCAGACCACGAGCAAATAACGCGTCCTTTCCAAGCACAAAATCACATTTCAATGGGCGTGAGTGCTTTACCGTGAGAGCCTCACTCTAAAATAAATTCGTGAGCCGGCCATCGGTAGTGGGGCCTCAGAACGTGGAACTTTCACCAATAGTGCCACTACTCAATACGGAAGCCCCAAATATGGAAGCAGGCGAGGAAACACTCAGAGTAAAAGCAGCGAAACCTCACTGCCTCGTACTTAATGCTTCTGTATGTCTCCTTTTGTCCCATGTCGCTCTCAATTCCATCGTACTGGTGCACTACTCATAGTCTACCTATTTCGTTCACCACAACCCAAACACCGACAGTCAAAAAAAATCAGAGAGGAGGAACTCAAAATCACAACCTCCGTAACTTCACACTCTCACACTCTCATACTCTAACTCTCACACCTCACACCCATTCGCTCATCTTCCTTTTTCAATCGCCATATCCAGCCTAATTTTCACCGCTTCCTCGCGCACATAACGCGACCCACCAAAACACATCAATATAGGACCGATCCGAGAAAAAAAAAAAATGAAAAAACCAGCTCCATCCAATTCCTCCACCGCTCCCTTTCAAACCCTTTTTCTTTCCATTATTTCATTCTCTCTTCCCGTCCTCTTTCCCTCTCTTCTCTCCATGCACACCGACATCGCGATCATCAACACCATGAAACTCAAGTTGCAGATCGTGCTCATCCCCGTCGCGCTGGCGGAGCTACCGACGCGGCAGGTCACGTGCTACAAGAAGTTCCTTCATCTCACCGACCCGCAGTGCTCCCTCCGCCAGGTCTGCGATGCGTTGGTGCTCAGGTACTACAAGCTCTACCCCGACGCCGAGCCGCTCAGAGTGGAGGGCGTGCAGGACGACGACCGCTGCGACCTCGACCCGGACTTTTCCGCCGCGGATGTGTTCAGTCCGGGCGATGTGGTGCGTCTTCTCGTCGACAATGTGCTACCGGCGTATGAGACGACCATTCTCGAGGACGTTTCGGGCCGGCGGCGCAGCGACTCCACCATGGAAGACTCGCGTGTTTCCAAGCGCTCGCGGACCATTTGGGGCGTGCGCCCCGGCGAATCTGGCTCGTCTCGAGCTTCGCCAGATTTGGACGGGCCCAGCCACGCCGAAACGAGTCAGAGCGACCGCACGGTGCCGGAGCGGGCCAATGTAGTGGCGGAGCTTCCGAAGCCCGCGTCTCCGGTGCTGTTGCCGCCGCCGGCGCCGGAGAATCCCGAGCAGGTGATTCCCCATAAAAAGAGCTCCCCTGTGGCGCGAACGAAACAGCGCATCACGTCGGGAATGCTCCTGGCGCCGCCAGCAGAGACCAACTCCAAGGCGCTGTTCTCCGAGGACGAGTCGGAGGTGTCGCGGTCGGACTTTCCCCAGAGTCAAAGGCCCAGTCAGCACCAGAACAACCAAAGCCCGACTCAGAGCCAAAATCGGGTTCTGAGCCAGAACCAAAGCCAAAGCGCGAGCCGCTTCCAGACCCAGAACGTGTTGGAGGACCGTGGCATCGGGTCGTCGGAGCCAGAGGAGATCGAAAACGGCACCGAAAGCGACGATCTGGTCTCGAACAGGCTGCTCAAGGTGCGCCAGAACCTCCGCATGGCGCCTCCGGAGCCGAAGCCCGCGGCAACACCGGCAAAAACGCCGCTGAAGGCAATGCGCGACCCGTTCGTCACGCTGACGCCTCACGGAGTGGGAAACCCCGGGATTGAGAACGGAAAAAAGGGTCACGAACCATCCAAGGAGCCTGTGCTTGTGCAAGGCGCCCACAAGACGCTCTCGGTGAACCGGAGCCAGGGCTCGCCCCCAGGAGAAAGAGTTCCGATGCCTCACTCTGACTTGGCCACACCCGCTCGTCCGTCGTCGAAGTACTCATATTCTCCCGGGCTCCACGCCCTGCCGCCAAACCTCGAGGCTTCCCAGCAGATTCCGCACTTGGAGCACCCGGACGACACGTACCAGCCGACTCCCAGCTCGTTGTACATGCCGGCGAAACCAGCGGCACACGCAGGCACGTACGCAGCACCTGTGGTTGAGAGACAGCCAGATTTGGCTCCGGAAGAAACTTCCAGTGGGAATCAACCGGCACAGGCGAGTGAAGTACCCCCTCTTAATGGAGAGTTGGCCGGCTCCCCCAACTTGAGCAAGGAGGAGATCTTGGGCATGTTCAAGCACGGCTTGCGCATCCCCAACAAAATCAACAAGAAGCTTGCGGTCAGCAGCCCAGACCCGGCGGCGTTTAGAAACCAGGAGGAGGAGATGAAGCGCCGCATCCGAGTCCAGCACAATCTCCAGCAAAATGCCCAGGAACTCGACAACAGAAGACGCGCCGCGGTGTCCACTGCCAATCACGAGCGGAGCTTGCGCTCACGTGTGACCATTGGCGGTGTGCCCAACTTCGACACGAATCTCGACATGGTCGAGGACGACAAGGAGAAGGAGCGCGAGGAGCGGGCGACAAAATTGCCGGCGCCGTTCAACGACTTCACGAGTAAGTCCAAGCTCTCTTCGATCTACGTGAAGATGAAGAAGTTGGATGCGCGCATCGACAAGGAAAAGCAGAAGAAGGAGGAGCAGAAGAAACCGGAAACTACCGTCAAGTCCGAGCCTACAACGCCGACAGTGCAGAGGGCGCGCGAGATCGCCAAAGTTGCTCCACCCAAGCCGACCTTCACCAGCTTGCATGAACCCTCACCGCCTCTTAATCAGGAACTGAGCTCAGAGGAAGAGGACCTCGAGCCCTTGGACATGGAAATCGACGCAGACCAACCTAATGATGCGGACTTCCAAGACTCGCAGCCTGCGGCGGAAAGCTCGGAGTCGGAAACCGAGCCCTCTGAGTCGGAGTCCGAGGAACCGGCGAAAACCACATCCAAAAAATCTTCCGGCAGAGCTGCGTTTAAAAAACGCTTGGCCAGACAGTTCGAGGAGGCAGACATCATTCTGTTGGACTCGTCTGAGTCTGAGTCTGAGGATTCCAAGGCGGGGTCAAGCGAAAAAGAGAGTCCGGCCACTGAAAAGGTTTCTGAGCAGGCCAATGAATCGACTTCAATTGCAGTTTCTGAGAAGGTTAGCGAATCGTCTTCGAATGCAACCTCGGAATCAACTGAAAGTGCTCAGGCTCCCCAGGTGGTGGAGGAAACGGAGAAAGTCCGAGAAACATCAACTTCGACTACGATCGCAAACAACATTGTTGATGTGCAAGTAGCAGACGTTGTCCTTGCAGCTGAGAAGGAAGCTCAGACTGCTACAACAGAAGTTCAGAAGGAAGCTCAGACTGCTACGACAGATGTTCAGAAGGAAACTCAGACTACAACTAAGGAGGTTCAGAAGAAAGATCAGATCAACACAGAAGTTGAGAAGATGCCAATCCCCGATGTGACGGTCATTTCCAGCGAAAGTCCGGCGCCACTGTCGAGCCCTGTCCAAGCTCCCGTTCCGGGCAAGATCACAGCTTCACCTCGGGGTGACGCCAAAAGAAAGGCGAATTTTGACTTCTCTCCTGTCAAGAGAGTGAAGGAGGCCATACAGACCAAGGATCAGAACAGCCCGGTGTTGGTGAATGTTGTGATGGCATCGCCGGAAAATGGGAAGGTTGACCCCTCGGTTGCTTCGAGATCAGAGGAAGTGCAGAAAGCCACAGCCTCTCCCTCAGTCAAAGCTAAGGTCTTCAATGTTGGACTCAGGAGGAATAGCAAGGGCGCCTCGGACGTTTCTCGCGACTCAATCTCAAGTCCAGTAACGGTTAAACACGCTCAGAACACAGATGTACTCACAGAGTCAAAGGTCCAGGAAGTCGTCTTCAATGTGCGGTCGCCTGGGAATGTGTTGAAGGAAGCCGAGTTCAACGTGCGCGTGCCAGAGAGCAAAGTGTTCAAGACAAGCCTCAAGCAGGCGGCGAAGCCTGTCAAAACCAACGAATTGGTTCCAACTCCTAAGCCGGCGCAGAATAGCCCCAAAGATGGCAAAGTGACGGAGGCTGCCACACCTCAGAAGATCCGCAAGAACTCAAGTCCTGATCCGTCGCCTAGTGATAAGGCTGCCAAGGCTAAGAAAGCGAGTGTTCCTGCTCCTCATGCTCCAAAAGTTTCTGAAGTTCCAAAAGCCTCCGACGCTCCGAAAGTTTCTGATTCTCCCAAGACTTCTGAGTCTCCCAAGGCTTCTGAGTCTCCCGAGGTTTCTGATTCTCCTAAGGTTTCTGATTCTACAGAAGTTGCCAACGCTCCAAAGCTTCCTCAAGATTGGAAGGCTCCGCAAAGCTTGAAAGCTCCTCTGACTCCTGCGGATGTCCAAGCTCCAAGTTCGACGCAAGGGGCCAAAGTCAAACTCGCAAAGGCTGCAGAGACCAACAACTCGGATTCTTCATCGTCATCTTCATCGTCATCATCGTCATCGTCATCGTCATCATCATCGTCATCCTCTTCTTCCTCAGACTCAGACTCAGACTCAAATTCAGATTCCGAGTCGTCTAGTTCTGACTCAGAGAAGGAGCAAAAGTCACCTCAAAAAGCCAACGGCAGCAAATTAATGAGTGCTTCGGCTAGTCGCTTGTTGCCTAAGCGTCTCAACTCACTCACAAGCAGACCACTTGCCAAGAATGTGCCAATTCCACAACCGGTGCCCCCTACGCATTCTAAACAGGGTGTTCGTACTGTGGCTGTGCCCGGTCCGTTTTCGAAGTCCTCGTCAGATGAAGACGAACGCAAGAAGAAGGCGGCCACGTCGAGTTCATCGAAACTCCTGTTGACATCGCTTACAGATCTAGCAAAACGCGGAGTGCCCGAGGTGAGAGAAGTTACTGGCAAGTCGACGGTGGTCGGCACCATCGCTAAGCCGAAAATGCAGGCTGTTTCCTCGGGCTCCGACAGTTCGAGTTCGAGTTCGAGCTCAAGCTCCAGCTCCAGTCTGGACTCTTCGGACTCAGATTCGGACCTGGGTGCGGACTCCAAGTTTGTCAGTGTCAAGAAGTTGGCTACAGAACGTAAGGGAAAGCCCAAGAAGAAGCGGGGCGGGTTTTCGAGTCTAATGAAGGATGCAAAAAGGCGTTAGCCCGCGGACATTATATGGACCGGCCAATAACGTCTACGCTCCACGCGCGATAGTCGTAGTGACATCGCAGGTGCTTCTTGCGTCGGTGGATCACGCGGTAGTCGTCGGAGATCAGGAACAAGATGCGCTCAAACAAGACGGTTATCCACTCCTTGGCCACCTCGGGCTGCTCTAGGTACAACGCGCCTACGTACTGCTCGAAGTAGTCGGCGACAAACTCCTCCTCGTACCGCATCACCAGAGCATCCTCGGATACCGAGTTGGAGGCAATGTGGGGGATGTACGAGTCGGCGAGCATCTCGGCGACAATGTCGTCCTGGAGCGCCGTGTGCAAGTTGTACGCCACGGCCAAGCGCAGCAAGAGTGTGTTGGTGGCCAAGATGGTCTTGAGCAACGTGTACGTCTTCTTGCCGAACGACACGTCCTCGCAGTACGGCGCCAGCAGGCGGAAGCGGTACAAGAACTCCGAGGACTCCTTGGCCAAGAAGAAGTCGCCCAAGCCGTCCAAAAACGACAAGTCGTAGCGCACCACGTTGAGTGCGTGGCGGTCGATCTCGATCCCCTGGTCTACGATGGACTGGCAGAAGTGGTGGCTGTCCGAGAACACCGCGCGGTACAACTCCTTGTGCAAAAGCGCCTTGGCCAACAAGTGCTTGGAGCGGATTCTTGGAAGCGGAGGGAGCCGGATCAAGAACGCAGAGTCCGCCACGGGAACCTCGCGGGGGTGCGCGAGCGGGTCGTACAAGGCTCGGTGGTCGATTTCCACCGTCTTGTAGTACCGGGCGGCGCACTCCAAGATGGTCTTCTCTGTGTCGCCGATCGGCACATCCAACAGCAAGTGGCCGCCTCCCAGGCGGAGATACACGTCTACGAGCTTGTCGGAGAGCGACAGCACCTTTGCCTCCGGCTCGGTCAACATCATGTACCCTACGGAGATGTAAAACCAGCGAAAGTCGGCCGTGCTGAGGTTCCGAGGCATGCACGCGGGCGCCACGTGCTCTACCAATTCCATGTTGGCAGGCCACTCGCGCTTGATGAACAGCGACATATCAAACACTATGTTCTTGACCACGCCGCCGCCGCCCTGGGATATGAGCGACAGGAGCTTCTGGTAGGCGTGGAGCTTGATCTTATCGAACCCCAAAACAAACAAGTGGTGTCGGAGCCATGCGCTCAGCAAGAGTTCTGGTGACACAGACACAGACATACGGCGATAGAATAGCAATGGCCCGCGAAACGGGTTGCGGGGTGCTTTTATACCCATGTCACAAAGTATTGGTATGTGACCGTATCGATAAGCAGGACCCACGCGGGCCTAGTATCCAGGACGATAGGCAATTAATGCTTTCTGCACAACTTGTGGGTGTTTACATGTCAGCTGAGGCGGGGATTCTTGGCTGGATTGCTTGCATTGTTTCGTTTGGTTTGTGTCAGGTTTGTGTTTGGCTGTGCTCTCGCTTCGCCGTCTTCGTGAGAACTGAGTTGTTTCGCAGCCATGAGTCACAACCCAAACTGGATCTATGAGTGATGGATCGGAGTGCATCGAGGCAAGCGGCAAGGCGCATGAGTCTACAGTGTGGAGAAGCTTGGAGTGGCAGCGCATCGAAGTAGTCTAAACAACACAATTGATGAGGAAGACGTAGCACTAAGTGCGATAAGTGAATTGATTTGAAGGCTGGGATTCTCGACAAGACGAACGGATTCTTTTTTCTCTTTCATTTTTGAAATTCCAGATTTCGTTCCCTGCGTTTGAAGCCTTTGAACCTTCTGTGTTTGGCGTGACTAACCCCGGAACCCTGGAATTTGATTTAGGCCCGAAGCAGCTAAATTTGGAAACATCATATCTAAAAGATGATTTTTCGTTTTTTTTTTGTTTGTTTTCCGTTCTGTGCCTGGTGGGAGTAGCATAGTACGACATCTCAATTCTCGTACAAGTGGAAGCTTTGAGTCACACGATCAGGCCCCTCATACCCGATTGATCATGTTTCATCTCGATTGAGGGGATGAAAAGTGACTCACTCTCGTATATGGCCCTGTTTTTGATCCACCCCTCGGCAGTCTCGTACTGTCTCACTGATTCACAAGAGCACTCACTAATACTACTGTACCCTCTCTCCCTCATTAATATCTACTCAATTCTCTCTTGTTCTTCTAACTAAATTTATACTCGTGTGTAATCAACCTCAAAGCTTAGACTGGCTCTGCACGAGCAAGTCACAGACCTTCTTGCCAATTCCGTAGGAAAACTCGTACCCCGAGCCTCCAGATCCATACGCGTTGATCACTTTGACTCCTCCGTGGTTTTCTACGGCAAAGTTCATGCCGTCTTTCCTCGCAGGGCGAAACCCGACATTCACCTTCACCACATCGAAGTACTTTTCTCCGTTGGGGGCCGTTTTCATCAACTGTGGAAACTTCTGCGCTCCACGTTTCAATAGAGCAGCAGTATCGTCTTCTCTGATCGCCGAGTCGGTGGCATTTGGCTGCTTAGTTCCTCCCAAGATTATGCCTCCATCAAGCGGCCGAGGAATGCAGAAAGTCCACTCGTTTTCGGCCAGCTGGTGAGTGATGGTCACGTTTTCCAAGTCACATCCAGTTGGAGCATTTACCAAAAGTGTTTGGCCGCGAATGGGGAAACTGGTGGGGTCGTACCCTCCGTTCCACTGGAGACCCATTCCGGTGCAATTGACAATAACAAACTTCTCCGTTCTTGCATACTTTGCAGCGTCTGCCAACTTTTCAAGTTTCGCCCGAACAAACTTCACGTCGTAGTGGAATTTGAGCCTCCGATAGAGAAATTGCATGTACATGGGCGAGTTCACCACGTAGGCGTCGTATTCGGTACCCAAAATCGCATCGTCGGGCAACTCGCTCTTTTCAAGCACTCTGAAGTTGTCAATCCCTTCCCTGTACCCCTCAGTCAAGTTCTGGTAGAAGTGGTCTGGTGCTCCAAAGTACTCCCGAGCTTTGATGAATTTGATGGAGGATTCAGGATGGCTTTTGGCCAATTCCTTGAATCTTTCGAGCGTCACTCTCGACAACGGGTAGTCTCGGAGTTCCGCTGCGTTTTTCGACGGAAATGGGCGGAAATGTGCTCCAGCCCATGGTGAGGTGTAATGACTCGAGTAAGGTACGGATTCCGGGTCGTGTTCCGCCACCACAGTGATGGTATGAGGTCTGGAATAGTTTTCCGCTATGGCAAGCGCCGAGGAGAGGCCAAGAATGCCTGCTCCCACGATGATGATTTCAGTCATGTAGGATGAGATTTCGATTGGCAGGCGCACGTAGAGAAATTGCAGGGTGGGCTAATATCGTGGCTACCGAGAATCTGATTGGCGGTTGCCGTGAGCGGCTTGTGGGGCTTAAAAAACTTGGTATACGGTGGTGATTCTGAGTCATTGTCTGTTCGCATCAGAGTAGCTGAGGTTGACTCTCGACCAAATTCATGAAATGTTGTCCCCAAAGCCGAGTACTGTTCTCCTCGGCAAATTTGTGGTGAGTCATCTTCAATACATACTTCGTCTGGTTTGTTTTCGCCTTGTTCTGTGGTCCTAGACCTCACCTACCGCTGATCACTTGACTCATCCAAAACGTCTCGAGAAACCGAGGAGAGAACTTTTGCCTCTTCATAAAACTACGATGAATTTTCTCTCGATGGCGGATACCTTGATCGATCTTTCCAGCTGTTGGTAAATCTTCTTGTCCAGCCGCACAGCGCAATTTCCGCACTATCGGAGCTACTGATCTCTAAAGTAGGCGAATTTTCTCTAAACCGAAAACTAAGCAAAGAATCTAGTCGATGATAAAAACCATTCCTAATTCCGCTCTTTGAAAACGCTTCTTTTTTCCGCGCTTCGCCTTGCCTTCGCTATGAATTGCGCTCCCCTTCCACGGATATTGATTTCCGCTCGCTAATCTTAACCCAAATCGCCAGCCTAATTCGGCAGCTAGCGCTAGTCTCGCAACCTGATACCGTGTCACGTGACTTGCACCCTATATAAGCCCAGCCTTTTCTCCAAAGGCTTCTGTTCATGTCTGATCTCGCCTCCAGTTCCCAGAAGCCCGAGAAAACCTCGTATGGCACCCGCAAACCCGGTCCTGCGTACTTCCCCCAGAAAGGGTCCAAGATCTACGCAGACAAGGACCTCTATACGGCCATAGCCAATGCCCCAAAAACCAAGGTCGAGTCTCACTTGTGCAAGCCTCGGTCCGGAATGGCGGTCAAGGTGCCTGCCAAGTCCATTGTTCGGTTAACCACACCCGAGGGGCCTCAGGTATGTGACTTAAACATCTGGAACTTGCACAATCCAAGAGAACGGTTCTGGGCTGCCCGGACCCGTCAATTGCACTCGGCACACGTTTCCACCTTCGACAGATTGTGGTCCATTTTGCCGTTTTTGCGTCCTTTGGTCACGATCACTGCTGATACTTTGGGTGGGCGTCACACTGAGTGGGGTGGTCGCATCAACGACACTTTGGGCACCAGATGCGACCCATACGTAGACAAGCTCATTTCGGGCGAGGACGTAGACTTCCACTGCCACCTGAACCTTGTTCGGGCGGTTTTGCCCCATGGCTTAACGGAATTTGATGTCCACGACGTGTTGAATGTGTTCCAGGTCACTGGCTTGAACGAGCACGACCAGTACTTCATGGAGGCGTCGCCTGCCACCACCGACGACTACTTTGAGATGTTTGCGGAACAGGACTTGTTGATTGCCATCAGTGCTTGTCCTGGTGGAGACTTGTCGAACTGGGACTGGGGTGAGAAGGAGGGAGACGTTGCCATGGTCGACAACTGCCGTCCATTGGGGATTGAGGTTTATAAGTTGGACGATGAGAGTGTGTTGGAGAACTGGACACCGCCGGAGTATGCGCCGTATAAGGGCAACCACGGCTTGGGGTACAAGGGTTGAAAGAATGATGGAGAATAGAAATGAGGACAGAATAAATAGACGAGCGGTAGTGAATAGTGGAGAATGGTGGAGTTAGTTGAGGATAGTAGAGATTGTTCGAGGGGGTTCTGAATGGTTGAGAATGACTGAATGTGTAGAGTTAGGGAACTGATGTCTACGGTGTAGGTGGTGGTGACTCGAGTGAGTGGAAGATGTGCTGCCTAATACTATATTATACGGTCTGAAGTCTCATTAGGGATATTACATGTAGCTCCGTTATTGCGGCTGTTACTAGGTTTCGGTCATTGCCCATTGGTTGTACGGTTTTCTGCTAATAGAGCAGAACAATAAGTAACGTACCGTCAGGATTCACGCTGTCGACAAGAAATCCGAGACACCGGTCAGATCGCTCTCTCACTTGCGCTCAAGGAATTCTCAAGACCAGATCAGGCAATGACTCTCGCTCACGACACCAGGCCACTTCCGTTAGCAGTTCCTGTTCGCTTCATCTCAATTTTGTTTACTTCATCACCCTGCTGTTCAGTTCATGCACCGTTTCTATGTCGTTCCGTCGATGGCCTCCCCAATCCAGTCGCTGAGTGTGTCGTCAGTAACAAAGCCCGCAATGTCGCTCCCCATGTACTTGACCTCATCACCACGGTCTAGAACCAACCTCAAAAACTCAAATGCTTCCTCGACCTCTGCACCCGCACCAGTAAGCTGAAAGCCCTCCAAAATGCCCTTTTTGCCAATACTGAACTCTACCAGCCACCCTTCTCGAGAAAATGTATGCGTAAACTTGGAGGTCGCTCCAAATTTCCAGTCCCACCGCACCAAGTCGTCGCGAACCTTCTCAATCTCCTCTGGTAACGCGGTTTTATCGTCTATATGGAACACAGTGCAGTTTCTGTCTGAAAACGCTTCAACAAAGCCGTCCAAGCCAAGCAACTCGGTCTGATCGAGCTCCTCCTCCTCATTTTTTTCGTTTTCCTCTTCTTTTTCTCTCTCCTCCACGAGGCCATACTGGTCTTTGAACTCGGTGGTCACTGCCTCAATAAATTGGTCGTTTTCGATCTCCAAGTTCGCCACTGGCGACTTGACCGAGGCAATGGCAGCATTGGAGCGCACGTGACCTACTTTAGCTTCGTCCCGATGGAGCAACTGGCGCAACACTCCGAGGTTCAGACTCAAGAGCATCGTTCCGTGATGATACGATTTTCCTTTTGACAATTTGTAGGCCGAGCCCGAGACCTTGAGGTTAGTTTTTTCTGTGACGATATCGCCTCTCTCGGTCACTTTGAGCGTCCGTTCACTGTCGACGACCTTATTGGCTGCCTTCACGACTAACTCGGCGAAAACATGCCGGTCAAATTTCTCTTTAGACGTCATGAACGAATAATTGACGTTTCCCGAGTCGTGGACAACCGTACCTCCGCCAGAGCGGCGTCTGACTAGCGGAATCTTGAGGTTGTTGAGAAGCGGAAGATTTACCTCATTCCATGGGTTCTGGTTCTTGCCAATCACCACACAGGCGGAATTTACGTAGAACATTAGCCGGTTAGCGTTTCCGGACTTCGGCAATGGCATCTGGTTGTAGATGTAGTCCTCGATTGCAAGATTCATGTATGGACTGGACAATCTGGATACGAACACCACTGGTTCCGCAAGCTTGCAGGCCTCCAAGAAATTTGAAACATCTGTTCGAGTGTAGGTTTCCCTTTTTTCCTCATCTTTCTTTTTATCCTGTTTTCTCAAAGCAAACTCGTCGACGGTGAGCCCGCGCTTCTCTCTATATGCCCGGACCTCAGGTGATTCCTTGTAGTTCTTGAAGCCATCCAAATTGAAAAGGTCATCGTCGACCTCGGTCAAGTCATCTTGAAACGGAACCTGAAATTTCCGCACAGAAATCCGCGGAGTCCGACCTCGTAGTAGTCTGGAGATCATGGTGATAATTGTACAGGCTCATCTCAAATCATCACTTTCACCACAACACAAAACACAATGGACCGAGACTTGACGCTCGAAAAGCGGCTCCTAAGCCGGAGTTACACTTCCGAGTCCCAGATAATGGACATTCTCCTGGAAAGGTACTCTGTCACCGGAGGTCAGAAGCCATTTATTCCGTTGGTACCTACTGAAGCAGTGCCAGACGAAAAGGAGGAAAAGGAGGAGAAAAAGTCGGAGCTCGCCAAAAACTTGGAGGTCAAACCGCCGGCAAAACGAAAGAATAACGCCCGCAGGGAAATGAGGGTGTACATCAAGAAGACATTGGCAAACCAGAAGAAGGCAGTCAGCAAGTTGCAGGCACTCCGAAGAGAAGATCCCAACGCACATCCCAACATAGACGCGCTTCTAGAACGCTACCACGTTCCCAAATACGCAGACTACCTACAGTTGAACAGTCTCTGGAACCAGTATATCTCGGATTTGCTCTTTGGCGACCAGAAGAACCCAAATCTTAATATGGTTTTGCCTAAGTTGAGTAGCGCAGACTACAACGGAAGCAAACTAACGGTGTTGGAGTCTCGAAATGTGCATTTGGTCGGACTTTCGGGCATAGTGCTCTTCGACGCCCAGCACTCGTTCATTTTGGTGGTGCCGCAGATGACCGAGTCGGAAACAACCATTTCACCGTCTCAGGCGGTGGGAGGAATGCGCATAGTTGTGAAAAGAGGAACAATGTTTGGTTTTGACGTCCCAATGGGCGAGGAGGTGGTGGGGTTCACTATCCTTGGGTCTCGGTTTGAGTTGCGGGCCGTAGACCGGTCAGGCAAGAAGTTCAAGAGCCACGCAGTTGAGGACATTTATTAGAGAAGCATGGCTGCTCGAAAATGTGCATGTTAGTTTGGCTGAATCCATGTGAAAGCATGCCATCGGCCAACCTGGCGGAATAAAGTCGGAGAGTTTGTCTCGGATTCGCTTATTTGTTGCACATTGGGTGTCCTACACCGTGTTATGTGATTGTGCATTTGTATATTATGCCAGTAAACTGGCCTCGTGGTACTTAATAGACGACTCAGGTACTCCGTATTTCTGACCCGAGCTCGCCTCATTTAATACCTGATTTCATTATTCAGACTCTTGTTCACCAATAGTTACCACCTGAGTCGCAGCCATGTTTGTTGGCTAGAGTTTCGTGCTTCCCATTATTGAAATGACTTCAGACCAATGCTCCTCCTCGGAGAATTAAAATACACGCAGATTCACAGCATGTTTGGAATGTAGCTGAAGAACCCTCCGAACATATCGAGGCGACCACCCTTGGTCAATGCATCAGAACTGAGTAAATTGGATGGCCCCCATTGGTAGTGGGATCTCACCAGTGGTCTTCTACTGCCTCGTCCACTTGTCAAGGTAGATCACGTCCTCCTCCGGCACATCCTCGTTGATCACCGAGTAGTAGTCAAACACGCTGTACTGCTGCTCGGCCTTCAACACCTCAATGAAGTCCTTCTGCGACTCCGACAACGCTGACTCGTCATTGTACTGGCGGCCGAAACCGGCCTCCAACACACTCTGCCACGTGGCGCGGTACACGTCTGCGGTGTCCTTGACCAACTCGATTTTGTCGTCGAAAACCAACACCTCGCAAAGGGCCCGTATGTCGTTGAGGGCCAAGTCCACGTTGGTGATTTTGTGGGAGGTAATGAAGTCCATGATGGAGTCCAACGTGGCAAAGCCCGTGTGGCTCGCAGGATAAACGCTCTGCAACACGTTGTTTCCGTTGGGCTCCAGAAACGCACTGGGGTACGTTTTCAGGGCAATGAACCGCCACACCACCGTCAAAAGCGAGTCGATGAACTCGGTGTCGAGCTCGCTATCGGTGAACCACGGCCCTCCAGTGACGTCTATGGACGGCTGGAGGTTGTAGAGCATGTAGATTTTACGGGTCGGGTGCTTGACCGACTTGATGGATTTGACGTAGCGCTGGCCCTCCAACAGCTTGAGGCAGCGCATGACAATGTGCTGGTGCATGTTGGTTTTAGCCTTCAATGTCTTGGTCCATATTCCTTCTCGGCCGGACGCTTCAATGTACGAGTAGATCATCTGTTCGTCGGAGCTCATCAGGGTGAGCTTTCTCGTTTCGGCGGCCAGAATCGCCTGGAACCGCAACTCATCGCCCACCTTGACCAACTTCAACATCTTGCGGTCGATGAGCGACTGGGTCATGCCCAAGATCTTGACCAAGTCCGGCTCATTGATGACTTGTTTCAACTCGTCCTGAGTAAAGAGCTTGGACGCCGGCGACTCCGCCATTCGCTGGTGGAGCAAGTCTGCTCTCGCTGTGTCTGCCATCTTAATGCCGTACGTTTCCAGTCAGAATCTGTCTGAGTCAGTAATTTATGCCAGTGAGGTCTGTCTATTGCGATGGTCTTCGCATTTTTCAGTGCGCAGGCCACTATGGAGAAGATCACCTTCAAACGAAAGAAGTTCGCGGCCTCTCGGCGGTCTAGACCGGTCGATGACGACTCCGAGACTGAGTCGACGTTTTCCTCTTTCAGAACGTCGACTTCGCGGCCCAAAGCCAACAGGGCCCGTTTGGCTAAGTACCTGGCACTAACAAGCACCGAAGACTCCGCAGAAAATGCTGTGGTTCCTTCAGATTCTGTTTCCGAGTCAGTTGTTAATTCTAAAATAGAAGAAGATGCGCCTGTGGTCGTGGAAATCGCAGCTTCGATGCCGTCCAATGTCGACTCGCTGGGTGCGTACCAGACGGTGAGGAACAGCACGTTTTCGTTAGAACAAACACACTTTCGAGAGGCTGTGCCTGTTTTAGAGCGCGAGTACGACGATTCACAGGGGGTTTTGTCGCCCAATCACGATCCTGGTCGGAGTTCGGTCGACCCAATGGAGAACGATATGGACATGGATGTGGACGCATACGTGGAAACCGCGCAGTCTCGTTTTGACGAGGAAATGTACGATTTTGAGATTGCCCTGGCGGCCAGTGATCTCGCCAGGACCAAACTACATCCTGTTTCCGTGACGTCGATGGCCGATCTCATCAGTGGGTTGGTGCGGGACACCAAAACCCTCGAAACCGAGGTTTCTTCGACACAAACAGAATTGGAGAAGCTCAGAAATCTGCTACAGCACGCCTTGACAGAAAAAAACAGCGTTTTGGCCCAGTTGCAGTGGCCCTAATTTAGCCATGCGCATTGGCTTTAAGCGAAAGCATTGACGAAAGTGACGTGCGCAAAAAAATATCCAGCGGTACCGGCGCCGTGCGGTCACCGCGGAAACGCGATCCCGACGCCCCCGGCTCTGCTGGCACAGAGGCAGCAGGGCCAATCAACGGACGGTCGTGCGCCGCTCAATGATCTCGCACCGCGCTTGGGCATCCACCTGCCTAATCTGGTATGAGTCAGAGTTTTCTATATATCTGGCTGCTTCCATCCCCCGGTGAAAAATGTTCCAAAGATACTTCAGCATGACCGTTGCACGGGCCGCTCCTGCACCTCGCCACTTGGTCAACATTCTGCAGCTCTCCAACCAGGAGTTTGCTTCGTTGGTGAACAAAGCCCATCAGTTGAAGAATGTCGTGAAAAGCAACGACACCGCGGCCATCCGCAAAAACCACGACAAGTTGCTCGGAAAACTCGTGGCGCTTTTGTTTTCCAAGAGATCCACCCGTACCAGAATTTCGTCCGAGGGTGCGGCTGCTCATTTTGGTGCCCAACCCATGTTTTTGGGCAAGGACGACATCCAGTTGGGAGTCAACGAGTCCATGTACGACACTACCAAGGTGATTTCGTCAATGACATCTTGCGTTTTCGCCCGGGTCAACAGCCACCAGGACATCTTGGACTTGTGCCAGCACTCGTCGGTGCCTATCATCAACTCGTTGTGCGACATGTACCACCCATTGCAGGCCATTGCGGATCTTTTGAGTATCAAGGAAGCTTTCGGTAAAACCGAGGGCTTGAAGTTGACGTGGATCGGCGACGCCAACAACGTCATCAACGACTTGGCCATTGCTGCGCTTAAATCAGGCATTTCCGTCTCGATTCTGATTCCACAATCTGTGAGCTTTGCTCAGTCTGTCTTGGACGACGCCGAAAAATTGGTGGCCGAGAACCCTGACCTCACCTTTGAGGTAGTGAACGACCCACTCCAGGCGTTGAAGGGTGCCAACGTTGTGGTAACCGATACCTGGATCTCAATGGGCGAGGAGGGCGAAAAGGAGAGCAAGTTGAAGCAGTTTGCAGGTTACCAGATTACCCAGGAAATGCTCCAAAAGGGCGGAGTCAGCAGCAATTGGAGATTCATGCACTGTTTGCCCAGACACGCCGAGGAGGTGGCCGACGATGTGTTCTACTGCGACAATTCGATCGTTTTCGAAGAGGCCGAGAACAGATTGTACGCCGCGATGGCGGTGTTGGAGGCGTTTGTGGTGAACAAGGGCGACTTGTTGAAGTAATTAATGAACTTATGATTTAAGGGGCGTAGGGCATTTTCGGAGAGAGAGAACATAAACTACTGTTAACAGTGCAGCTATCCATTGCTGTTCGGGGAAAGTTCAGTGAGAAGCAGTTGCACAATCACTAGCGAGACGAGGATGAAAAGTATCTGGTGTGAAGTAGTCTTGGGATTTTTTTTCTTTCCTTTTTTTTTTTGATTCTAATAATGAAGTACTCTCTGTTCTGAGGGGTTGGAACGGCTGCCAAACGTTCGCGCCGTTCAGAATGCTAGTCAACAGGGAAATTGGCCAAACATCGGACACTTTCTGTTTCGCTCGTTGGTTTTACAACTCAAAATTAGGTTCGCGAAAACCATAGTCTCATCAAAGTCTTGGTTTCAATTCAAGGTCCGTTCTTATAAGTCGCAATGGCTTACAGCTGAGTTCTCTGTTGCATCGACTTGGCAGCCAAAGGAACCATAGCGAAAGGTCACCAAAAAATTGCTTCGATTCGACCCCTACCACAGCTGTAGGAAATCTCAGAT